>CM073771.1:20747949-21105486 GCA_037158775.1 Hetaerina titia
CATGACGAAGCCTTTGCCTTTTTTGGAATAGGAACTAACATCGATCTCACAAAATCTTCCGGCCAGATTCCTTCCTCATAGATACTACGAATCAGTCCATATATGGCCTTCTTCCCACCTTTCCCTAACCATTTCAACATTTCTACAGGAATATTGTCCACCCCCACAGCCTTATTTACTTTCATCTCCTTTAATGCCCTTTCTATTTCATCGTCGAGTATGCCTGGACCTAAGCTATCTTCTTCTACCTCATGTTTCTTTTCTATGTCTAACCTTGTCGGCCTAAGTTCTTTACCATACAGTGTTTCTATATATTCCTTCCATCTCTCTTGGATTTTTCCTGGTTCAACTATTATCTTACCCCATTTATCTTTAACTGTTAGCACACATCTTGCCTTCTTACTTCCCGATAATAACTTAACCTTGCTGTATAGAGCACCAATTTCACCCTTCTTCTGTAAACTTTCCATATCCTCGCATTGCGTTTTCCACCATTCTTCTTTTGCTTTATTTGTGGCCCTTCTCAATTTATTGTTTAACTCTTTGTACTTCATTTTGCCTAACTCTGTGTTTACATTTTTCCATCTTCTTCTCTCATCCATCTTTGCAATCATCTCCTCCGTTACCCATGGTTTCCTTATCCTTTTCCCATTAACGGTTCCTATAGTGTCTTTAGCGGCTTCCAATATCCCTTTCTTGATACATTCCCATTTTTCTTCAATAGTACTCAGTTCTTTACCGTCATCCATCATTTTCTCTATAGCCTCCTGATACTCCTTCCTCGTTAATTCATTTACTGCTTCTAAATTACATTTTTTAGCCCGCCGCCCTTGCCTTATCTTCTTGAAACGAACATTACATTTCATAACAACTAAATTGTGGTCAGAGTCCGCATCCGCTCCTGGGAAACTGTGCGAATTTATCACACTGTTCCTAAACCTGTGCCTAACCATAATATAATCTAACTGATACCTTTCTGAGTCACCTGGCATTTTCCATGTATACCTACGCCTTTTGTGGTGTCTAAACCATGTGTTAGTGATGACTAACCCCTGTCTCCTGCAGAATTCAATTGCTTTCTCCCCGCGTTCATTCCTCGTGCCTAACCCATAGTCCCCCACCTCACCACCATCTCTTCCTTCGCCTACCGTCGCATTCCAATCCCCCATCACTATCAAATGTTTCCCTGCAGGAACACTCGCGATGATATCCTCTAACTCATCATACATCCTATCGACTTCTTCCTCCTTGTGGTTGCTCGGTGGCATGTATACCTGAATAATGACCAAGTTCGTCGGCTCTGCTTTAATCTCTACGAGTAAAATTCTATCTGTCGCTTGCTCTATGTTGACTACGCTTCTTCCTACCCCTTTATTTAAAATTACGGCAACCCCTCGTTGGCTCTCGTCCCCGCCGCTGTATATTACTCTATAATTGTCACTCCAGTAATCCCCGCTATCCTTCCATCTCACCTCGCAGAGGCCTAAAACATCTATGTTACCTCTTTCCATCTCTCGCTTAATATTTTCTAATTTGCCTCTCCTCAACATTGTCCTGACGTTCCAGGTTCCTATTCTAACTACTTTCGTCTTCTTCTGCATCTTCTGTCCTGCTGCTGTTATTTCTCCCCCGCAAGGATTTCGTGGGATGACGACCGCGGAAGCCTTGCCTCCCCCGCTGCCGGGCACGACACACGGCCCTTGGGCCGAGTCCCGCAGTTGCCAGGACTCAATTTCTGTTTTGCGTCCATCATATTTTCTTGGGAATGATAATTGAGGTGGTTTCCCGTTGCCTTCCTCAATAGTGTTTTTAACGTGACACCATCACTTAATGGCCGCCCCACTGGGGTCAGACGCCATTGCAGCCGCCTCACTGAGGAACAGACGCTGCGTGGACTACCTTTCGTCTGGCTCCTAACCTTTGACCTATCTGGCATGGGTGACCCTTCCAGGAGTAATTATTATTACTCCCGCCAGCACAGCTCTAGGGGTCATCGGAACACACAAGCCCTTCCACCACGACAAGGTTGTAGTCCATGGGAGGGATATATGTGTATATAAATATATATATATAAATGGAAATACATGTGGCGGCTGCTTTCGTACATTCAGACTGGCAATCATGCTTGAAAGTTTTATTCAATCCAAGGGAATTTAGATCATTCTTTGAATAATGTCTCTCGCCCTCTTAATGTATCCCCAAAGTGATTGATGCTGACTTTCAGTTGTTTTCAATCAGTATCAACCTTTTGCTCGTAAAATACTTTTAATTAATAACTCTTCCAAAGTGTACACATACTTTTTCACATCCTGAACTCTGATATTTTATTTTAGTAGGGGTGGAGGATGGCCTGTCTCAAGGCGACAAATGCGCGTTGGGGTTCAGGCACCGGTATCAGCTATGAGACATGAGCTCCGGTGCCTTCTCTCACGCGTAGGATATAACGTATAAATTGAGTAGTGGTTTTAAATTGAAAATAAATTTTCAATTAAAAATTTAAATGTTTGAATACTCATTGATATGAATTATTCGGAATGAAAATAGCCTAACACACATAATAATAGATATTATGGCATACAATTTGTCAGTCCGCCAAGAGAGTAAATGGCGCGAGAAAAAATGTGTCCTACCGTCTCTACCGAATTTATACCAGCATTACAATTAAAATGGATCGATTGAGCTGTGTATTGGAATTGGAAGTCGTGTATATGTTATACAGAAATACCACGATAGCGATAATTTCCAACAATATTTCTTAAATTAGCTCTGGCGTGAAAGTGTAACGAAGATGGTTGATGTTTCTGCCATGATAAATACGATTTTTCTCCACTTGATTCTTTTAATAATTAAAACGATTTTGCAAAATATTGATGAAGTCCGTGGATTTATTCCTAGGACTTTATTTAACTTACAAGGCTCCCACGAATAAACACTATAGCTCAAATAGAGAATTTACATAATTAATTAAAAACCCATTTTCACGTTAGCTTGAACGTAGTTTTCTAAAACATTCAGGGGCAATATTTCCTGTCTATTCAGAGAATAGAGAGAAAAGCATAAATCTAAGCCTTTTTCGAACATTAAAACTCTACCACATTCGGATCCAGAAACCTTGTGAAAGTTACTTCTCCTTTTTAATCAGTCATCCTTGCCTACACCTGGTGCATTCTTCGCAAGCATTTCGAGTGGTGTGATAAGATGAAAGAATGAATTAAGTTGGAAGTACTTAAAATGATTCTCAGCACTGAGTAAATGCCCTGAGAATCATCATTTTAATCTCAAATGTTCTCAAAATCTCGTGTTTAGAAAAGGTTGATTCCCCAAACTCGTAATAGAGTTAGAAGAGAAACATTTATGTCTCTTTCAACTTTCCGATTCTTTGTCATATCTTTTTGAAATTTCCCCCACCAGAGAAATTTGAGAAATGGGGAGTTCAGGTCCTTGCCCTTGTCATCATTCATATGAAGAAAAACGATTCCATATGGTCTACTTTTCCGGCAGTAGTCTTAAAATTTTCCTATTTCAGCTTAAACAAGTGTCAAAAAATGATGAAAAAATACGAGGAACCACATATATTTTCTCCTCTCTAGAGAACTCATAGGTGGAGAAAAAAGAGAAAAACTTTAACTGCAGTTCATAAACCTTCGTTACTTATGAGAAGATGAGAGATTTCGTCGCCTGAAACGTAGGCAACACTTCTTACGTAAGGTCATCGAACATTTCGATCCTGAGAATACGGCCTTGCTCTATTTCAAGCAAATTTAGAATAACCCCGGAGTGGAACTTGTCTGTCTTTTTGTATAGTCCCGTTGGCTCTCTCTCTCTCACTCTGCCGTTCCATAAGTAACTCCTAAGCTGCAGTGACCACTAAGCATGATGAATTGCGCCATTAAATAGATTTTCCGATGGCAATTCAAGGCAGTTATCATCGACTGGAAACTTTTCAATAATCATGGATCATTAGCGCGCGCTTGAAGAGCCCGTTCATTATCCCCGTGATAATTGTTTCAAATCGAATGAAGCAGCGGGAAGCTTTTATTTCTGAGTTTTAGTCTCAACAATCAAGAAAAGCTTTCTTTCTCTCCTCTCTCTTCGCTGGTGGTGCTCATTATTTACCCCACCAGGTGCTTGAAAACCCCTCGAGGGAAACGAGTCAGCATTTTTTTTGTTTTACCGATTCCTATCCTTTTGGAGAAACATGTTTTTGTTTGCGCCGCGAGAGATATGATCCCCCTCGCGTCACGAGACGATCGGGGCGCGGAGGGATGGCACGGTTGGATGTCTTGGGAGGAGGAGAAGGGAAGGAGGCACAGAACGACTCAACTCTGTCCGACGTGGTCATGAATGCACATTCTTTGTTTCATCCCCTTGGGTTTCTTTTTCCGGAAAAAGGACGAAAATACGGAGACGCTGGGGAGAGAAGAAACGACACGTAGTCTAGGAGGTGGCCACTCTTCTCCTCTCTCTCTCTAAATCTCTTTCCATCCAAGCTATCCGACGAGAGCCATCTCGCCAGCCAACCCCATTCCAAGGCTTACTCTTTTTTTCCTACCTCTCCGCTCTTTGCCCTCCTCACACCCTTCCACCTCCCCTTCCCATCCCTATGCCCTCTCCCGCCCTTCTTCTCCCCTCCGCACCTCTCTCACACATGCGCCCAAAAATAGAGAGAGGCCCTCATACCTCTCGGGGAACGACTCTTTCCAACCCTCACACTCCGCGCCGCGACTCTTCTGTCGGCGGGAAAGGGGGAGAATTTTAAAGGGGAGGGGATACGTTTCTCGGCGGTGTTCTGCCTCCACCCCTCTCCCGCTTCCCTCGCCACCCCTTCTCTCTCTCCCTCTTCTACTCTCGCTCTTATGTTTTCCCCTGTCCTTCTCTTCCCACATTTCCTAATCTTCCTCTCCTTCCTTCCCCGCACCCTCACTCACCTCTTCCCGCCGTTAGCCTCTCCCCCGCCATCGTACCCTCCCACATCAAACCCATCCGCTCTCCATATTTAAAAAAAGTTTTTTCCCAACGCTCCCACCCTCCGAATACTTCCCAAAAAATCCTCCCGCCCCCTCTTCCACTCCAGGACCTCGGGCAGTCACACGCCCCGCACCCTCTCTATTGAGCTCCCACGGCGCCCCCGCAAACCCTCCCCCGCGTCCCCCAATTCATCTCGCTCTTCATGTTTGCGTCGGTTATCATTTTTGCTTTTTGTCTCGACCTGCGTGGGCGCCAACTCGACAGCACGCGCTACCCCAGGGGGACGCTATTTTTCCCAAACAGGTTGAATAGCATTTTCAGGGTTGGCCAGAGTGGGTTTATTTTCCTTCCCCTCTCCCCCAGGGCTAAATGCTCTCCCCTCTCCAGACGGATGACTGCCCTCAACATCAAACGTTATGGTTTTCTCCGCAACTCCTTGGCCATTTATGATAACGACGACGACGGCGATGATGATGATGTTTGGAGTTTTTTTCGGCAGGCGGCTGCTTCGTAATGAGTGGCTGACGGTGTTCCCAAGGCGATTCCCACTCGGCGTCGGCCTGTCGTCACTTGACGGCTGTTGATAGAAGGGCAATTGGAAGGGGGTCGGAGGTTGCGGTTGATCGCCGTGTTTTCAGGCCCAGTAAACTTGGAAGTATGTACAATAAAATGGAAAATATATTTCCGACGGTCTTATGAAGCAATAGCCATTTGTGCATAAAACGCCTTATTGATGTGGAAAAATAGATTAGATTAAGAACAATTCTATTATGATTGTAATCGATGGCGGATCTTGAGGCTTTTCACCGTTAACTCATCAATGTCAAAAAATGTTTATTTCCATAGACACACAAACGTGAACATCAATGAAATCAGGAATTAATTTTGTTATTCTATCAATCGTCGTGAAGTATTTTCATAAATATAGAAGGTGAGGCAAATTAAAAAATGTAGACCGACGAAAAAGTCTATCTTGTTTTGTTTTGTGTGATGTAGATTCCGACGAATGCAGAAGTGAGGATCGAGTAAATTTTAAGTAGTACACTAATATTCTGGATGAATAAAATTCTCAGAGTTGTTGAGAAGCAGAATAAACAAATGTTTTTGAAGAGCCTACGAAAATTAGCAGCTTTAAATTGCCATGCATCATCATTGGATTTTTGAAATTAAAGTTTTCAAAATTTTAAGGCATTGGATGTCCATCTGCCCATTCTGCATTCTCTAGCCGTCGCAAGCGCCGATGTTCGGAACCCAGCCGTGAGAAAAAAGAATGTCTTGCTAAGGGGAGAGGTTTGAAGGGAGTTGGCGTTTCATTTCATCATTTGAGCGTTTTTACTTGATTATTCGTCTGTTATTTATTTTTAAGAAGAATAATAAGATACAATTTCGATAATTAAATCAGGTCTCTTTTCAGTGTACTATCCTTGAATGTTGTTAAAATCGTTTCAAAGTGTTTCGTGATCTGATGTTTCTCTTTGAATTACGGGCGAGTCTTGTGCTATTTTATATTATTCAACTGTCATCAGTCACATGTGTAATGATCAGGAGAGGATCTTTTCTACTTCCTTCAAGGACATTAGAAAATACTCATATGTAATCATACCGTAATCGAAATTGTACCGTCCAAGCTATCTATTGTTCAATATTTCTAGTCTAGGTTTTTTTTAATGATTATTAAGACGCTATCTTTGATTTTGTAAAAATGTGTTTGCTAATAGTCTAACAATGCGACCGAAATACGGGTAAGATTCTATATCAATATAAAGTATGCAAGTATTGTCCAATTTTCCAAAAGTAACTAAGAAAGGGAAAAGTTGTACGCTTTCTGGACTATTTTCTCAAGCAACTAAATAAAAAAATATAATTTCTACCAAAGTTCATATATTAGAGTTTTTCTTTCCTTGGATTTCACTTATAAATACATGGACCGAGGAAGTTTTTTTCCTGACATAATGCTGGCGCCAGGCGCGGAGTTTGAGGGATTCTAAATTAACGGAGAAAAGGGCTCGCTTGTGTAGGTTCAGTTTAAAAATAATTCTTTAACGACGTGCGCATGCACACATATAGAAAATAACGTAACCTTTTCGTAGTGTGGAAAAGTGAATATCATCCGTTTTATTTTTATACACGTGGAATATAGAAAACGAAGGAAACGCTGTCGTCTCTGGGGAATTGTTATCGTAACTCAATACAAAAAATCAGAGGTTAAGAAATAAAAACAAATTTTAAAAGCAAATTTCATGAATTTAATGGCCATTGGGCAGTTGCTGTGAACGCTAGTAAGTAATTTTCAAGAAATGAATGCATTTTGTCAGCTATTTTTTAATATCTTTTTTTATATAAAAAAATGAGCGGATTTTTTAAAATGATTAAACTCTTCGAAATTTCAATTCTTCTTTCGGTGAAACGATGAAGAAACCCTTAGCGATGGTTAATTGTCAATCTACATGAAATATTCATTTCAAGACATGTGATATTAGTTCATTAGAAAGTCATTAAAATGGCAACTTAAATATAAGATAAGGAGTAAAAGAGAAGGTAATATGTTCTTACAATAAAAAATGTCAGGGTTTGTACAAGCTCATCTATTAAAAAGCATTGGTCTAATCTTGTTTCTTGAATTAATGTAATTCTTTACTCTTTTGAAAATGATACTTTCATGTTTTGCTACCATTATTTGTCGGCAAGATGTAAATAAAATTGACTGATGACTAATGGTTCTTAAATGCTGATGCCAGATGGAAAGCAAAGAAAAAGTAAAATTTTGATTCGTGAAATCAAGTCAATGGACTAAACATTAACACACACATTAAACACACGACATTAAACAATACCTTATCCCAGAACACTTGCTTTAATTCTTATACCCTCAACGTAGACGGTATTTTTCTCGTTTTTCCATTCTATAAGAGGTTTTTAAAAAACGTTTTCAACGAAAATGAAAAAAAAAACGCTTATTTCAAAATTTTCCTTCCACCAAGTTGTTTAAAAATGAAAAAGAATCTTACGAAGATGGAAAAGAAATTACCTGGGGGGGCAGAAAGCTTATTTAGTTTCTCAAGCTGTTAAAATAACTCACGTATGAAATTTGTACCCGTACTACTTGATGCACACATATGAGATAAAAATTTCTTTCCATTTACCAGAGTGCTCTCATTTACTTTTTGTAGGTGGCTATAATTTGAAATCGGGCATTAAAAAGGCAAAAGAGGGAAAAGATTGAATCTAAAGAATAGCTTGTAATTGATTTTCAATATTCTTAAAACAATATATTAAGACACTAACTAACTTATTAAATAATACCATCAGATAAAAATATATCGACAAAATTAAGAATTTTTAATGCTCTTTTAATAGAATAAAGTGTGAGTTTCATTTCTAATTGTACTAGTCAAGCTAGGAAGATTTTTCTGTGCTGGACTTACGATTTCAATGTTTTTTGACTCGTTAACTCAAGAAACTCAATATTTACTGAGTGTTCAAGAATATTTCGTAGACAGTAATTTGGTCTTCATCACCAACGTGTAGGAAATCTGAAAAAAGGGTCTAGAGAATATTGCCTCCGTCCGCTATGCAATAAACTGAAGAATCACATATAGTACGCCCTTGACCTCTATGTGTCTATTTTATTACTAAAGTATTTTTTTTAATTTTGGAGCGAGAAAAGAAGAGGTTCACATTTGACGAACACGTTTCATTATAGGAACATTTCTATGGTATAAGGGTGTATTTATATGTATAACTTATCACATTTGACGATTAAATCAATGCACTCGTAAAATTATGCAAAATGAGTATTTAAAAATGAGAATTAGCGCTGTTTTCTTGAAAGAACATTTCAAGAAGTAGAAGAGAAATAAGAAATACAAATATAAGATGATGTAGGTAATAATAATTATTAGCTCAGAGTTTCTCTCATGAAATAGCACTAAATCAATATAAAATTTAACGTAATAATTAATATGTCGAGTTTAGGCTAACAATATTATTTACTAATACTGTCGCATATTCCATTCAATAAAAATTGATTTCCGGATATGCCAGTATTAATGAAGTTTTTTCGGGTCTTCCACCGGGTCGGGAGTTCCATGTTGACCGACGTTTCGATGCTCGACTGTGCTCAGCGATGGCTGATTTATCCAACTGCCCCAGCCGTAGGTTCTTTGGTGTTCTTTTAATCTGGTCTCAATGGTCCGCCTCTCAAATGTAAACGTCTCCACAGGTACACTGGACTTGGTAAATGTCTGGGGTCTTTAGGCCGATTGGGTTCTTGCCTCTGATGAGATGATTTCTAATTTTTCCTGGTGGTTTGCGGACGGTCTGGATTTAATGCCTCACCAATATCCAGGATATTTTTCCGGAAATCTAGGAGACATATGGCTAGCATACCCTGGCTATTGGTTTCTCCTATTCCTTATCCTCCTGCGCCATGCGTACTATCGGGTTGAAGGAACTTTTAAGGGCCAAAGAGATGTCGCGTTCGCTAAACCCGTTTTGGAGGAAGGTTGTCTTGAGATGGCGTATCTCCTCCGACAAACTGTTCTTGTTGGCGATGACCCTCGCTCGTTGAAGTAGTGTTCAGCGCTACTGGGCCGGATGGTGGTGGCTCTATCCATTCTGGTATAGATTTGTATGCGTCGGCTTACGATACACCTCGTGCTCGAGAGTACCATCACTCTTTCTCTGAATCAGGATGTCGAGGAAAGTGAGTTTGCCCTCGATTTTCAGTTCAATTATGAAGGAAATGTTCGGGTGTTGGCAGTTCATGTGACGCAGGAATTCTTTCAGTGCCTCCTTCTCATGTGGACAAACCACAAAGCTGTCGTCAACATACCGGTAAAACTGCCTCTGACAAATGAGCGGGGCTGATTTGAGCGTCTTTTCTTCTAAATCTTCCATGAAGGAGTTTGCCATGGCAAGGGAGAGTGGAGATCCCATTGGCACTCCATCCACTTGCTCGAAGTATTGCCAATCATACAGGAAGTAGGTGGATGTTAGGACGTAGCGAAATAGCAACACCATGACAGTGTCAAATTTGGCGTCCAGGAGGCGATGTCAGCATTAGTTACTTATTTTAAGCATGAGTTGTATTCACTACGCAGATTAAAACATATTCCAACGAAAATTATTTCTAAATTGAATTATTAATGACAAAAGTAAAACAATTAACTCCAATAAATTTGTATGTTGTGTGATACGTGATGTGCTTATCATCCGATTTCATTTACAGGGTTCGTCCGGAAAATAAGTGTACTGATTTATTCCCGCCGCTCCAGGCGCGTCCAGCACCGCTCTGACGGGCTGCGATTGGAGGGGGGTATGTTGGCAAGCAACGCTGAAAAAGGCAGTCGGCTCTGAGCTGTGGTGTAGTGAGGAGCTCTGTTAACACGAACCTCCACGCTCGACCCACGTCACGGAACGCGATGCCGAAGTTTTTGGAGCAGCGTTATTCCATCAAATTTGCGGTAAAGCTTGGGAAATCGTCTAACAAAACTGTCGGTATGATTAACCGGGCTTACGGGGAGTCAGCCATGTTCAGAAACATGATCTTTCGGTGGCACAAGATGTTCGTGGAGGGCAGAGAAGAGTTCGACGACGAACCACGGCCTGGACGCCCATCAACGACACTCACCGACGAAAATGTGCAAAAAGTTCGCCATGTACTGAACTCTGATCGTCGTCTTAGTGTTCGGATGATAGCAGAGCTGTGTAATGTGCCAAAAACAATAGTGCACGAGATTATTAGGGACCAATAACAGATGCGAAAAATTTGTGCAAAGTTGGTGCCGAAAGTGCTCAGTGATGATCAAAGACTCAATCGTTTGGAAATCGCGACACAACTTGCGGATCACTGCAAAAATGATCCACACACCCCCGGACTTCTTTCTGTTCCCGAAGATAAAGAGGAGTTTGAAAGGAACGCGATACGGGACTTTGGACGCCGTCAAAGAGGCCGTGACGACGTGTCTTCGAGAGGTTCCCGATGATGCCTTCGCGGGAGCGTTCCAGGAATGGGAACGCCGCTGGAACAAGTGTATCGACTCACAAGGGTCCTATTTTGAGGAATATTAGCTTAAGATATGTAAAAGTGTAATAAATTTTTTTTCCTGAGCTCAGTACACTTATCTTCCGGACGAACCCTGTACCTTCTCTGTCACTCACTCAATCACTCCTCACAGGTGTTAAATGTTCCATCCTAAAAATAGTAAGGGAGTATATTTTTGAGTACTTTTTATTTCCACTTGTTATCGTTAAAATTCCTGTTGAAAAGCGAATAAAAGAAAGCAAAACATGGACGGCCAAAACACCTTTTTTCACATGTGACTTTGTAAATACAGGCTTCACTCCGGAGAGGTTGTATGCTTAAATAATAAAAAAAGATACACCGCTCATTTTCATAGACTTTTATTCTATGGTACAAACCATTTCACTGTGACACAGCATCATCAGCTACTGATGGGGTCACGACGAAATGTACTGCAGCAAAGCGTAAAATTCGGCGGAAATGGCGTTGTTCCTGTGGTTATAATGTATATATGCGTTTAACCCCAAAACCCTTTAATTAATTTATAATCAATATTTTAATAAGTGCTTTGTTAAATATGAGCTAATTACTATTTATCGAGAAAGGTGGAAGTGTAACAAAATAGATATTTCAATTTACAGAGCTTTTCAAAGATTCTAATGATTAGATAAGGAAATGGGTTTTATAGGGCTATACGTAGGAGGAGAGATTATGAACGAATTGATTCAACTGATGCCCTTTGGTATTGCTTTTATCCAGATAAATAAAAATAAGAGAAAACCTTTTGATAGGTATTATCCTTGACGTTTTCGAAATCTGCTGAACAGGAAATCGAACTATCTGATCAAAGGGAAACCTCATTTTTCCGAGGTTTGCGATACTACGACAGAAAATAAATTAAACATACATTCACTTGTTCGACATAGTGTTTCCAAGGAATTTTGACAATTACAGTAAATTTAATTAAGAGATTCTTAATGCATTTATTACTATACAGTAAAATGGTATTAATAATTAATTGATCAGCGATTTGGAATGCGTTAAAATTGTTTGTTTAGTCCAGGATTTTAAATTAAAAATTTTTAATTAATTTGTTTGAGTATATCATAATGATGTTTTCCGAATAATCATCCCACGGATTGAAGAAGCAGGCACTCATTTACATTAGAACTATTTTGAATGGAATTTAAACTGCAAAACTTTTCCTTCTCTTCCTTCTTGGATTGTCGGGGCTGTAGTTGCGCTTCCGTTTTGCTCGATTTTGAACCGTAATGGAAATTTTCATCCTTCAAATAACTCTCTGAAAGTCTTGTAGTGGTTTTTGAGCCTCAGATATTATTAAGTTTGTATGAAGTAAAATACTTACTTCTTATATTTCTTGTCTGTGAGTACCCTGACTTTATTAAGACCCTCATCTTTAAAAAGTTGTGAGAAGAGTTTGCTTTTGTTTTTAATTGTCCATAGGGATTTTCCGTGGATTTAATCAAAAAAGGGTTTTATTTTTGACAAAAGTTAAAAAAAAAATTATGTATATCTTTTATGTATTTGAATCTACGATGAAAATTTCTAATTTCTTTTGTTGATGTATAGCGTTTCTGAAGCTCTGCTTTTAAGAGTAATGACTGCTGTTCAAATTAATATCTAAGCTTTTACTTTAAGTGATGCGGTATTATACTTTCAAAAAATCACTTAAAAGTATGGGATAATAATTATTTTCAGTTGGTCCCCATGTTTAAACAATAAGTAACGCGAAAGGAGGTGGTGCAAACGGGAAAACGGGTGAACTTGGTGAAAAAAAACCAAAAGAGCCGTTCGGATCACAAAGAAGGAGTCAGAGATATGCATTTAAAGTGATGGATTTATGGACAACTCTTTCCTGTGAACGATAGAATTGCACAAAGCTTGATAATCCCTTGAATTCGTGAAATTTTTGCTCTTCTCCAGATGGAGCTAAGGACTCAACCAGTTTCATAGTCTCATCGCGACTGGTTGGCATTTCTTTAAACAAATATGTCGTCATTGGGATAAATATATACTGCGTTAGACAGGTTTTAGTATTTGCTTCATTCCGTTCCCTGAAAATCTAAAAGTATTCGGAGGAGAAAAGTTGGTATGGGGAAGCTCGGAAACGAGGAACGTTGAAATGACGAATAAAATCCTTCGCCGCATTCCGCCTGGGGGAATGATTACCTCGGCAGGTGGAAATATGCGGATGGGAAACTACACCCGGAACCTCCGTCGTCGGAACGCCGAGTGTTTACTTTCGCTCTCGCGTAAAAAAAAGAAGGCGCGTCTCCGCCTTCATTTGTCATTACCCCGGGATGCTAATTACCTCCATCGGTGGCTGCAAGAAGGCGGTGGGTGTGGAAATCCACTTCTCTCCCTCCATCCATTCCCTGAGCTCAGTCAAAATGTACTCATTCATTTTGTTTATTTATTTATTAAGTTTAATGCTCGACAGCAAAATCATTGCAGTGCAAACAAATTAAAAGCAATCGTTGGGCCTGTAATTAATTTAAAAGTAATTGCTACGCATTAGTTATTTCATTTGAGAGCTGAAATAATTAGTTTTTTCAAAAATCTGAAGAAATTAAAAAGAAATGATAAATGTTATGAAAATCAATAAAGGAGCATTTCAGCATTAATGAGAGGTTTTAGCATGAATGAGAGTGTTAAAGTTAACTTTTTTTAATCTAAAATTTTCATTGGAAATGGAGAAAATAATATTGCCTAAGGCCTATTGCTATTTTGAATAACATCAGGTGGGACCCAGAGAATCAGTTGCAATTACAATTTTTCTTTAACACTGAAAATGGAAGACAAAACGAATCTTCGTATGTGAGACGAATGCTGTTGTTCAGCGTTACACTCAACCGATCTCTCGCCACCCCCACTACCGCACCCCCTTTTTATTCCCCTCGCGAAGGGGAGGGAGGCCGCGGCAAGAGAAGAGGGGGGGGTGAGAGGTCGGAGGTGGTATTAAGGGAGGCGTTAGTAAGAACAAAAGAATTGGGGCTCCGAGGCGGGAGGGGGAGGGAAGTAGGGGTGTGGGTTGAGTCATCTCACGCGTGCGTGCGTGCTCGAGTCGGAAGGAGACAACTCGACGTCGACTAACACCACCCCGTACTATTTTGCCATTGTTTCCGTGATTCTTCCCTTCCCCATGCATCCACCGCCTCTTGCTTTTCACCGAATCCCACCCCTCCCCCGTTTCCCTAACCCTTTAACACATCCGAGAGCTCGCAAAGAGGAACGTAACGCGGATTGGCAAGCATCCCGGTGGCGCTTTTACCTCCCCATGACTCCAATCCTCTTTTCCCCCTCTCTCATTCCCTCCTCCCCGCAGATATTTCTCTCTAAACCTCACCTCACCCCTCCGTCGCTTCCTCAGCCTCATCTCTCCCTCTTCCCCCCTCCATCGTCCACCTTCCTCCCGCCATTTTCCTCGCGTTTCCCACTCTCTTCTCCCGGATTCATTCGACGGTCCGTTCCGTCTCCGTTTCTCGGATGCCTTTCCTTCCCTCGTCGCGCAAGGGAACGCATTACGATCAAGACACCTGGCACCACAAGGGCCCTTGAGTAAAATATGATCGATTTAGTGGTTTTTTTGCGGTTCTGAATGCTCCTGGCATCTGTGCATCACATGGCGTGACAAGAGCGCTCTAATTCCGAGATCATACGAGAAAGAATGAAGAAAGGCAAAAATGCGCACTTTCACCCGTCATCTTCAACGTCTACATTGAAGAAGGCGGTCAATAAAGGAAAGTGCTCCTAAAGAGCGGATCTATGGAGAAAAAAATCAGGATGTCGCGTCTTGCCGAGGACTAGATGAAAGAAAAGAAGCTCTGTTGAAAGACTTAGCAGGAGAGAGAAATCGGTGGGTTGTAAACTTTGAGAGAGAGGATTAAAAGCCTAACATGAAGATTTAGAAGCAAAAGTAATGGCCTATGGTGGGGCAGAAGGGAGTACACACATCAAAACTGGGCGGTCTTAAGCTAGGCGTAGAAGAGATCTGTTATTTGGAAACCAGGCCTATTATTGTCCGAAAAAAACTAAGAGACAATAGGAGTGAAACATAGCTTGACCATAAGATAGATATTTTCTTTGTCAACTATTTAAAACATAAAATATAAGGATTGATAAATAGGAATTTTCATCAAGATATACTAGGGTGGCCTGAAAAGTTTCCGACCTAACAAAGATACAAGACATTTTTTTAAACATTTTCTGGGTCGGAAACTATTCAAACCACCCTCGTACGTATGGGGTATGGTTTAATTCCGGTGATAACCAAGTAATAAATGATATTATCCCTGTTTCTATGTTAAAAATATGAGGTTTAAGAAAGGAGGGAGGAACCACGAGTATGTACGTTAAGAGACTTTCGAGGTACGCATTTTGTTGTAGCTTGCGAAAGATAGACGGGAAAAATGTAAACAAAGGCGTACTAGACAAAGCAGGAGACAAGGTGTTTTGGTTGATAAAATTCAAAGAAATAGAGAATAATGGATTGAGCAATATCGAAAGGCAATGATGTAATTTAGGCTTAGATGGCAACAAGAATGTAGGATACTCATCGAAGTGAAAGAACAAATAAGGGATTTCAGACCAAATGCTAATACGAGTATAATATCACAGTTGATGAATATGTAGAATAAGATGGAGCTCTTAGTGCCAGTTTTTATGTTGAACATCCACTTGAAAAGCCCTTAAGTAACTCTTTCAACAGATAATATTGATAAATAATTGCATTTATTTTGCATATATAGTATAGACAGATATAGGATTCCTATATCACCCACTTCTACTTGAGATTGGATAATAAAATATTTATTAGTAACAGATCATTAATACTCATATATGATGAAGAAGATATTTAATTCAGCATAGGAATTGGTAAACTATCACAGAATACCATGCACAAAGAGAGAAAGAGAAGTAAAATTATATGAAAGTATGTAAAATGGGGTGCTGTGAATAAAATTGGAAGTAATTCATTTACTGTGTCTTGAAAACAATTTTAATGAAATCATATTTAAGAGAAATATGCAAAAGTTATGTGGAAAAATTAAGAAAACGTGAAATGATGTTTAGTACATTTGAAATGCCCTGTCGGAAACAATGTTAAACCGCAAGCTAAACAAATTTTTAGATAGCCTATTTAGTCATAAAAATCATTGATCACATATTTTTTCCTTGTATTTTTTATAATTTATTAGCAAAAACTTTAGGACTAGGGCTTACACCTTACGAGGTTACGTATTGTGTTACAAATAATTGTGCTAGGCAAAGAAGCTTTCACCAGGAGGAAAGAATTGATGGCAGAGACGCTGAGTAAGGGTGATAGAAAAGGCTCGTCAAAATTTTGATATGGAGCGTAGTTATGTACGACGGAGAAATATGGCCCTTTAAGCAGCATCATAGGCGTAGATTGAAGGCTTTTAAAATTGCGTGTAGAAGGATGGAAAAGATGACGTGAACGGAAAGGAAAACAAACGAAGAAGTGCTGTTCTTGGTGGGGGAGGAGATAGGGTTGATGGCAGAAATCAAAAAGAGGCTGGAAAGATTAATGAAGAGCATTTTGATTGGCGATGGGATGCTGAATACTGATTGAGGGGAGAATGATAGGCAAGTGCACATCTATTGCAACTTAAAATAATTACTGCTTTGTTTGATTTTTTAAATTACAATGTTTTTAAACTTTGTGACTTTAAAACTGGACGCGGTAGTCCAGGGAGCAGAGGGTTGGACTGCTATCCGGAGGTCTTGGGTTCGATTTCCGAGCAAGCCTTTCTGGGCACCTGCAGCTCCACCCAAGCTACTGTATGTCATTTTTCGGGTACCAGCACTTCCTGGGAATCCATAACCGGCACAGGGAAAGGAACTGCCCCCCCTACCCTGCTTATGTGTGAATTTCACACGCCATATAGGGCTTAGTACTGGTTGAACTCTGCCATCACCTACCAAACCGACCTTCAAGTTGATTACTGTGTTTATGGTTTATTAAATCACTACTAATTCTTGGATAAGAGCGAGCTTTGATCATGAAGAGAACAAGAGAGGTGCCGGGCGAAGTTGCGAAAATTCACTCTTCCCTTAAAAAAGCCTGAGCATGAGGAAGCTCATTTCAAAAGCAGCCTTGTATACACGTATAACCGAGAACCTGCTATTTAGTTTTGGGCAAAAGTTGGAATACATGAATTTGTAGAAATACTCTCAGTGCTAAACACATCTCCTGCATATGGCTTCTGTTTCGCTTTTAGCTTTCGCCTGAATTGATTTTATTGTTTTAACAAATTCTAATCCGGTCAAGTATTAATAGCTTTTAAAACTTGCAGAAAATTGGGTTTTATTGTTTTAACAAATTCTACTTCGGTGAAGTATTGATAGTTTTTAAAACTTGCAGCAAAATCAGTAGCAAACAAACTTTCTTCCGTTTGGATAGTAGTTCTGCATTCATCTCTTGATTGTATTGATGAAAAAGTTGTTGCAAAAGTTACCATGAATGAAATAATTTGAAGTTGATGATTTGCTTGCATCCATTCATGTGGAACGGAGTTTCACGGATGGGTCCAGGAAAACTGAAATAGCTTGACCCTGCCTGCCCACTGCTCGGCTTCCTAAGGGATTAGAGACGAGCCATGGTGAAACCAATAGACCGTGCTCCAATACGAACTGCCGGGGCAAAGGGGATTAAAAAAAAATCTTTTATATCGACAGCAAAAACGCTTCCGTTAAAAGCGCCTAATATTTTCCCATGCATACCTCAAGATGCTGGTCAAATTAATATTTTTTCGGCATTCTGTACCATCTGCATTTAATCCAATGCGAGTTTTAACGTGGAGATAATGCATTCAATGAAAAATTCGAAGGAAGAAACTGAAGTGACCTTTATTTATGTAATCATTTAGAGTATTATTAACTTTGAAAAATAATATTGGAAAGAGTTTTGGATCATTTGCACTCAGTTAAATGTGCCATAGCTTTAATAGTCGAATTCCTATGGACATGCTCCGAGCCAAAGGCTTCAAGCCACGTTTTAAGCCACATGCCACCTCAATATTTAAAATAGACTATGGGTCTGCCTACTGGCGTTTTGTGAAAGTATTAGCGAGAAGATCGAAAAATTATAATCATATTCATAATTTAATTTTTCTTTTTTTACTAATTCAATAATTTTATTGACATCAGTAGAGAGAAAACTAATGGAAACATGTGAAATTCTTTTAAACGCAGAAAATGCCACAAAGGTACATCAATCAAGCTGGGATTTATTAGTTTTTTGTCTCGTTAAACATTTTTTATCCAATATTGTGCATGATAGGAAGCTTGATCTAACGTACATCGACCTCTAATTGTTTACATGTTGGTTCATTAATGCACAAAACAGAATTTTACCACCTTCTACTCTCTAAAACATTGGTAATCAATAACCCAAACTCTTTAAATAAATTATTTTTCATAAATGACCCCGACCTTTTGTAACCCACGCACTAGTGTAAGAGAAAAATAATTTCCACTAACTTCTATCTTAATAATTAAATGTAATTAAAACCACATAAAAAAGCAAAAATAAGTGGCGCCACATTATCGTTTAAAGTTTACCTTGCAAAGGTTTGCGTTCGGTTTTTGGTGCTTTGGTGTCCTCATGTGCGATACGTAAAATTCTTGGAATGAAAAACTTTTTCTTCAATATGCTGAGCCATTTTAATTAACGTTGATTAATTACGAATACACATCCGCAATTAAAATTGTGGTTTTATGTTGATGTAAGGTCCACCATTTTTCAAATATTGTTTTATGAGTGCACGCATATTTGGGATCAAGGAGTTAATTGATGTGGATTTCACTTTGATTCACAATACGCCTGAATGCGAATTTAAACGCAAATTTCCACGCAAAATTAACAGATGAGCAGCTTTGCGCTTTGTGTAACGTGAGTTTCTGAGAAAGCTTTTGCGCGAGCCAAGTGTGTTATCAGAGTGTACTCCACCGTAATTATCCGGAAATTTTTTACATACGTGATCTCTTTTTATCTGTTTCATCACACCAGTTAAAGATGACCAATGGTACTCCATGGCTCATAATAATAATGAGATGAACACGGTCGAGGTCATTCAAGTGGAGAAAATAAAAAAATAAGGTAATCAATAACTAAAGGTTTATAAACTCCTTCTTTAAAGCCTTAGCTCCCAGGTTTATAACGTCCCTCGTTCACTTTGCAAATTACAACTTGATGATATAAATATTTTTTCTTTTCTCGCACTGAACTAACAATCAATTAATTAGCCAATCACTTTCTTATAATCTACCCTCTCCTATCAATCTCTGCCAAATGTCCCATCCAACTCTTTCTTTTATCTCTCGCTAAAACTCCAATAAGAAAGCCGGTGGTATTCCATTCACATTGACAGTGAAAATACTCTGCAAAGCCTTAATTTATAATTTCCCTGCCTTCCACACGTTAAAAAATTCCCAGCCTTCGTCTAGCTTCAAGTTAAACGTGACATAAGACCAGATTATTTCAAATTCTAAAGAGCGAAGATATTTCTATCCATCTGCCACACCTCCTTCAAATTTAACCTCTTCTACCCTGCTACTACCTCCAGTCTTCTCCTAATTCTTTACTTTCAACTCTGCAGTTGATCAATGCCTTGGCAATCATCTTGTGAAACCTGAAGCAATTACAGTACAGAATACTATTAGCAGTATTTTGGTAAGACAAGTTTTGCAAAAAAAGGTAATACAATTTCACAAGATAAGTTTTCCAAACTCTCTCAAAAATACACTAGCGCTGACTTATTGCGGAGGTAAACTTAACCAGGCTTTTAAGATTGTCCTATTTGAGGCCAATTATGCGGTGTAGGATTGCCTTGAGTAGTATTTGAGACAAAATAAAAGCGGAATCCTCAGTGTGATATTAATTGGAATGCTCTGTCGGTGAGAATGGCGTTGTGCGCATGCAGGCAAGGAAGTCAGTTGCGCTCCGACTACTAAGCTGAAAACTTTAGCAAGCCTTATGCCCTGTATCTGCATGTTTTTTGCTATCGTTGTTTAAGGTAGAGCTGAAAAATGATATTTCTTTACACTCGGACATTAAAAGTTGCTTGTATTCATGCTCGCAGGACAACAGTTCTGAGCTATTGCCAAATTCTCCAGCGCAATTTTCAACGTGTTTTTGACTTGGAAGTATTGGGAAGGGTACACATTTCTGAAAGCGGAATACATTCCATTACTCAACACTTATTTGCAACTATTTACGTAACAGATTTAGATAGTTTAACTTTCAGTTTCATTGCATAGGATTATCTTTTAAATTGTAAAAATAATTTAGGCGAAGTCGGTTGCCCATTCTCAGTGCAGCTGAGAGCAGAGCAGCGAGCACACCGCTAATGGAAATAAAATAAAAACGTATTTTTAAGCTCAACTTTAATGACCGCAATCAATGACCAGGTTTTTAGAATATTCACGCTGTTGGATTCAGCTATCGCTAATCTGCCGCAGTATAAAAACGGTGTTAATATTACGTTGAAAATGTTCGAATGCACGATTTAAACGACTGCCTATGTGGAGATACGAGGCTCGTATTCGCCAAAAAATATAATCCCTTCGCAATGCCACCTTCCATCGCTTACATCCTTCTGCCATCCATGGTCTTCTCGCCTCCTTTAAAATCACTGTCCCCCTTAGGCCAGGGGCAATAACGCCCAACGAGGGGGGAAAGGAACAAAGTGTATAACAACCTTGTTCGACTCCGAAGGCCCCTCAATCCCTCTCCGGATTCGGCATTGGAATGCGGCTCTCACTCTATTCTAGTTGAGGAATTCAAGACGTGGAGAGTGGGTAAAGGGTCGGGAACGTGGATTAAGGGTACGTGGGATTGTGGAGGTGAAGGAAGGGTTGGTCTCCAACGAGGGTGTATCTGTGGGTGAGGGTGAAGGAACGATTGGTTATTGTGGAGGTGAAGGGAAGGAGTTAGAGCCATGGAATGGGGATCAACGATATTGGTAGGTGCACGAAATCAAGGGGAAACGAAGAAACTTTAGAGGAGGAATGAGTTTGATGGATAAGCATACGATTTTGACATTGAAATGGTGCAATTTTTATCTCCAATATAAATTTTTGCTTAATTTTTCTAAATATTTCACACACATCAAAGTGATCGTTAAAAGACTGAAGAAAAGCGAAAAATTACCATATAAATATATTTAATGAAGTAGTAGAAATTGCATACTGCTTTTAACCAAAAAATATCAACAAAATCGGACACGAGACTAATTTAATAACTTGACATTTCTCTAGATTTATCTATTCAACCATTAGTAATCAACAACGTATTAGGACCATTTTATGTGATCACCATTAGGACCATTTAATGGTGCAGGGATCGGGATGATGTGGTGGCTAATGTACTGGCTTCCCACCGAGAAGCCACTGGTTCGAATCCTGGAGACGTTAGATATTTTTCAGGGATATTCCGATCCCTATTTGAGGTGCTTTGTGGAGGGTACTTTGAGTGAATACGACGTCCGTCAGATGGGACTTTAAACTGCGAGCCCCCTGGTGCCTTTTGACAAGAGTAGGCTGATGTTGACGCCAGGTTCCTCTCTACCCTTCCTTTCCCATCCATCCCTAACGGTGCAAATGACCTTAGCTGTCGGTCGCCTCTCCTAAAACTACTACTGCGTTTAATGATATGGTAGAATATTGTTATTTTGAAACAGTCAAGCTCACATAGTTTATGTGCATAGTCATTAAGGTGTGAAATGGCGTGTAAGGAACTTATATTTAGCGGAACAATGTATGACTACTCATTTGTATAAATTAATTTAATTTAAAACAACGTGAGCACCAGGTCTATATAGAATAATAGTAGATGCATGTATACTACCAAACTCAGTATAGGTTTAAATATTTTTAACAGTTTAATTTATGAATTTAAAAACTTTATTTATAAATGAATATCAGAAAGGATTTTGGCAATGCAATTGATTTTTGAGTTGTTTTAGCCTTGTAGATTCAATCACCAAATGAGATATACTCATTTCAGAGTAATAAATTAATAAATAATAACAGAGATTTTTTTATCACTCATTTATTGAAGATAACTGGAGGTTAATCGCATAAAGTAAAAAAGATAAAATGACGTCATGATCGTGATTGTATACGTATAGAGGTGACGAATATTCGAAGCCGCGGTCGGACTCTAAGGTTTCTTATTCATCTCAATGTTTACCATATTGTCAAATAACGTACATGTGTTAATGAAGTCAGGGAGCCCTAATAATTTGTTTGTAATTGTGTGAGATAAAAATAATTGCAATTTAAACTACCTTTTTTTGAAATTATAATGCATATATTTCCATTTCGTCAAGCAGTAACACGTGGAACAGTGCAGGTACTCTGTTTGTTGGGTGGGAAACACTCCCCTGAATAACATGCAATCCGTCGTTCAGCCCAACTGAAGAAAGGACAAGAAAAAAATGCGACGGAGGTCAATTAAGGGAGCTGGCACGGAAAATATTCTGAGAAGAATATATTTTACGGCGAAAGTTGGGCAGAGGCAGGCGTGGCCTTTCTAAAGGAAAAAAAAGAAACATTCTGTGCAGGGGGATGTGGAATGCGTGAGAAACATCCAAGGATCGTAAACAAAAAGACCATTTATTCCGGCCGGCCGGAATAGCTTGCTGGCAGCGGTGTGCCCTTTCACTAATTCGGAGTTCGCGCAGGTTCGATTCCTGCGTTGATTCGGTGTCGTGATCTCTGCGTTAATTGGTTGTTTTGGTAGGCAATGACGTGACTCTGAAGCAAACGAAATGGTATCTATTGTTACTACTGGCATTCGGTTGGAATCACTGACGAAGACCAGCCTAGTAAAGTAGAAAACATTACAATTTAGGCATCCTTCAGAATAAATATTCCGAAGTATTTTTGTACTCCTGTAGGCTTGAATACAAAAAAACAGTACAACTACACTTAAATGCTAAAGTAGCAATTAGACGTAAACGTTTTCCCAAAACCAAGCCATCGGTTTTTCAAACTAATAGTTGAAAATTACAAACGGCTCTAGGTTTTTATCATTGGAATTGTTTGAAGCAATGATGCTAGAAATTACGGACTTATAATTCATCTAAACATTTGAATGGTGAAAAAATCAATATAATTAGGTGCAATGCACGAAATTATTTCGGATTGTACCTAAAGTGATACACTCCATGGCTGAATGTATTGTATCCGCTGCCACCTCATCATGATAGACTTTCATCATATGTGTATAATCTCTATACACAATCTTTGAATGCCTTCAAGCTATCCTTTCTCTGCAAATATTTCAATTTCTTTACCTTGCAAGTCAAGTTTACTCGTAGTTAAATCTTGCCCCCCATTCCATGATCCATCTCATTACCTAGGTGCCTGGAAATGTGTCTACCGATTCCTTTTGTCTTCTTTGCGGTTACGATAAGAATCCCTGACACAGATTACCGAACCAACCGTTGAAAAGATGAGCCAAATATTCCTGACTTTATACAAAACCTGAAAACATTCAATACAAGTTGGACCGTAGATACATTTCACGCTCCAAGTTCATAGCATTTAAAAGCTGAAATAAATACTGTACACGCGTTCCTCTAACGTGATTGTTTCGTAGGAGGTCTGGATTCGACGAAAATATTTCAAAAGTTTTCCCATTTAGTTGCCTGTAAACGTTTCCCGTCCTGTAGCGAATATTAAGCGGATTACAAATTCGGAAAAATTAGGGTAAATTGCATCCGTTACACAGATAGTCATAAAAAATCAAATAAATAAAAGGCTGACGCAAACGCAATAAAAAATGTAAAGAATTTCTGTTTGACGCGATTCTGAAAACCTCCATGACGGAAAACTAAAATCACAAAACCTCCCAATCTATTCACTAAACAACTGGAATTAAGACGACTTATGCTATACCAATGCTTTTTCAAAGTAAAAATTACATTGGCTTGTTTATGCAAAATAGATAGAATTCTAATCAAACTCTGGATTACCGTAAAATTTTAGAAATCCGATATCATGCGTAGGTTAATTAGGAATTCGAAGTTATACTGTTATATTTTTGCTAGAAAATGGGCAGAGTGTTTGGTTGTTATTCTAGACTGCGAATAAATTAATTTGTGAATGAATTACTTAGATACTAAATTTATTTCCCGTCGGAAATTAAATCTATCCCCAGCATAGCCCACGCAGCGATTATTTAGTGCGTGTTTTCATTCTATTTTATGCTCGAAATTTATTATTGTCAATTTGAAACAAAATGTTTGCAGTAAGCAAGAATCCTTGCTCTCGTAGAATTATAAATTAATTATGCACTTGACAAGGAGAATAATTTACATGTCGAGTATTTGTACTCCACGAATGCTAATGACAAACTATTGTTAGTGCGATACTTACCCAACGCAAGTAGTATTTTCTTCCAACTTTATCAAAAGCGGAATTTAAACGAGAAATTATAGGAGTTATTTTTATGCTATTTCATAAAAAAATACCCGATTGTATGGTTACAAACTGGCAGGAAATCTGTATTTACGCGTCTGATGAAAATATAAACTTTATCACAGCGTAAAATCGGTTTATAAATTTTTGATGGGTTATAAATTTTTTTGCCAACTTTTGGATATACGTGACGCAAATCTTGGGGACTCCTGTGTAGCGCGAAAAACCACCAGTAAAAATTATTATTCCCCATGATGATTTCCCATAATATCGACCAAAGGGTTTTATCGACCCTCCAATCTCAGCATCGTGACCCAAGCGTCCTGAGTAAGTGAAATGCCTTGTGTTCCAGCCATTCCATCTTAATTACTCTCACTAAAGTTTGCACCCGATACATTCCGGTTTAGAAAATTAGCGTTTTGGGCCGGCCCCAGCTGGCGCTTATCTCAACGGCGCAGAAAGGTTCTCCGTAATCTCACTTCCTCTCTTTTTAAGTTATCCTTTATTGATTTGGCCCTTAAACAACCTACGTGCGATAAGAGAGTGTAATGGAAATGGCGAATCCAGCCTTATTCACGCACCCAACTCCTCCATACTTGCTTCCCCGCTCGCTAATCGCCGCCCCTCACGAACTTGGCGTTACTTTTATAAATCTCAACCGATAGAGACAGAAAAATTTCATAGATACGACGATTATTATCAACCCTTAGAACGACGAAGTGCCGTCTTCTGAGCGCCAGTCAGTGAATTTCCGATAAAATTTTCACCTCATCCGCTTTCAGGCGCTGGCGTCTGATCAAAAATATTTCCCTTCCAGGAATCTACTTTGGGAACGAGAGAGTTTAAAAATCTGCGGCAACGCTCTGCGTCTACATTCATAAAAGATTCTTCTCTTAGAGACAAAAATTTAGCAGTTTAATTGAAAATCAGTTGCATCGATGTAGGCAAGCAGTGCCCTCAAAATAACGTGAGTGAGCTATTGATTAATGACTGACATGAATATGAGAGAATTCTAAGACATCATTTGTGGTCACGCCTCTGTGTTATGTATATGTATGTATATATGGACGTACCCAATGTAAACAAACATCTTCAAGCCTCAAATTCCTTCTTTCGATAAAATCGTTGCCAATAGTTAGAAACCAAGCTGGTTTGGCTGGTTAATTTTCGGCCTGTGTTGCCGCAATTTTTCATTCATATAAATACGATATACATATATATATATATATATATATATATATATATATATATATATATATATATATATATAACTTTTGGACGGCACAATAGAACACAGAATAAAACAGATAACACGTAAAAGGACACTCACACTGTAGATGATTTAAGCTTTCGGCCTACTCCGAGGCCTTCTTCAGGTCAGCAGTCTGACCTGAAGAAGGCCTCGGAGTAGGCCGAAAGCTTAAATCATCTACAGTGTGAGTGTCCTTTTACGTGTTATCTGTTTTATTCTGTGTTCTATTGTGCCGTCCAAAAGTTATATTGCTCTCGTGAGTACTTCCGCATCATTTATATATATATATATATATATGTGTGTGTGTGTGTGTGTGTGTGTGTTTATCTCGTTGTCTAATTATGTGCATTTGGAGTTTCGTTCTTCAGCGGAGAGATATAAACAAAGGCAAAGAAAGAGGCCAACTTTCCGAGTCAATGGAACTTTCATTACCACCCCACTGATGACGGTTACCTATTGACTTAGGATTTTATTTAAGATTGAAGGTCCGCACAATATATAGAATGCATATTTTCAAATATGTCCTCAATGGGGATTTGTCGTTTTCCAGACCGTCTCCTAAAGGAATAATGACAGATTTGGGATTGGCTCTCTTAGTAAGTTACTCGGTGCGGATCGGAGAGGAGAAAAATAGGTGGAAGGGGAGGAAGTAGAAATCGGGAGGGAATGAGTGAGGATTAAGAAATTGATCGGATACAATAGAACGTTATATGTTTTGCTGATGGGGTATTTCCACAAGACCACAGCAAACACCACCCTGGATGCACAAGTGGTGGGTGGATGCAAAACAGATCTAGAAAATTCAATTATTTATATTAGGTAAATGAGTAGCATTGAAAGATTTTTCTGGTTAGTAGCCATCAGGTTTCATAACAAATAATATCATTTTTCGATGCTATCACAGAGTGAATTTTAAGCTAACTGAACACATTTGAAATTTAATCTTCCATCAAAATGCTGCTGTAATGAAATTCAACATACGATTGGGGCAACTTTAAGATCTATGCCGACGGTCGCCTAGGAGAAATTTCCACTTCCGAAGTGACCCAGCGAATTATGTTGATTTTTCCTGTTACCAGATATCTTTTGTCGATCATCTTCGCCAAAAACGTAAAGTTAAAGTTATTATTAGTGTGGTCATGTCCGCGGACGTACCCAATGAAAACAAACATCTTCAGGCCTCTTATTCCTTCTTTCGATAAAATCGGTGTCAATAGTTAGAAACTAAGCTGGTTTGGCTGGTTAATTTTCGGCCTGTGTTGCCGTAATTTTCCATTCATTATTCAATTATAAGATTGATTGTCGACAAATTTGTCGACGGATCTGATAGTTCTGCTATTAAAATACTCCAGTGTGTATATCGAAAAAAAATTCGCTATCATGACTTTTTGCACATAAATTCAAATGCACGCTTTATATGAATCTTATATCGTCTTTGCCAATATTCAATCGAGTTAACGTTAACTTTAACAGCTTCCGTTAACTCGATTGAATTTTGGCAAAGAAGATTTATGATTTATATAAAGCGTGCATTTGAATTTAGGTGCAGAAAGTCATTATATACGTAACAATAGTAGTTTTGGGACCTACAAATTATCATGAGAGATGAAATAAAAAGGTTTCTGCCCTTTATATTTATTGGAATATGGTAGTATAAAAATATTTCCACGGAATTTCCCATCCATTATGCACATCACTCTCCTCGACCCCCTCATATCCTACTTATAGTAGAGAAATCTCCCTCGTTCTCAATATTCCCCTCTTTCTACACACTACCCGTCCAACCCATACTCTTTCATTTTTCTGTAGGTTTTTAAGGGCGCGCCTCAAACGTATACGTTTTTTGTGGTGAATTTTGGTAGTCCACTAGGCATTAAGAACGTATACATTCGCAAAAGATTCCCAAATCGCGGTCGTAAAATTGTGATAAATACCCTTGGAAAAGTACAAATGTTTTCAATCCTAGGATGATGAAAGGTTCCACGCTTACCCGCTATTTTAAGTTCGTTCACCCAACGTGGGAACTTGCGACGTGGCTCATTCACTCACCCGTTGCCGCTATGTTTTCCACAGAAACGGTGAATTGTTTTCACAAGCAGTTGAAATCGATCGCCCTTGAACTGACGCACTATAATTCTGCTCACACAATTGATTGCTTTACGACGATGGACAGGCCTGTACCACGCAATGAGTTGACATTTCCTACGAATAAACGTTGGAAAAAGCTAACATTTGAAGCATGATTTTTATCCTTTTGCCATCAAATCTGGCACGATTTGAAGCCCTAATCTTTATTGAAATGCATCATTGCTTCCTTGCTGCTGTCGAGTAGGGGAAACAAAATGGGTTCTGCAAGTGCACTGGTTTCATGTTTATTTTAATCGCTACATACGTACGTACATCACAAATTTTGCAAATAAGACAAACATGTCTGTAGTCCAAAATAAGCAGCTTATGCGTGCTAACATCAATAAAAGGAAAACTTACAGAATATTGTTTATATATATTAACCCAATTTTATTGAAGTTTGCAATACTTTAAAAAACAATTTTTTTCACGACGGAAAATCACATCTCCTATAACCAAACAACTGTAGTTTTGCACGGCTAAGCATTCACTGCTGGAAAAGTAAGGGATGGGTGGGGAAGGCATATTGTGCGAGTAGAATGGGGGCTTAAGTCTTAGGGACCTCGGTTTGAAGTCGGTTTTCCAAGTTTGGGGCCGAGTGACTCCGTTTTGAAAATCCGTATTCAAATGAGGCTGATTCGGCATTAGTATTCAGCATTAGCAAAAATAAGACGCACACATCTACAAGCTGGTATTCAGAGATGGCGTGACGAGTGATGTGTGGAAAAAATATCGTTAAGAGCAATATAAAGTTCCATAGAGGCTTAATACTTGTATGCGATGATTTTTTGGAATATGACTACGTAACGCTTTTCCTCGGACCTCGGCTTAGCAGCGCAACTCCTTTCTGCGAATGAGTTTATTTAAGTCAAATTGAAATTTTGAAATAAAAAGTGATGCTTAATACTTTATTTTCCTGTAATGATAAAAGTTATTCACTAAATATAAATAACACACTACCTTTTGCAGCTAAATAAGCGACGTTTTTTCTCTGAAATGTAGAACTTTCATGAGCTAATTAGAGGGACATTTTTTAAGTTTAAAGGTATTTTTTTCAATGTTAAAATTGGGGTTATAGCGTCCTACGATGTAGGGGATGACTCAGGGCACGGGCCTGACTTGAAGCGCCAAAGCATACAACGTGAGCGGGGAACAGGTACAGGGATCTAGGCGAATGCCGGAAAATGGTGGAGGAGAAGGATATTGGCTGCTCGAAATAACGGCGACAACGCATTAGCGGTGAGTTGGACTCTGATCACATCAAGGTATTTTCCAGTATTCACATTTAAGAGCACAGTTTAAACACTCCGAATTCTTCTCTATTTTAGGTCTCAATAACAGGAGAATCAACAGGAACCAACATGAAAAAAGACATGCTTGAATTTGAAATTAAATCATCTAGCGTGATAATGAATGGCTATTGTAAAAATATTCAATATTTTGTCAAAATTAGAAGATAATTGAAAATTTTATTAAAGCTGCATGACGCGTAGCCTTAGGTACCCTTTGGTGGATATGAGTAGGTTATCAAATTTAACTTCGTACTGTAGAACATATATTACATTACCATGTAATATATATCTGATCATAAATATTCTGATGATTTGAAAGTATGGGTAGAAATATTTTTAAACTGACCCCTCGTTTAATTTGTGGGTTATAAATTCACACCTATGACATCGGAGAGGTTACTGGGAAAAAATATACATATATATATATATATGTATATATATATATGTATGGAAAGAACTGGAGGTAGGAATGAAAGTCGGAGGGGAATTCGTAAAATCGGTTAGGTTTGCTGATGCCCAAACATTAGTAACTCAGTCAGCCAAGGGGTTGCAAGCATTGCTGAGTGAATAGGAGGTTCAATGCAATAGATATGGGATGAGAATCAATATTAATAACACTAAAGTTATGCGAGTTTCCAGAAAGAAAATGCTAAGCTAAACATTAAAATAGGAGGGGAAAAAATAGAGTAGGTAAAACAGTTTACGTATCTCGGAAGTGTTTTGGACCAACACGGTTAAAGTAGTAGGGACGTAAGGAGAAAAACTGCGCTAGGCAAGGAGGCTTTCTCTAGGAGGAGGGAGTTGATGACAGGGACGTTGAGTAGTGAGGTTAAGAAATGACTCGTAAAAACTCTGATATGGAACGTAGGCGCGGAAATGCAGACATGTACGGCGCGGAAATGTGGTCGCTGAAGCAGGAGGATAGGCGTAGATTAGAGGCTTTTGAAATGTGGGTGTGGAGAAGAATAGAGAAGGTGAAATGGACCGAAAGGAAAACAAATGAGGAAGTACTGGAGATGGTGGGTGAGGAGAGGGGTTTGTTGAGAGAAATCCTATGGAGGCAGGAAAAATGGGTGAAAGGCATATTGAGCGGTAGTGGAATGTTGAAGAAGGTAATAGAGGGGAGAATGTTAGGCAAACGAGGAAAGGGCAGGAGCAGCATAGGGATGTTGGACGGGATGAAGGGAGGAAAGAAGTACACAGAGATGAAGAGGGACCTGATGTAGAGTAGGTTGCTGGATTGGGTTTCGTTTGGAGTTACAAAATATTTTTTTGATAGTTGTGTCCAGCCAGAAACCTACCTTAACCGGTAGATTACCTAATAATATATATATATATATAAATAAATAAATAAATATATATGTATATATATATATATTCCAAGAGAGATTCATTTGGTAAGGAATAGACGATAACATGGACTGATAACCATCGTACGTCTGCATCTTACCCTACAAGCCACACCAGGAGGCTCTCCGCCGAAGAACTCCATGTCGGGGTAAACGCTGGAAGCAGAATTCTCCGTAAAAATACACTTTACACTACAAATTAGACTAACAGCAATGGGTACATTTGCTTGCGCCGGAAGAACACGCGACCAACCATTCCAATATTATTTCCTCTTCGTTAGATATTGAATATGGGATTAAAGGTTTTGAAACACCCTTACAGCCCAGGGGAGCGTCCCCATGAAGTGAATTTTGTAATTTCGCTTCACCACTCATAAGATGGCAACTTTGGACTTGGTATCGGGTAGCTCCAAGTTCCCGCGGGAATTTCGATGAAGAATTGAACATTCGGAGTTGGAATACGTGGATGTGGTTTACGCTTCGATCGGCAACGCCTGACAATACTTAATACATTAAAATCCCATTCGATATTGCATTCAAGAGGAACTACTGTTTTGAAATAATTTTTCGGTAAATTCGAGGGCAATAAGAGACACGGAAGCCCATTGGAAAGTGGGTTCAGTTACCGACGGGAACGTTTGGATTCAAAACCCGGGAATTGCTTATGGATGGTCCTATATCAAAATCCAAGGGATGCAATTTTCTGGCCGTAGGACTTCGTGGGTAACCGAAAGGTAGCACAGCAAAAGAAACAAAAACCCAAATACCCTGAATGGTTGATTCTTGCATTCCATATAGCTTATTTTCGGGTAAAGTGATCCCTCATTTATCCAAATCTTCCTTCAAGTTGAAAACCGTTTAGGTGATATAACTTACGGTATTGAGTTTTTTCCTGATCACCGTACTTTAACAGAACACTGACCTATCGGAATAGCCCCTGAATAATTAATCTCGAGGCTCTAAATATCCCCAATTTGATTTCGATCACGTTGTCAATACAAATTTACAGTACTGCCTTGAGCTATCGGTCGCTTCGTTTTGTCATTAATCCTTCCACTATTTTATCCGCCATCACTTTACTGGGCCTCTCAATTTCACGGATGGCGGAGTTACTGCTATCCACAACTAGGAGCGGCGGAATAAGTGTGTTTCAAGTAGGCACAGCCATGTTTGTCACTTCCATGATAGCCCGTCCTGAACTCAAATCCAATGCTACGAGACTTTTTGCAGAAATAATGGTAGCTGACGTGATTAGTTAGCTCGGCTGAGTTGTGGCGTGCTTAATTAAAACGTGCAATTGTGTCCTTATTTTGTCCGATGCATCTTTTGGTGCCACGGGAGAACGGGCAAAATAGGCGCATTTACCCTTTCCGCACTGTAGAATGAGGATTGTCAACGCCTAATCGCTTGTAAACAGAATGAGTTTATTGCGTGATTAAGCATGGTGTACATGCATAAGGTTTACGTTTGGAGAATTCAATTTAATTTGCAGTATTAGTCATTGTCATTTCAGTTCCACTCACATATTGTGCTGACATATTATTTGATTAATTTTTTCACAGTAAAACGACAAAAATAAGTTTATTTAATTTTTGAGACGTGTTAAAATTGTTTATTAGTCATATGTTGCAAATAAATACAAAAATGAAACAATTGCTAGTTTTGTTTACATAAGTGTTCATTCAACATATGAACTTTGATATTTGATTAAAAATGTCGAAATATGTTTTCAAATTATAGCTTATATTTTTACTAAGTGTGGATATAAAAAAATACCAGTGTGTTTAGGGTAATATAATGGAAACACTTCGAATTTTAAAGCCAACGTTAAAAATATTATCGCACAAAGAGAGGAAAATATCGCAGCTCAGTAGTTTTGATTTCTCCCGTCACTTCAATTTATTTTATGGAATGCTTTACAACAAAGTGGGAAATTTAAGGATTTGTGGTTTTCGCTGCTAGCAGTCATCAACATTTAAATTAATCCACTGGCAATTTTTGGATACGTGCACATTATTCACTGATCAATGATTCTTCTCAAAGGACATTTTTTTAAATGGATCTGGCCACTCTCGATAAGTGCCACTCGTAATTGGAGAACAAGTCATTTTTTACTGAAAATCAATCAAAAGAATGTAGGTATTAAGTCAATTATGGAGAAATATCTATTCATTTTTACGAAAAATCCAATTCCATTTATAAATTTATGGTTTATGTAAAATTTTTGTGATTTAATGTACAAATATTGTTATCACGCAAGGAAAATAAATATTTGTTCAAGAATGGTAATAAAAATGTGCAATAATTTTAAATTTACCTATCGTGGAATAAACTCAAATCAAAAAAATATTTTACATCATGACGATGTTAGAATCCACTTTTGTTGGCTTTCATCAAGAAGAGTATCCCTTTCATTCAAGGGTCATTAGTAAACAAGTCCGTGTTTTAAAACGGAAAATTTTCCATTTTTAATAAAACGGGAAATGGCCTCCAATAGAAGATGTGAAAGACGAGCTATTGGTAGATACTTTTAGGTATTTTTGGAACACCACTGATGAATTTTTGACGTTCCAATCCGTTACAAGTATGTATGATACCGTCCACGCTGGAATATACTAAATTAAATTATTACATGCGGTAGAACATGAAACCTACTTTTCAAGTGTCTCTATCTGTCGATAAACTGAAAAAATTGTAAATTGAACAATTTCATACTTATGACTCACTAGTGAAGTTCAAAAATTGTACAATTAGCATTTAAGTGTATACAAAACTGTGGTTTAAGAATTTTTTCTTCCTGTTCCATTGCGATGATACAGTTCATTTTTCCCACAAATAGAATAATGGTAATTTTAACCGAATGACTTAAACTCTATAACATTATGTTTTAATCAAGAACATAAGGCAGTGAATGGAAATTCGGAAAAGGTAAAAATTAACAGGGGAGTGAAAAAAACTGCACAATAATGTGAACTTTTTTACAACTACGAAGAGGAAATTTTAAGAGAAAGCCACGACAGAAATTGTGGAAAGAAAGGAATGAAATAGTGGAGCTGATTAGGTTGAATTTTCGTATGAAAAAATGTCAGTCGGCCAGAGAGGGGAATAAAATAATTGTTAATTGAATTAAAGGGACCACTGAAGAAGCATGAACGCATGCGAAATCATAGGGAAAAGAAGTAAATGAGATTCATTCATTCAGAAAATGATGTAATGAGAAAATAATGAAGCTTAAAAGGAGCATTAAAGTAGGGAAACATAAATGAGTGAAGGAGGATGAAGTCATACTTCAAATTATTATTTTTGGAATACAATATTAGGTAAAGCAAAAGGGAACGTACTACGGCCGAATGAATGCAATGAATACAAGTTACCCAAAGTTACTCCCAAGAGTACGGCTTTGGGTAACTTGTATTCATTGCACAATATTAGGTCATTAGAATAATTTCGTCACCAGATGAAATATTTATGTAGAGCATGTATTTGATGATAAGGGATACTCATAGAGAATAATAAGTTGATTAAAGTGATTAATGAAAGTTTTAAGTTTCATGTTTGCAAAATTCAAAGTAAATTACCGCTGAGGGAAGAGAATGAGGGGAGATTGAAACACACTAAAACTCTTGCAATTTGTTTAACGGACAATACACTGATGGATTGGAAGACGAAGTGATATTGGGTATGATTGGGGGGGTAGACGAAACTGACACCGCATACTCAAAGAGTAATGAAAAATATGATGGAAAAGTTATTGAGAGTCAGGGCGAGTTGGATGGCTGGTCTAAAAAGGAGACATTCAGATATGCAGAAAGCAGGGATGAACTAGACAGGCAGTTTTGTCTACGAAAAAGGAGGGTAGACACAATTGGTTGGGACTAAAGGGAAACAGCTAGTCGATGATATCCAAGTATCATACATATACATAAGTAAAAATCCTGGAAGTAAGTTAATGGATATTTGGACAAGTATCCGGAGAATATTTCTGTATCTAGATTCCGGTGCAATTCCCTGGCAAAGAGACAACTGAAGAACTGAGACGGATGATATTTAAGAGAAAAGATTCTGTTCCAAAATATTTTAGAAGGATATAAAAGTATGCAATAAGATGTTCCAGGGATTTACCTGAACCTACAAAATACGGTAGACAGTAGATATATAAGGTATAAATATACGGTAGACTATTGGAAATAAAACCAAATTAAAAGAATGGTTGGAGACGTCCCTTTTTCGATTCATATCGGAAAAGAAAATACTTTCTTCTTCCACATACATTTTACCACGCACGACCTTGGTTTCGACTAACAAAGTCAGCATCAGGTAAAGTTCAGAGGTCACACAGTTTTATATACTAGACAGAAAAGAGGAGGGAGGAGGTGCTAGCAAAGTGGGAGGAAGGGAAAGAGAAGCGAAACTGGTATGTGTGTGGGTATGGGGGGAGGGGGCGGTTCGATACGGCGTCAGGGGGAGAGAGGAGCTGTGGAACAGAATGAGGTTCAGGAGGAGATAGCGGGAGGAATTCATCAGGTAATTTACCAATATACCCAAAAATGACTGTTCTTGGGAATTTCCAAACGTTCCAAGGCATCTAATCTTAAACCTTTCTTCTCCGAATGTAAAATCTTAGGAACAAAGTCACTTGGTTGCTTGTTGTCCAGTAGGTGCTTGGCAAATTGGGAAAAAGGATTTCTGTTTTCGAAAGAGGCGTAATGTTCTTCCACATGTTCATGAAATTTCCTCTTGATTCGTCCAATATAAATAGCAGTGCACTCACAATTCATTCAATCCACTCTTTTCCATTATAGGAATTTTGTCCTTGCTGTATGATAAAAGGTTCCCTAAGTTACCTATATTATAATTTATCAAACGGCAAGGCAAATGCAGCACCCACCTTGCGCAGAGCTTTCGCATCCTGGATTATTTTGGTAAGATGTTTCGCACCCTTTCTTCCGATATCCACATGGCCTTAGCTATCTCACTCGCCCATCGTCCAACATGATATCGAGAACCTTTTCGAACGTTTCCGATATGTTGCGGTTTTTGGCCGTGGGTTATTTTCAATAGGTGTGCGACCACGTTTAAATTCAGCTGCCCACTTTTTAACGGTTGATATTGAAGAAGCAGCGTCCCCGTACACTTTTGTCAACTTTAAATGAATTTCCTTAGGGGTTATCCCATCCAAAACAATTTTAGGACCGCACGAAATTAATTTTTTCCATTTTAACAAAAAACACGAAAGACGTCTACTGCAACAATAAGTGTAAGCCAACTTCTTGAGAGAACAAGTTAAAACATATAGAAAGTAAAGAAAACACGGCAATTCCACATTTACACTTTATTTAGACGACCATGGTTTCACAACTGCGTGGCATCTTCAGGTGTCTTCTGGTACACCTGAAGATGCCACGCAGTGGTGAAACCATGGTCGTCTAAATAAAGCGTAAATGTGGAATTGCCGTGTTTTCTTTTCTTTCTATACGATGGAAAAATTCCACAAAGTAACGGCTAAAACAGTCTCTTATAATAAGTTAAAACTTGTCTTCCGAAGTAATGACACGTGCATCCAGGCAGAAATCATTAATTTTTGCTGATTGTAATGGCATATCTGTGTCAAGTTGAGAACTTTTCATCTTTCCCTCGTATTAATGAAAATTTATGGGATGAATAATAAAGAGGGAGGAGGCCGCAAAGTAGGCTAAAATGTTGCATACAACTGATTTTTACTTGGAAATTAATGTGACTTAAAAACCCTAAATCACTGGTCAATACTAACGAATTTTTCATTTTGAACCGCCGAATCATGATAATAAGTAAAAAATATTTTTTACACGACGGTACAAATATTAGGATCAACCCTTGGCCAAACGTGGAGGCCTAAGTTGCTTATGGTTTCCATACCATACAATACTCTGTTCATCCCACTATATACCGTTACGAACAACTTTGAGCACAACGTATCAGCAGAGTTGACTGATAAAAAAAGGATTGGTTGATTCTTATCTTTCTTCATGAGGTTTTTTCCACTGTTGGCTATAACTGTCCAACTGAAAAAAAACATTCGTCATTGTTGATTTACTTGGTACAAGTAGAGTTCTGTATCAAAATTTCCCTCTTATTTCCGACGTGAATAGCTGTTTCTTCCATGTTTGTTTGCTTGACACTGTTAAGCAGCTGGCTGTGAAATATTTTCTCAAAAGCCACTTCGATGAATTGCAATGAGGTCTTGGCCAGAGCCCCGTGGAATTCATAGCAACAATTGAAAATTGGAGCGTGAGTAAAATTTCGAGTGACTCATCGGAAACGAGGCCGTACCGTAAGATAATCCCCGGTGGATGTTTATAATTTGCTAAATTTTTACACCGAGTCGACCGCGCGATTTATACATTATTTTTCCGATAAATTAATTTTCACGGCAAAAACAATTTTTTTTATTGGCGAAAGCCTCGACAGAATAACTTTGAGGCGGGGAAAAAAAGTCGGACGCGGCTGAATCCGCGAAAGCATGCCCTAATGGATCGACTACTAAAACGCATTATATACGTCGCCACCGTCCGCTTTCCCCTCCCCCACCCCCTTTCCTTTCCCAGCCCCGTACCCCCGGCACGAGCAAATCGCACTGAACGGAAATAACGGGATGTGCGTGGCTATCCAGCAGCATACATAAAATGCGCGATCCTTTATAAAACCTTCCCACCGACGACCATTGAAACATGGACGATCGTGAAGCAAAAAAAAAAGAAAGAAATAATCGAACAACGCACGGAATAACTCATAAAATTTCCCCGAATGGATTTGATATGCACTGCGACACTCAATTCGCGACAGCGTTTCGGCGGGAGGATGCCTTCGAATATTTTACGCGGAGTGGGGGTGAGTATTTCCCCCCTGCTACACCTCCTTCTTCCTTCCGCCCGCGAAAACACTACAAACCTAGCGGCCCGAGTCGATCAGCCGTCACCACCCTACCACCGCTCTCCCTCTATCTCTCTCACTTCTCTCCCCTTACAGTTTAATATTTTTTTCTCCCCGAACGGGAATGGGGTTGGGGTGGAAGGGGCGCGTTCCATTTTCCGCCCCTACGGTCGGATGGGCGAAGCGTGGTCGCCGTCGCCTCGCGGGAGAGGCGACGGCGGTTTCCGGGGCGAGGATCGCAACTGCGAGCCCTACTCTCTCCGAGGACGGGGGCGAGAGAGGGTGCGGGATTGCAGCGGCCGCGAATTCGGTTCAGGGGGACAAAGGGGGTGAGGTTTGGGGAGGTGACGACGGATGAGGGAAAAATCCACCACAAAACGTCGAATGCGACGATGATTCGAAGCGGGGAAGTCAACGCCGTCGCGTTTGTTGGTCCGGCGTACTCACCCGGATGCCTTCGGATTAGGGGGTGGACCGTGGGGGTGGGCAGGGTGGGCGGAGACGAATGCGCCCTTCACCGACGCCAAACCCCTTTCCCACCATCGAATGAAACCTCATGCGAGTGAAACTGACCAACGCTCAAAAACACTGTTACTACCCCCTAGCCGGTTAATTTAAGCTATACGTTGTCATGGTGTCATTAATATTAAAAATTGTTTTCTAACATTCTCACAGGTTTTATTTATAACTTAACTTTTTAAGCTCCCCTGAATGATTTGTTTTATCCACCTTTTGCGAAAAAATAAAGAATAAAAAGCTTAAATATTGTCGATAATTTCTTGAATTCTTCGCACAAGAGTGAATCAGAGCCCGCTCGGAGGGCAGAAAGTCCTTCTGTCCCATTCCATTCAATTTTTGTATTGTGTGTATGTTTCGTAGTGAGGATCGCAAAAGGGCAGGAGAAATACAGCAGAGGATAGAGTTGGCCACGAAAGGAAGATCGGGTGAATTTGGGAAATTCAGCCGCCATATACAATTACTTACTGCCCTGGAGCGTTTACTGTCCCTTGCCGTACTTGCCAAAACGGGGCAAGTGGGGAGGGGGGGGGAGGAAGGTAACGAAACAGGCCTCCCACTTCTAGTCTGAGCTGTGGCACTTGGTAGCCCATATGCAAAGAGTTTGGTCATTGACCACAGGGCCCCTGGCCGTTCCCTTTCGAAAACTCAATCTAAAATCCGAACGGTGCAATTTTCTGGTCGCTAAAACTTCGTTGGAAAAAGAATGGTAGCACAGGGAAATAAATTGACCACTTAAACTAAATATGTGAACTTCAAACGCCTTAGCGGATAGTTCGGGTGATGTCTACAGTATATCTGAACCTATCTGCTCATGTTGTTTACTGAAATGTTAATGATGGTTTTTAACAGGAATAACAATCAAATGATAACTTTCATTGGGGAAATCTGAAAAATAGATATAATATTTTTAGAGGCATTTCTGAAGTACCGTCATGAATACTGAGAAAAATGAAAGTACGCAACCGGAATATATTTTCAAGTACCTTATACTATTTTCAAGAAACTGTAATAGTAACTTTAACGGAGTCACCCGTTATGTGTGCATTATAATGCAACCATTTCAGAGAGTAAAAATCATTCGCCTTGACCGGGATTCGAACCCGGATCCCTCGATATCCGGCCGAGTGCTTTAACCATTTAAGCTACCGAGACGTCCTCTTACACTCTGAAATTTTGGGGGCTTTAAAGGAACAAGATGTTATGACGAAATACCGTACATACAATGTCACAGGCATTCGTAGTCGTGCGCGACGCGCCACAGTCCACGATGTTAATAAAGCCAATTTCAAACAGGCTGTTCATACCTTAGACAAATTTCAAGAAACTGTAATAGTAACTTTAACGGAGTCACCCGTTATGTGTGCATTATAATGCAACCATTTCAGAGAGTAAAAATCATTCGCCTTGACCGGGATTCGAACCCGGATCCCTCGATATCCGGCCGAGTGCTTTAACCATTTAAGCTACCGAGACGTCCTCTTACACTCTGAAATTTTGGGGGCTTTAAAGGAACAAGATGTTATGACGAAATACCGTACATACAATGTCACAGGCATTCGTAGTCGTGCGCGACGCGCCACAGTCCACGATGTTAATAAAGCCAATTTCAAACAGGCTGTTCATACCTTAGACAAATTTCAAGAAACTGTAATAGTAACTTTAACGGAGTCACCCGTTATGTGTGCATTATAATGCAACCATTTCAGAGAGTAAAAATCATTCGCCTTGACCGGGATTCGAACCCGGATCCCTCGATATCCGGCCGAGTGCTTTAACCATTTAAGCTACCGAGACGTCCTCTTACACTCTGAAATTTTGGGGGCTTTAAAGGAACAAGATGTTATGACGAAATACCGTACATACAATGTCACAGGCATTCGTAGTCGTGCGCGACGCGCCACAGTCCACGATGTTAATAAAGCCAATTTCAAACAGGCTGTTCATACCTTAGACAAATTTCAAGAAACTGTAATAGTAACTTTAACGGAGTCACCCGTTATGTGTGCATTATAATGCAACCATTTCAGAGAGTAAAAATCATTCGCCTTGACCGGGATTCGAACCCGGATCCCTCGATATCCGGCCGAGTGCTTTAACCATTTAAGCTACCGAGACGTCCTCTTACACTCTGAAATTTTGGGGGCTTTAAAGGAACAAGATGTTATGACGAAATACCGTACATACAATGTCACAGGCATTCGTAGTCGTGCGCGACGCGCCACAGTCCACGATGTTAATAAAGCCAATTTCAAACAGGCTGTTCATACCTTAGACAAATTTCAAGAAACTGTAATAGTAACTTTAACGGAGTCACCCGTTATGTGTGCATTATAATGCAACCATTTCAGAGAGTAAAAATCATTATAATGCACACATAACGGGTGACTCCGTTAAAGTTACTATTACAGTTTCTTGAAATTTGTCTAAGGTATGAACAGCCTGTTTGAAATTGGCTTTATTAACATCGTGGACTGTGGCGCGTCGCGCACGACTACGAATGCCTGTGACATTGTATGTACGGTATTTCGTCATAACATCTTGTTCCTTTAAAGCCCCCAAAATTTCAGAGTGTAAGAGGACGTCTCGGTAGCTTAAATGGTTAAAGCACTCGGCCGGATATCGAGGGATCCGGGTTCGAATCCCGGTCAAGGCGAATGATTTTTACTCTCTGAAATGGTTGCATTATAATGCACACATAACGGGTGACTCCGTTAAAGTTACTATTACAGTTTCTTGAAATTTGTCTAAGGTATGAACAGCCTGTTTGAAATTGGCTTTATTAACATCGTGGACTGTGGCGCGTCGCGCACGACTACGAATGCCTGTGACATTGTATGTACGGTATTTCGTCATAACATCTTGTTCCTTTAAAGCCCCCAAAATTTCAGAGTGTAAGAGGACGTCTCGGTAGCTTAAATGGTTAAAGCACTCGGCCGGATATCGAGGGATCCGGGTTCGAATCCCGGTCAAGGCGAATGATTTTTACTCTCTGAAATGGTTGCATTATAATGCACACATAACGGGTGACTCCGTTAAAGTTACTATTACAGTTTCTTGAAATTTGTCTAAGGTATGAACAGCCTGTTTGAAATTGGCTTTATTAACATCGTGGACTGTGGCGCGTCGCGCACGACTACGAATGCCTGTGACATTGTATGTACGGTATTTCGTCATAACATCTTGTTCCTTTAAAGCCCCCAAAATTTCAGAGTGTAAGAGGACGTCTCGGTAGCTTAAATGGTTAAAGCACTCGGCCGGATATCGAGGGATCCGGGTTCGAATCCCGGTCAAGGCGAATGATTTTTACTCTCTGAAATGGTTGCATTATAATGCACACATAACGGGTGACTCCGTTAAAGTTACTATTACAGTTTCTTGAAATTTGTCTAAGGTATGAACAGCCTGTTTGAAATTGGCTTTATTAACATCGTGGACTGTGGCGCGTCGCGCACGACTACGAATGCCTGTGACATTGTATGTACGGTATTTCGTCATAACATCTTGTTCCTTTAAAGCCCCCAAAATTTCAGAGTGTAAGAGGACGTCTCGGTAGCTTAAATGGTTAAAGCACTCGGCCGGATATCGAGGGATCCGGGTTCGAATCCCGGTCAAGGCGAATGATTTTTACTCTCTGAAATGGTTGCATTATAATGCACACATAACGGGTGACTCCGTTAAAGTTACTATTACAGTTTCTTGAAATTTGTCTAAGGTATGAACAGCCTGTTTGAAATTGGCTTTATTAACATCGTGGACTGTGGCGCGTCGCGCACGACTACGAATGCCTGTGACATTGTATGTACGGTATTTCGTCATAACATCTTGTTCCTTTAAAGCCCCCAAAATTTCAGAGTGTAAGAGGACGTCTCGGTAGCTTAAATGGTTAAAGCACTCGGCCGGATATCGAGGGATCCGGGTTCGAATCCCGGTCAAGGCGAATGATTTTTACTCTCTGAAATGGTTGCATTATAATGCACACATAACGGGTGACTCCGTTAAAGTTACTATTACAGTTTCTTGAAATTTGTCTAAGGTATGAACAGCCTGTTTGAAATTGGCTTTATTAACATCGTGGACTGTGGCGCGTCGCGCACGACTACGAATGCCTGTGACATTGTATGTACGGTATTTCGTCATAACATCTTGTTCCTTTAAAGCCCCCAAAATTTCAGAGTGTAAGAGGACGTCTCGGTAGCTTAAATGGTTAAAGCACTCGGCCGGATATCGAGGGATCCGGGTTCGAATCCCGGTCAAGGCGAATGATTTTTACTCTCTGAAATGGTTGCATTATAATACCTTATACTAAATACTGAGTATATAATATCTTGAACAAGAAGCATTTCAAGTGTTGCTACTTATTTACTATCAGCCCTTGCAGTGAGAAAAGAAGATCCGGATGTACCTCCATAAATTAAAAAAAAAATAAATTTTCACTGCAACAATTAACAATAAAATGCATATTAGCGGATGACTCCGTTAAAAGTTACTATTGCGGCATCTCCCGCAGTTTCTTGGAATTGAATTTTCACATTTAATCCCATGAAAAGCTAATTAATTAAATTCGTTGTAGTGGCATAAAACATAAAAATCGAGCACTTCAACTCTTTTCTCAGTAAAACAGGAAGTAAAAAACAAACACATACCAGAAAGTGCAAAAATTCATAGGAAACAAGTTCGTAAAAATCGCCTTGAATTACTAATAATCCTCATTTATGCGGGAATATTTTCGCAAAACGGACTAAAGCGATGATACTGAATGATAGTGAGTAGTCTGTGGTACCCTTTTAGTTATTTAGTTGCCGATATGCACTGGCTTTTTCGTGAGTTTGTCCTTGGATTTTCAAAAATAAAGGAATCACGGGCGAAGTTATGCTACGAGAGGGAATGTCAGATAGTACAATTTATATTTCATATGTGACATAAAATTTAAGAACGTCCAATGAACAAGCTGGTATTTACAGATTAAAGGGATAGGTTATATTAAGATCACTCTTTCCAACTTTTATATGGTTGAACACATCATAATCACACTGAAAAATTGTTAAGCCTCCATGAAGTTTTTACATTTTCAAAGTGAATTGTAAAATTGTTTTTATAATGAATAATGTAAAAATAATTGATTCTGATAATTTCCTGGAGTGTAACCTTTGAAGAACGCACAGTCATTAAAATGAAAAAAAAATGACGTCCTTAAAAAAACATTGGATGTACATAAGCTTAATGCAGCTTAATTAGCGAATGAAGTTTTCATTTCAGGATGGAGCAAGTTCTGAGACTTCCCTTACCTGTTCATAGCATCGCTATTTTTGTTCTGGAATTGTTCCCTTTGTTTTAAAATGAATGTTAATTTAAGGCAATAGGAGTTCTGGTTCTAAGATTCTCTTTGCCCTGGAGCACATGATTTAACTTATTTTTGCAAGATACGGAGAATTGCCGATGCCTTGATTCGAGCACAGTTATCAGCTGCTTAGTCTTTATGTGTGTCATTCAAATATTTCCAAATGAAAGCAAGAATTTTCCTTTTTTTTTCTTTAAATAACAATCATAAAACGGTGAAATTTGAGCTTCCGAAAAGTTTCGTCCGTTTATAAGGTTTGCCGAATATGGCTGAGGGAAACTAAAATAATCGGCGATGGCTGCTGCTGGAATCGCTACCGATTCCTTGCCACTCCTGTTACTACCCACACGATAGCATTAGTTTTGTTATTTTTAGAAATAAAAATCATAAATTCAATAATCTACATATAAAATAGGCTTTGGACGGTCTATCACGATCCCTACATATCACGTGGATTTTCTTCCATTTTCCCTACTCAGTTACGTCTTTTTCATACCTTTAAAATCGGTCGTGCCTTCATGCTGCCTAAAAAGCATGTCCTTAATTTACCCTGCTTACCTATAATACATCCTTCTATGACAGCCTTAAAAATCTAACTACCAGTTTCCTACTTTCCAAGTTTTTTACGAGGCAAAACATTTACTAAATGAATAAAAACACATTTAGCTCTTTTCTGCCACTATTATCAAAATATGACGACAACACACTGCAAATTTTACCTGAATGAATATTTTCGAAACCATAATTCCGCAACGTAAGAGTTTACTTATAATACCCCAAGAGAAATAAATCCTACAAACCATAATTTATTGAGCTCAGAACATTTACCATAAAGTTTTTACCATCCAGTAAAATTGGATGAACAAAAATATCAATCAATTCATAACAATATTCATTAGAATATTGAGGTACGCTAAACAAATTCTAATTTATATATTAAAAAATGCAGGGACCGATTATAAGTAGGGCTCTGAGGACTCTCGTTTCAAATATAATCTTATCTGCTGCAAAATAATACTTTCTTGCAAAGTTGAATGAATAATAGGTGATATTAGAAGGAGAGAATGAGATATGCGCAAGCGATAACCAATAGACTACTCTAAACTTGCCCAAAATGTATGCATACAAGCTTGTACATACATATTTCTCATTAGGCAAGGTGAGCCCAAAGTCAAGAACCAAGAGTCGAAGCAAACCAGTGAACACAATGATTGAATCGATTCCAAACGTCAATATAATTTTCTCCAGAACGTGAAATGGTCTCGTTGGGTACTTCAATCGGCACAGAAAGATTATTGCACTGGAGTTGGTCGTCTATGAACTGTGAAATGATATCATAGGGAATCAATGCTGGACAATTTAAGGTGAATGCATGTGAACTACGTTAATTTTTCATGTCGGTAACAAAGTTTCTTCGTCGTCTGGGGAGAGCAGAAATCCCCATTCAAAAATTTTTAATTTGGCGTAAGTCAAAACAAAAAATTCCATATAAGTTTTTTGAATGTATCTTTTCAGAATCTCACATGTGCTCAACATTGTTTTAATTGAAAATGACATTTCAACCTAGGATTAGGAACATATATTATACAGATAAAGGTATACATTAAATTACTTAAATTTTGGAATTTTAAAGATAAAATATAAAAGTTATTATTATTAATATAACTTAATTATCAATATAATACGATACAATATAAAAGTTATATAAAAGCTCTTATTATATTCGCTCAAAAAGTTCCAAACTAAAACTATTCTAAGCTGAATTATATTTTAATTAAAAAAAATGAAAAAAATTAAAAAACCGCTTACACATTCATTAATTTCTAAAAAAAACAATTTACGAATTATGTACTTCAGTTTATATTTGAGTAATTTCATTGACCAGACATTTGAAAAGAGATTAAAAGAGTACAATGTAATCAAACTGGAATCATGGTAAAGTCTGAAGGACCATAAAAAATGTTTATTGCTATTTGTCTGACTGTAGTGTTAATTTGGAAACGCGGTTAAAAAGAGAAGAATGATACCCCAACCGACTGAGTCAAAAGTTCTTTGTGCAATAGTATTTAATGTGTAAACGTTATGCCGCACAAAAAGTCACTTGAATGACTTTGGAAAAAGAATCAAAGAACGGGAGAGTTATTATCTAGAAAGGTTATTTAGCAAACGATGAGAATTTAGATAATAAACTCTTGTTCTCAATCATTTAAAAGGAATTTTTGGATTATTTAGGGGTGAAAAAGTGAAGGAAATATGCTATTTCTCACTAGTTTTGACCCCATATAAAATGTTATACGATCGTATCCCAAAATGCCATCTAAAAACGTCCCATACCAGAAGAACATTGTGGCAAGTGTTGAGCAAAATACTACGTGGCAGAAAATGAAGGTACGTTGAAAATTGTTGACGTTATGTTGAAAATTACAGTGAACGGAATGTAAGCATTGCCCAATTGCAACTTAAATTGGGATTAGAAATCCTGGGGATGGAAGATCCAATGCTAGGTTTAAGTAACTGGATTAAACCTACTGGATTGCAAATGCATCAGTCGTATGTCTTCACTGGCGGATTTGGGGAAATTATCCAAATCCCATGCTATATCGGCAGGCCGACCAACTGTGAAAAATGTAGGTACCTGTCGGGCGGATAGATTCAGGGCTGGTTACCTTTTTCCCTTTTGCAAAAGGCACGAGCGTGGCAAAAAGAGAGGGGTTTGTCAACAAATTAATGTTCCCGTTTGCATAATCCTACCTCTCTAATTTCATGGCCTTTTAATGCAAGAAAAAATATCGGTGCAACGTGTATTGCAGATGAATATAGATGTAATAATGAGCAACAGGAATGATACCGAAATGAAGAAAGAAGTTAATGTTTGGAGACTCATCGTAACAACGACAAATCAAACGAAAAAAATAATAAACATATTTTGGAATTTTTAACTAAAATATCTACCGATATTTTAGTTAAAAATTCCAAAGGAAAGTTTTGAAATGATGGCCTTCTTTGGAAGTATTTGCGCAACTTAATACATAAACTATTAACAATTATGGTCGACCTTAGGTAGACATATAACTTCTCTTCAGCGATTGAATAATTGGTCACAAAATTAAGGCATGCATTAATTCAGCCCAGGTATGGATTCACTATTCAAATAAGCAAATTATTGGAAAGCTAGCAGGGTAAACATTCGCGTCCGAAACCCAGTGAAAGGATTTTTTTCGGATTACGTGCAAAATGAGGAAAATTATTGTTTTACCTCTGAAATTGATGTGAAAATAATCGTAAGTGCTAGGTGAAAGTCCTGAGAATTGTCAACCAAGTGAATGCATTTATTATGGATTTTTAAAATCCGTTGCTTAAATTGTAACTCTATACAACACAAATAACCTATTTGATTTATTACATTAAAGCATTAATTATACAGTGTAATTAAAGCTGCCTAATTTTTAATTTCCTTGCCGATATTATTAATTGGGTAGTGTTAACGAGATAACATATAAAAATGTATGCACATAAATATGTTTAAAATATTCTCGTATATTATATATTTTATTACTAGTGAAATGAATGTTAACTTATGTTTTTGCAATTTACGAGGTAAAAATATCAACCAAAACTAATATTTGGCACTCCTTTTGGGTAAAAATGAAGGCCATATTCCGCTGAAAACTTCGATTCTAAAACGTCAAATACTACCGTTTTCTGTGACTTAGAGAATGACCATGAAGCAGAATCGCAAAGTAAGAGTTTCATATCTGTAACGCTCTAGGGAATTCCATGAACTTAATTTCCAGCCCACGTAGGTAACTAATTATATATAGAGTGCCAAAAATCTTCATTTTACGCGTAGCAGAGCGATAAAGTCTTCACTTAAAATAAAAAAAAAAGAAATGTGTTCTACATCTTGTAGGCTAGGACGAGAAATGAAGGAATATTCAATCTATCCGAACAGAGGTGCCTCAAAAGTTCATTCTATTTGAAAGAAGGTGAACACGGTCAAACTTTAATAAACGACAGAAGTGGGTTATATTCATAAATTTGTGTGTTTTCTAAGAAAAAATATATAAAAATAAACCAAGGCTTCGTAGGGGAAGAGAAATTTACTTGGAGAAGTTCAGAAAAAGGATGGAAGAGAAGTTGCACGAGGTACTGAGTGGCATTGCAACGTCGAAAATGTAAAATAGGGGAAAATGTGGGCTCAGAGAGGTAGAAGGAGGGTAAGATTAGGCATTTTGGACAGCCTGTTGGTTAATGGAAAGAAAATGGAACTAAAAAAAATAGTTAATTGTAATGTTGGGTTTAAAGTGTTTAGTGTCGCGTTAGGGGAGGCTTAGAAATGTAGCAGCCAAAAACCTATCAATAACGGTGAACTAGTGTTATTAATAATTAACATTTCCTTCAAACTGGGGTAAAATTAGAGCAGGGATATTTATATTTTTAGCTGGACAACCATTTGCGATTTAGCATTTCGGTGACGAAGTCGGTGCTAACTCTAGTGTAAGCGACTCCATCGCAAAAGGATCCGGGGGTATCTTAGCTGGGCGGAATGGTTCGGGGAATTTTGAACGAGGGCGAAGACAATGATTTCCTTGGGTTGCCAAAGGAGTCTTCCATTTCCTACATCGCTGTGAGTTTGCGCCTTTGAGTGTGGGCAGATGGGTCAATCAGAAGAGGGGAAGACAAGGTGGTGGGCCTGAGGTAGATGATCCTCAAAAGGAGGCAATTTTCGCATTTCCTACTCCCTCTTAAGCGACTGCTTTCCAGCTTTTGTTCGCATCCGTTTTGATTAAGCACGCTGGGCTGCAAAGCGGAAATTTCCAAGGGGGGTCGGAGACAGCCATTGTGCTACTCCCTCACCCCCACTCTCCCGGGGGAATGGAGGTGATACGAGACGGTGAGAGTTGGGGGTGATGGGTGGGTGGGAGGGGAAGTCGTTGAGCCGCTATGAGGACGGCGGCTTTCGGAAGGCGCCATTCAATCAACATCGAACGCGAAGGTGTGAAGGATATGGCTCCGTCAGATAATTGTGTGGGGAAGCGAGGGGTGAAAAGGGTCGGGGCGATTGTCAGCATACCCAGTGGATCCTCTCTGTATATTTCTTCGGCTCTGCTCACGTGGGGCGCCCGCCATGCCAGTGCGGCCAGTAGGAACACGGTTGCGACGGGGACGGGTCGGTCCATGCACCGCCCAGGGAACATGCCTCGACTCCTGTGGAACATCTCCGAAACCTCAAATTCACTTCCCCGACCCCTGCGCCCCCCGGGAGGGCGACGTCGAAATCCGAGGGGAAAGAGATGCTTCCGTACACTCAGTTTTGAAAAAAAGGGCCAAATGGACGATGACAACACGCCCACAGCATAAGTCTCTCCTCTTGGTTTCGGGGGCTTATGTGGGAGGGCAGCAAAAAAACTCGTCCTCCTGTGTGAGGGTCTCACATTACGTTCACAACACTTCGAGGCGGACGACCTTGTCCTTTCAGGGGGCGGGTTCGGGCAAATTCCGAACACCTGGACCAAAAAACCAGACGGTCCCTGGCCTTCACGAACCTAGCTAGCTTGGGGAAACGGTGGTACTTGCTAAAGCGGAGGGTTGTCCGACTCCCGGCCGGGATATTTCGCGACTCTTCAGCCGTCGGCCTCCGCGGTCACGCCCATCCGCTCGCGGGTCTAGCCGTCGCTTCCGGGCCACCACTCTCCCTCTCTCGCCAAGAAACTGGGGCCCCCGGCGACCACGGGCATCACTCCCGGAAGAAGAGTTCTCCGCGCTTTCCTCTACTTCCAGCGGCGCCCCTCAGCTAAGACTCAAGGAGAGCGATGATGACTCCACCTCCTGATCTGCACTGGGAAGTTTACCTTCTCCCCAGAAGGCCGGACGCTTTTCTTGTAGGCAGAAACGGGGCGGGGGGTGGAATGGGGTCAGCGAGGCCGTCAACAGTGTGTCTGGGTGACAAACTTGTCGGAAAGCCCCTGGAGGGCTTTCCAAAGACCAGGAAAAAATCCGGGGAAGCACGACACGGGACTTCCACTGGAAGGCCCCGGTATTCTGCGCGTGGATCACACACCTCGCTCAAGAGAGAGCGCGACTCAAGTCTCGCGTGGTTGTCGTCAGCGGCGGCAGTCACGCGTGCCCGTCGCCAGTGCCGCTCAAGAAGACTCGCCCCCCGGCACGGAACGACTCTCCGGGCGCTTTAGGACTCCTCCTCCTTCGGGGCGAACCGAAGGGGTCCAACCAGCCCTCCTACCCTCCTTTCCCCCTCCCACACCCCCCGTCGTCTCTCTCCACCTCCCCCCGGCACAAACTTCCTCCTCCCCATCTTCCTTCCTCGGCTTCTTGGCTTCCCCTCCTGCTCCTCCATTCCCGGGGCGTTCCCTCCCCCACTCCTCTTTCCTCCCCACTTCTTGAAGCCTCCTCCCTATTCCCCTTCCGACACACTCACGCCGCTTGCATGCTCAAGAGATGGACATTAGACGGAGGGAGGTATCGATGCGGCCGTGGTGGTAGCATATGCCTGTAATGTGGCTCGTACACACTGGCTATACTATTTGATTAACCGAAGTGTGCTTGCTGAACTTTTGACGCGACTCTTTCATAAAATGTTGGTAACGCCATTTGGACGGAAGAAATGAGGGTGAGTTGAGTGAATTTGTGTTGAACAAGAGCGAAAATTCTTGTTCATTGAAAATTTCGTTCAACTTTTGTATTTCGTTGCTTATGTGGTGAAATCAACTGTAGGATTGTTCACATTAATTATTGCCTTTTAAACAACATCAGTGGAAACTCATCCGTCTTAAAGTGGTAAATAATTTCAAAAAGTATGAAAACATTTGGTAGTATACTCCTCATAATATCTCCTTTTGTATAAAGGGTTCATTTCTTAGCTCTCTCTATTAAAGTGAATTTAATAGTGCGCACGAACACCCGAGCCTAAACTATGTCTAAGGTATTCTATAGAATGTTTATATTGAATATATATTTCAAATCATTGCTTCTTATACATGATCCGCTACTCCTCTTCATCAAGTTCATTCAAAAGACAAAAGGAATTAATGTAGGAAAATAGTTGCAAATTATAACAATTCCTTTAGCGTCTCATACTAAGTTCAACTTCCATTAAAACACTTTCATTGTTTTAAGTACGAACAAGAAAATATTTCAGTTTTCTTTTCAGCTAAACAATCTCTATATATAGCGAATGTTTTATATTGAACCAAGTTATCGGCGAAGAACGGCTCCTTAACACTTTTGTCCCAACACTGAATGGTGAATCAATCATTTGGTTTTTATAGCTTTACTTTGTTCTAAAAATCTCATGAGTTAAATGGTTAAAAATCATTCATTGATTACTTTTCAGGCTAAAAATCTCCCGTGCCGAACTTCCAATTCTATTTTTGAACGCCTGATGTTTTTTAAAAGAACTACTTGACGCGTTTAATCAATCTGTAATCGAGTGGCGGCAGTGCGATTTGCGCAGACGCCAAACATTTCCCAATTCTAACGCGAGGATCATTGCAATATAACCAGGTGTAACAAAATGGAATTTGTGAACATTGACGAAAGTTGGCAATATTCCACACTCGAAATTTATTTGCTGTACTAAGTTTCCACTACAACACGTAATGGCCAAAATAACAAAAGGCGTCATTATGAAGTTTCTTTGATGATAATGCATTAATGTCGGAACCACCGTCCACAGATAAATTTCAAGCCTAAAATTATTTTAAGTGTCACTATAGTAACAACTCTGGGATACTCAAGAGTGCGTTGACCTAACCACCGAACAAAATATTGCCAACTTTTACAATTCATATCACTTTTGACTACGCGAGATGTTTTCTTCGATGGCCACCGCAGGCATTTACGCTGATCCGGGGGCAACACAGACGAGTCATGTGGAGTGAGCCCCGCCCGCTCTTGAGAAATGCTCCCCGCCTCGGCCACTCGGCCCCACTTCATCTCCCCATTTCGGGTTGCGTCTCCTTCCCCAAAAACCCCTTCCCCAGAACTTTCCGCGGGATGCCTCCGAATTCTTTATCTTCTCTCCTCTCTCTCTCTCTCTCACTCTCTTTCTCTCATTTTTTTGCTCCCAGAGGAAAATAAAAATGAGCAGTCGAGCACTTTGAGAGAGGGAACGAGGCAGCAGGGTTGGGCGGGGGGAGGGGAGGGGTTCCTCGCAAAAGCGTGGCAGGGAAAGAGGGACCGATGGTGGAAGGGAAGGACTCACGGACGTCCGTCTCGCAAATTTTTCCTTTCGTCCTCTCTCCCTTCCTTTCCCCTCTCCCCTCTTCCTCCCCTCTCTCCATCCCATCGCACTCCGCACCAGTTGGACGCTGTGGAAGAAAACAATTGCTACGCAGTGGACTTGGATGCGGGAGAGTGTGAGCGTGCGTGTGGTGACCTTCGCTCTTAAAACTTGATTGTCGTTCTGGTACGTACTATCTCATCCCTACACACACACACACTCACTCACCTCCCTCCTCCTCCCCCACCACCCTGTCGTTCTTTAAAAACTTTCTCTCCTCCCTCCATATCTCTCTCTCTCTCACTCTTCCCCCAACACGCCCCTCCCTCCCTCACTTCCATCGCCATCCCCACCCTGACGCGTTCTTATTTTTGATCCCTCCCTCCCCCACCCCCGATAGGATCCCGTTCTATTCTCGCCTTCCCTCCTTCCACTCTTGCTCCTCGTCCCCCTCGACCGCCCTCCGCACCAGTTTCGGATTAGTTTTTCCGAGTTTATTGTGTTGTGGGACATGGGAATGTCGTTCGAAACGTTTTCGACGGCGTCTCCCTTTCTCCCGTCCCCACGGTCCTTTCACCACGGATGAAGCGGCACGTACAATACTGTGATACCTCTGGCTGTTCGATAGATTTTGCATTATCCATTCATTAATCATTACGGTTTCAGGTAGGTCTAGCATGTCGCGATAAAATGTATACGAATTTGTTGTTTCATTTTCCGGTCGATCTATTTTTTTTCGCATAGCTCGTATTCCGATGCACTTTTTGTTATTTGCAAAGGAAATGAAATACTTTTTCCACCTTGAATATCACGTGACACGCCATGAAAGCGTTGCTCTCACATGGATTCGTTAATCCAGCAACACGCTATCGGAACAGGAAATAATGATGCAAATGAAAATACCCTACACGGCTAGTGATCTTGCTGTCAAAAGTACACCAGATTGGTCATTACTCTGCAACCGTTCTATTGTCAATTTGTTGCGGCAGATATAACAGATGTTTTTAATGCGTAAAAGCTAACTATGAAACCGTTTTTTGCCAAGAATTTTCCATGAATTAATGATAGACGGCTTTTAAGGCAAGAACTTTGTTAAACTAACAAACTGGATTTGGAATAAAATATAATAATGTAGAGGAAATTCCACAACTGCTGATTTTGTTGCCACGTCGTTGAAATTTTCCCGCAGCGCAATAGTGATTGGTGGTTGGAATGAAGATGCTAACCAATATATATTCCCGCCGAAAAAAGGATACAGGAGGTTTAAAAAAATCGATTTTAGTGTATCGACATTTGTGTAAAGAATTCCAGACGGCTAACCTCCTCATCCATTCAGCGGCATAGAGGACGTTTTGGCAAACCCGATTCGACGGGCGCTCGGCCCTTATAAATAATTCGTACGCAGAAACCGACACCATATAAAGCAGTGATCGGTTAAAAGGAGATCGGAGAAGAGGAATGGAAAATATTAATGCGTTTACAGAAGCAAGCTTCAAAAAGAGGAAAAAAATATAGCATGAATGTTGTATTTTTTTAGAACCTGACAACACCCTTAGCTAATTATCGGGGCGGGGGGTTTTTTTGGCTCATCACTTTCTTGTAAATAATGAGGGTCTCACTCTTATTTTGAAATTGTTAAAATGGTAATGAGGTATACAGAAAATATAAAAGCGGCACAGTGGGCATAATTCGGCAGTCAAGACACGAGCCGGGGAGAACTGCCTGCAGTGATACGATACAAAGACGGAGGTGGATGGCTGGCTGGCGATCCTTTGCTGGACCGGATTCCGCTACGCGACTGCTTGAATCCCTTAAATATTTTCCCATCTCATCCGCATGCTTTTAGTGCTCTAGGAAATACGCCGGGAAGATTGGTGGGGCGTGAGTGGTATGAGTAGAAATAAAGGGGTTGTGTCGGTAAAGGGTTGGCACACCCGCGGTGCCGAACAGACCATTCCATTAGTGTTCTATCCCCGAAACGAGAAAGGGAGGGGAAGATCCAAGGTTTCCGAACTTGCCACAAGATTACAGTCGTGTAAGCCGATGTCGAGAATTTAAAGAGAGGACTGAAAGGAACTCCCGCATACCATCCACAATGTGCGAAGGCCTTGATGGCTATGTCCTAAGGTTTCAGCTCAAGAGTTGGAGTGAATCCATTTGCGCACATGTATGGTGTTCAAGTGACTCAAGATGTGTTATTTGCTTTCCAAGAAAAGTATCTCTGAATTGCCACGATTGATATGAAGAAATATACGCAATAGTTTTACATTTAAATTAATCCCATTGTACTAGCAGAGCAAAGCGAACTCGGGCAATACGGGGGAAATGTGACTCTAGTATCACTACTGTTACAAAGAAGAAATTGATAAAATCAATTGTTATCAATTCAATCAATCAATCAATCAGTCATTTATTTATAGTTTATCATTTGGTTGTATGCATGGACGCCGGTCGGAATGGAGTGCCATCGGCCTCTTCTAATTTTCACTCTTCATATACATTGATTTCTTTTGTTAACCAAGTCTTTTATGCCCCCTAAAAATGTGACAAGAAAATGACATCCCTGTAAAGGGAGCGGGGACAAAAGGGAAGGAAATGATTGATGAGGTTTAGTTAGTCTTTCGTCCCCCAGAAATAAATTTAAACTCACCGGCGGCCATGGTTTTGGATGCCCCCGAAAAATCAATTCTTCAATTCTAAATATATAGCAAAAAATAAAAAAATAACAGGACCGTAATGATGATTGTCCATTTCGGTTCTGAGGCTATTCCCAGTACATCAATCTATTATTATTCCTCGCCGTCGTCGATAGATGAAACTAATTTTTTTGGTACTTCTTTAAAATTAGCGATGGATGTCACAGAAGGAAAGAAGAAGATAATAAAGAACAATCGGAAGCTGTGTTAATTTCATTGACCACTTGGTCAATGAAATTAACAGAGAGCTTCAAATTACCATTTTCGGAGCATTCAATTTTTTTAATAAATCCTACGTGATGGATTATATGTTTGCTGATGCTGAGTACGAGTATTTTTCAAGTTCAAGAGAGTCGAGGCTCCTTTAAACTAAACTTTATTCAAAATAGACAACATAGGAGTGCAATCTCGCCCACTTGATATTCGAACGCTCTACTTGCTGGTCACGATCGCCGTCTTCACTGGATAGCCGAGTGAGAAGATTTGGATTTTGAGATTGCTGCCTGCTGGGTCGGCTCGAGATATTTCTTGAGAAATTCCTTTGGACAGTTTGGGAAAAATGGGGTTTTCTTGGGGCCTCCGATGGTGTCCGAAACCCAAATGAACGTGGTTCACAAACAATAAACACACAAAACTTTAATTAATTTTTTCAGGCGTAACTTTTTGGAATTGTTCCATGCTGAATAACACCAAAGTGAAACTTTTTAATTCCACATATAGTTTATTTTATCTCATGGTTAATTTGAGAATGGGATAAAAAGTTTTACTTTGACTTTATTCATCATGTAAAAATTTGTCCTTTCTTTGCCACTCGACCAAAGTCTCTTTTCTTAGTCTTACTTGGAGATTATCTTCTCTACATTGCATTCAGACCATTGCCCTAATTTTAATTTTTTTAATTTTGAAGTTTTACAACTTCATCCTCTTCTCCGTATTTGCTTGTATGCTTAGTTTATTTGTAAGGATATCTGTCTTTTCTGTAAGGATAGCCATGTCGTCCGCAAACCACAGCATACCTATCCTTTCATGTTCAATTCGTAAACAACCTCTAACCTTTTCTTTTATCGCTTTATTCAAATTTGTAGGTATCTATCAAATATCAATGGCAAAAATGAATAACCATGCTTTACTTCTTTCTTCATTCAAGTTTCTTTCCTACTTACACCAAACATAATCACTGCTGCAAGCTCTCTACACAGAGCGTGTATATATCCCTGTCGTTGAAGTACATACTCATTTTCTTTAGGAATCGTATCATGACTTTTCTCTCCAAGCTGCCAAAGACTTTCTCCAGGTCAAGGAATGCTATAGAGCATGTTGGTTGACCTTTCTGTGTTCTCTTCTGTACGATGAGTTTGAAGACGAGCATATCTTCTATTGTTCCTCTACTTTTTTTCAATCCAAAATTTCTCTTTACTTTTCTTTGCTCTCTTTTATTTACTTTTCTTCCACTCCTTTGCTTCCTTTTCAATTCATAGGGACATTATTACATTATTCTTCCCAGAATCTACGGTTCATGGGTCTTCAGACTAATTATTCTTAATTTTTCATCTTTTTAAAATTTTTTATTTTATTTTTTGGTAGAAACGATTACATTTTGTATATTTCTCTCGTATAAAAATCACATCATAGGTTGGATTACTGTATCAGTTTCTTATTTCCTTAATTTTTTATTGATTCCGAAGGGATATTGTCGGTGCCTGGCGCCTTGTATGATCTTCCTAAGTTATTTCCTATAGCGTCAAATTCAGACTCATGGATATAAGAGTATGATATAGAATTACCCTTTCTCATTGTCGTTGACCGTATTCTCTTATTCCAGTTTTATACATTCATTTTTTTCATTATAAGGATTCTACACATTCCATCTCTTTGCTTTGTTTTCATTTTAAGTAAGAATTTCCCGATTACTGTGCCAAATTGATAATTACTCAGCTATTTTTATTGAAATTGTGTCTCCAGGTTCTGTAAACTTTATCCAAATTTGGCCTGCGAAAGGTTTTGTTGTGTTTCCTCGCAGAAGGTCTTAATCCCGTATTCTCTGGCTCTTCTCGCTTATCTGCTGATTTTATTTATCAACATTCTGTGGAAATCTGTCTTTTCTGAGTACTTGAATTTTTATATTGTCTTATTTCTTCTATTAGGCCCAGTATTGCGGTAGTACAAAACCAGGTTTTACTTCTTGACATCTTTCTTTAATCGATCATGTGTTGTCATTTTTTTCCATTCAATTTAACAATAAACGGTGAAAATACAAACTTGTAAATTTTGAACCACAACGAGATCTGTCAGTTTCGTTTCTAGTTTCACCGTAACGATTCATTCATTTTACTGTAGGAAATTCTTCACTCTCATTGCAGCATCTTACCAAAACATTATGCGTACTCTCGTTTTCCAATTGATGAAGCCTCTGTTTCCTGTAGCAGTCGCTCCAAAGGTCTCTTTCTGCGGGTCACTTTGTAAGATGTCTAACCCTTGTTTGTGCATCTCTACAGTTATGTACATGAGTAATTCTCGCCTGGAGAAGCAAGTGCCGGAATCGTTTATCATTAGAATATTTTACTATAAATGATGCTATCTGGTCTGTTATTTTAAATTCTCTTTTTTTGTTAATTAACAAAAAAGAGAACTTTGGTGAACTACTGCTCTTCGGGATTGCAATGTGCTATTTTCCCGTTGGCTTTTCATATCGCCTTTTCAGCCGTTAAAGCCATTTTGACCACCCCTGTAGTGGGGTATCACTGTAACAGCCACTATGGCCTCCATTTTCACTCATGTAAGGAGAGCTGCTGCCCCGTTCTTTAGGTAATCACAGCCTAACGTTTGTTAGCAAATCATGGTACTTACTACCAAACACAGGGCGCGTTTCTTTTAACCATTAATAGATTTTTGGTGAACTTTTAGTCCATCTTACCCAGCGTTGTCGATCCTGGTGGCGGCGGGGTAACGACCTCATCTGCCAGCTCAAGGGTTGCGGGTCCGATTCCCTTCTAGGTGGGTTTTTCCTCCACTTAGTGCTTGGGTTTTGTAATTGTCTATTGTTACCTTTGTTAATACAGCGGTGTAAAAGCCAAAATGTTCTGTTTTCGGATTAATTCTAAAATAAACAAATTAATTAAATACGAAGTCTACTGAGCGTCAATCATCCAGAACTGTTTTTTGGCCCGGTACTCTTGTTTATATCCCAACTAATATCTATATCTAGAAGTCGAGCGTTACCTCTGCAATCAAGTGGGCGCACTTGATGCATTAAAGCTCAGCGATAAGCCATGTACATTTGATGACGTCCAAATTTTGAGGGCCTAGGAAGTCACCTTCTATCGAAGGCGTTGGTACCCAGACCCCTCCTCCGAAACTTGACTCCCAGGCCGGCTGCCTTCTTGATTCGAATGGTGGGGCTCATACCAGCTGTACTACAGCTATAAATGAACGTTTGCCTTCGATTTTGTTTGGTGTTTGATGTTTATAAGCTTGGATTCCATGTTTCAAACTGCTTAGGCATATCAAATGGAGTTTTTAAGTTTAAGGCAATTTATATCAATATTAATCTTCATGTTTTCTCGAGTATACGTTACAAGAACTATAATTTCTCAACTTTCAACACTGAAACAAAACTTGTGAAGCTAGGAATCCAAAATTTTAAACTCAAAACAATGGGTTTATCAAAATCATTACGCTGCAAGTGATGATTATTTTGGTCACCCTGCAGTTGAGGGTTTTTTCTATATACGTATTCCGAACAATATGATTTGGCTTTCTTTAACAATGAATCGGAACCCTATTCATGACGTTATTCATTAAAGTTACGTAATGACTGTGTTTAAACAAATACACATGATACAAGATTCTAAAAAAGCAGTGGTGTGAAACATGGTGCACCTACTTGAAATCTCAGTCAAGAAATCATATTTCCTCATTCGTGGGGCTATAGAAAAGTACGAAATATACAGCACGAAATCTGAATACTGGTATTATATTTTCTCTCTAAGACCAATTTACTCTCAACTATATTAAGGCGGCAGCTAATTATCCACGGTGAGATTTGGATGTTGGAAATACTAGTATTTGCTGTGAGCCATGCGTCGCCGACTCCAATTTTAAAGTGATACTCCTGATTCATTTGCAGCAGCCACTTCCGCTTTTCTTTATGACTACGACTCACCCAAAAGTGCGGAAAAATCCCGCGGAAATCACCAGTTTATTTCAAATATCAAAACACAAACCCCCTCTCCCTCTACCTACGCAGCAGACTTCGAACTCTCTACCTAGAGATTAGTCAGCGGCCTAAGTAACGGTCTTTCTAAGTTGAGCAACGAGTCATTTACGCGGTATTTTCGGAATTTTGATACCATGTGGTACATTGTGGAGCTCACTGGTTATAAACGATCACGTCATATATTCAAAAAATCATGTAAAAGGATAATTACTTGTGAAAATATGAGTGAGTATTCATGAATAGCCAGTAAAAATGTATATTAGAACAACAAGTTACGAGAAATGTAACGGAGTTAACAGGTTGGGGGTATGATCGATATGGCTATGAATCTCACATAAAAAAAGAATAATAAGGGTCATACCAGTAGACGTAGACGTCCAGTCACGCTCTTCAGAATCAACTTTAAGGTAAAGTGGTTGCTTCTTTGCCTTCAATAATATGAATTATTACTCGAACATATAAAAAAATTGTTTTCGTAATCAGAGACACATTCGAAAAATCAGAAGAAACATTGTTAAATTAAACTGTGCAACGGGAACATATGGAAGGTGTTAAATCATTAGAAAAGGAATATTACATATTTACTCTGAAATGGAATATTAGTAGGTATTGTTTTAATTTCGAGTCAACTAAGTGCGTATAATAAGGGCATCTTTACGTCGAAAGCGACGTTGGTTTTGACCTGCCATTCCTTCAAAACCTCATTATTCATTAATTCCTGGTTGGAAAAAACACTAATGTTTCGTTTATATTAAGTAAAAATTCAATAAATTGTGTTCATATGTTTCAAACGAAGGCAGTTCGTGATTACTTTCGAAGACGGCACAGAAAAAATAACAGAATAATTTTATTTTAGAGGTAATAACAAATAAAATACAATCTTGAGATGAGAAAAATTATTCTATTTTAATAACACTAAAATTAAATGTTTATTAAACTACTCGCTTCTTAAACTATGCATTGACAAATATTTTATTATTGGCATGCACAAAGAAAGTAGGTTTGTCTTGTATTTTGATGAAAATGAATTTTTTTTGACATCATTACTACATTTAAGCAAAGAATGATGTCTGCAATTTGTTCATTGGTAAGGTTTCAAAAATTCAATTCCTTTTGATAATACTTTTTTCTTGATTTAGGGTTGTTTAAAAGCTACTTTCTTCCTTTAAATACTATATGTTCATCTTCTTTATGTACATTTTTTCGTATTAGGAGAATTTTGAGGTTTTAAAATGAGGAGAACCAAACTCTTTGCAGGAAGATCAATAGTTTTCCATAAGTCGATCTGCCTTGTTTCTCGAAGTGCTTATGTGAGACGGAAATGACATTAGTTGTTTAGTTTCCCTGCTGAGTCACATACGAGTTGATTTTCAGAGATGCCAATGCACTTAGCTGACCCCTTTTAATAGTCTAACACCCTAGGAGGGTTCTATTCTGAGTGTCTATTCTGGTAGTGACATTTCACCCACAATTACGAGTATGATAGTGAATTTTCGGAAAAAACATTTCATATATCGGTTTGTACTCAAACTTATTTCCTATTACTTTTCATTGGACTGCACTCCACAAATTTAACACCTCACTAGTATTATTCATTCCAGTATTACGGTCATTATGCTGGTTAGGTTCTGCTCACGATTTTGTATCAATATATGTGAACCAGGGCGAGTTTTTCAAATTTTAAGTGAGCATCATTTAGTTTATGATCATGAATCTTGAAATGTCCATATTCGCGTGGGAATATTTGTTGATAGGGAGAGCACAAATAAATGGATACAAAATAGAAAAAAATAATTTTGAAAACAGAAAATTATTTGAAGATGAAATTATTTGCTGCATAATACTAAATAATCAAAATATTTTGTAAACTAATGTTGGTGAAGATAGTATATGTGTCCGCTTCTATTTCTGCTGGTTGCATTTCCCGATGAAAATTTGGAAAAGCTGTATTTTTTCCAAGCTCTGAAAGAAGTAAGTAAGACGATTGGTGGCAGGAGAATCCAGCTCCTTGGGTACTTACACATTTGAAAAGTTATCTGCCCGAAAGTTTAAAGCGCGAATTGGGATGGTTCTGCCAATGGCTAAGTTCCTTCAAAGTTGAGAAAGGCACTTGTCTGGCTGAGGTGCGGGCGGGCGGGACCAATTCGCACCTCCGAGTGGTTGTTGAAATTTCTCCCCGACGAACAAGGTTTAATCCTGCGCGAGCATGGGTCATTCGCCTCGGGGCCTTTGTCCCCGTTCTCGCCCCTGCCAAGCCTTGAGGAATGCTCGAGGCAGGGCAAATCATCATCAGTCACGAGAGAGAGAGATGCTAAACGCGACTAAATGCTCCTCTTGGCTCCTCTCATCTGCTTTGGTCCAAGGCGAATCATACTTTATAAGTCTTTTCCTTCTTGGAAAAGTTAGATGGAACATCCATGGGAGAAAAAGCTTATCAGAATCATAATTAAAGCGATATGATAAAGTTACGAAAAACGTGTCAACGCACTTGATTCAAATTTCAAAATTAAACCGCTCGAAAAATTTTACCGTAGGTCATCTCCTTAAGAATGGATGCTGAGAGTACAATTTTTGTTTTCTGCTTCCGCGCCTGTTTGAAATCTTTGAGAGACAATAGTGGTTAAGAGATTATGCTGGCAATCTGTGCATAAAAAATCTCACTCTAAGTTTCCCTGATGATAGGCCAATAATAATAGCATTCTTCTAATTGGTATGGGCAGAGATCGATCCCCGACTGAATTTGGCTCGCGTTCGCAAATGATTTTCTTTCATGAATAAAATACGTTTCCAAATATTCAAGATAAAATTAAGTGAAAATTCATTTTAAATGCATCAGAGAAAATATACGGCGTTCGTGAATCCAAGAATAAAAGTCCTTTAGTTGGAACGGAATCGCACATTTACTAAACACGGATAATTTAGGACAGTATGATATCACAATACACCGAAATAGAAAGAATAAAATTAGGCGATTCCGAGAGATGACTAAATTGAGACAAAGGGAATCGATATGTATTATGGCTATTCTCGAAATAACGATAGTAGGATTCTAAAATATACCGCTTCGACGCACGTAAATGAATAAAATCATTAATATTCAATGATTCATCATTGTGCCCGATTCATACAATAATCATTCGTTAATTGAGTCATTAAGATAATATAGAAATTAAATAAACACCAAATTTAGGAAGAACGTGATATCTAATACACAACGGTCTACAGTTAAAATATTTTTGTGTAAGCCATAATCATTGCATCCACGAGTGCTCAAATTGGAATTTGTAACGATAAATAGATAAATATCAACATTGATACTATTACTAATTCATAGTGGAAGGAGATATTCAATACGTGAAAAAGTTTATCTATAAAAAAATGAATATTACTCATCAAAAGTTTAACGGGATTTTGAGCTTACCGTTATGTTTCCTCCTGGAATTCAACTGAGGTCAATTTTATGACAGTGACCCGGGTTTAAAAGTCCAATATTTGTTGAAAACACAAATTAAAGATGCTAGGATACGTAAAAGGAAAGATCAAAACGAAACTTTAGCCTGCGCAACTAGACTGATAAGATTTGCAGTACCTTTAATAATGGTGTGTGACAATTACGTTGCTTGCTGATGAAGATACGTACATTAAGTTTAGCTACATGCTATTTAGTTTCAAAATACATTCGTTTTGATTAATGCGTAAGTACTATCTTTTTTGCAAAGTATTTTGAAGTTTCATGAGAGAATTGTAAAAAATTAATGTATAGTAGATAGTGATTTTAAGTTACCATACAACAAATAGACTGGGGTCCATAAAACAATGCATTTGTATATGGCTAACGCTAATGTTTTTCAGACTATGGGATTTGTTTTAGACTGATAAGAAAGTCTTAAAGAATTGTGAGTATAATCTTTCAAGAATGGAAAAATGTACGGTTAATGTATGGGGCCATCGGAGTTCAATTTTTATTCAAAGTAAATTTTGTAAATCTCTCTCAGAATTTTATGAATGTTAGAGAACATTTAAAACACCCATGAAGTTAATATTCAGGTCGTATTTAGCCAGTAAATAAATTATGTGTAAAGAATTAACGAGAACACTTATTCTTTCCACTGTTATCCTTTTCTGTATTATAAATTATAGCATCAGTTATATTGTCGCATTATTCAAATTATTATATATTATTTAATATTGTACTATTTACTATATTATTATTCTATTATTCCTTAATATTCTTCTTTCTATTTTTGAATGGATTTAAACCACTAATAAATTGCTACCTAAAGTTGAGGTTGTAATTAGAAAACAAACAAATGATGCGTTAAAAGCTAATGGAAACATTCATTCATTCCACTCTGACGTGAAATTTTCATTACATGGAGAGCAAAAGCCAGGAGATTTGAAAATATCACCCATTAACTTCAGTTAATTAAAAATTTCAGGTGGCTGGTACAAAAAACATTAAATTTCGGGAAAATGTATTCCCATAGTGCAAAATCCATCTTCGGGGCACTGTCTTGAAACTGTAAACTATTCACGCACCACGAAACATTTCGAGAAGAGGAACTCGTCGAAGGTTAAGAATGCTATGCTGAACTGTGAGAAATATTGTTTTCGACGTGTACGGTTGAGAGAAGAGGTGAAAACCAACGTGTAGAATTAATTTGTTGCGGCTGCCCTTAATTCTGCCACAGCTGGTGAAGAGAACGCTGACAAATTTTCGGGAGACACAATGGGCTCCATTTCCCCATTCCCCTGAATACGCGGGAATCAGGCGGATTCCACGAATGTCAAGAGGTTTACTCACGTTGATGGAAACACTTTTTCAAACGAGATCCATTCACAAATTATGTTGATTTTACTGCTCTATAACGTCCAATCCAATTACGTGCATTAAATCAACCTTCGTCGTGTAGCGGAACATACAATGCAATCGGGCTTCCCAAATGCAACAAATGCCATCAACGGAAGAAAAGATGGAACAGAACGATGAAAGGATGACGAAGAAGAAAGTTGAGAGTGCAACACGATCAAGATCAGCGACCGTAAAAGAAACTTTGATGAAAAACTGACGAGTTAATTTAAAGAACGTGGTTAAGGGAAGGACTGCAGGAGACATATTTCCGATCCGGAATGGCTCAGCCACCTCCATGTCACACGGGTCACCTATGTGGCATTGGGATCTTCAATCCTTCCTAAATTTTTCTCTCGTATCCACTGACGACGACAAATTCAACTGTTTTTGCATTCAAACTACGGCGCAGCGGGCGAATATTAAGGGTCCATGCTTCTTCGTCTGGCAGCATCATAAAGAAAACAGTTGCGCCCAGACGGAGTCCCAGTGGCAGCGAAGCAGAAAAGCTGAGCCTCCTGGAATTCTAAATACTCCCTTGGGAGGAGGCGACGAGCGTTGGCATTCGATGTAGAGAGGGAGAGAGAGGGACGGCGCTGGGGTGATATCCCAAGCTACGAGGATGGTGGGTAACTGGAATACTCTCCTCTGGGGACCGTAAGGGAGATAGATGGATGATTGAAAAAGATGTGTGCGCCATTCAATATGTAGTTCAAATAGCCGAGTGGCTGTACTCGGCCCGCCACGGTTGCCATGACAAAATGACGTCGTGCGCTGCTGTACAAACGAAACTATAGCTTATCCGGGAGCTTACAAGTGCCAAGTATTTTAGTCATTACAAAAGAGCACTTGTCATAAATTTATTTACTGCACTGTAGATTTGAATTTACTCTGCCCATGAGATAATAATCTAAATGCTGGAACAAAAAGTACTTTCCACATTATTTAATTTCCTTACTGCTGATATCCGTTATGATTTCCATCACGTATTTGCCAAAATTATAATTTGGGATAATTGGCCATACTAGTTTTTTTCTATCACAACATTTATTTTTTAGTATTCTACAGTACACTTTCTAAAATTATTCACCCTCGTAACGATGGCTAACATCAGAATTTCAAAATAATAGGAGAAAGAAGAGAGTTGTGACACATTAAGCATTGAGAAATATTTCAAATGGGAACTCATAAAATTAGAAAAACCATTCCTTTAAAAACTGGTGATATAATCATTACACTAATTTTCTATACAAGTGTATATTAAGTTATACATGGCTAAGTTATACATAAAGTCATTTAAGGCATACAAAATTTTCACTTGCTTAACATATTTGGTCAACCGTTACGATTGCACGATATACTACATCAAGAGAACGTGAACTCGCCATTAGCACTCCGCTCCTCCCCATCACATAAATGCAAGTACACACACCGTCTGTTTTACCAAAGTTACCATCACTTCTTGATTTACAAAAGGGCTTCCGAGTCGAAAGGGTTACTCCCCACTTGCAAGGCTCAATAAACTATTTTATAGTGAATATAAGTGCCACAAGGGTTCTCCGCAAATCGGAAATCTGCGGCGTACGTGTCGGGAAATTGCGCCACAGGTGGCTGGCTGTTCATGCGTATGAACGCTGCCCATATTCGGGAGGGATTCAAAACTCATACAGATAACTGTTATGACATGGAGCGTCGCACTACCGACTTGATCGCGGTTCTGAATAGCACGTTCGAACTTTTAGCTGAACTGGTGAAACGGCCCTCGCGGGCTCGTCCCTTGAATAGAAATGACAGGGAGACCCTCTTCCTCTCGAGTCTCTGGTTAAGAATATTCTCTAAAGAGCCCTGTAAAATACTGAATACGATATCGCTCATATGTTTCTTCCATGTCGACGCAATGCAGTACACTATCCTCACCACAAGACACCAGGAATATAACGCTTATATATTCTTCGAAGAAAAGGCAAGGTTTATTTTTACGCCATTTTTTTTAGTTGTCCCTATTTTTCCCATACTTGTTATTTAGGGAACCTGGAATGGTGTATGGAAATGGAATTTCAATTTGTTTGCGTTAAATTTAGCTTAGGTAAGCGTTAAAAAGTACCTTACGTCGGGACCACCGCCATATAACAGAAGGGAAAATAGTCCAGACCAACATCAATGATGTAAGTTCATTACTAGTTTTGTTTATTTTTCGTATTTTTCGAGCGATGGAAAATGATGCAACTATTTAAAAGGTATGATTCCATCATTGTGCTCACAATTTTTCATGTGGCTACCATTTTTATCTTTGAAATGGCTGGAAACTCAGTACAATGAAATACTACTTCGATAAGCAAATCAAGAAGTGTTCGAATTTAGCGCAAAATTTAACAATGAAATTCAAATCTAAACAAAACCTGAAAAGGAGTAGATGAAAATCAAAGGAAAAATGGTCTTTTTGATGGGTGTATTCAAATCTGGCTGGAATGGAACGATGCGAGCATCAGGTATCTCTTCCTTGGACGCGACCTCAGCCTTGGGAAAATTCGTTTTTACTCGGGTGGCGCAGTTGACAGCGCATATTTACAAAAGCCACTTCCCAGTGCGCCATGATAATTCACATTTGCAGACAGATGGATGCAGATAGCGAAGAGTAAAGTTAATTTATTCTATTTCGGTGAACAGCAGAGAGCAACTTGGTGGTGTCAAGTGGTGGCCCAATAAGAGTATTCTAAAGTAAGAAGCAGAAGGCTTGCTGCCAGAACAGATATCGCTTCCAGAATACCAAGACTGGATCCTTTCTTATTTCTGAGAAAGCTCCTTACATTGAAGCTGTAAAAATTAGAAAACACTTCAAGAGTTTATCTACTATGAAGAGTGGGTTATTTATATCAAATCGTATAAAATAGAGTATTCGTTGGCTCTGCGATGAAATAAACCATCTGGTGGTTTCGCTTCGCCCAAATGCCCAACTTTACGTTGCCTCGTCGACTCAAACGCTGATTTATGTTCAATATAAGCTTCTTCATCTGCTTACCACCATTTGAGCTGCTATAGGGATCGTGGGTATGGGAAATTAAGATACTAGGAGAACTGACTTTTTCCACCAAGTTACGCCAGAAACTGTTTCATTTCATACTAGGAGAAAATGTTATTGAAATTGCAATACGTGTATTAGAAATTTCTCACAATGTTAAGCCCAGTGAATTTAAATATTTAATATTATGAATAACTTGAAATGTGATGGATAAACAGTCAAGCAAACATGCGTGAAGAAGATCAGCTTTAGAAATCATGTTTGGCCGATGTTAAGGATTTCGGAGAATGAGTGATTTTGTATTTTATTTCAGAAATGGATTGGTTAAATTATTGAAATTGAAAGTTATTTTTTTGTACTATCACGTGACCAACTACGTACAAAAGAAAATATTTTGTTCGGCATTCAATTTCCCTTAGCTCTGCGCTTTGATCTAGCTTATTACTATAATTTACAGTCTAAATTATTCCGTCGTTATCTCTATTCTTATATCATCTCAAGTGATAATTTTTTCTGATAGGCTAACACTTAGTTGGGCATTTTATATGGGTATGAAAACGATGGTTCATAGTATCTCCGTGCTATTACTTGATCCCTCCCATGCTTAAATAAATGCTTGAATAGAGACAAAGAAATATGTCATCACATACCTGTAGTGGTTGGAACTAAACCTGACACTAGTCACAATCGAAATGCTAATGAGTTTTTGGAATTCATATATAAAATATGAAAATGTAGAATAATTAGGAGAAACTCGCATGAATTTCATTGCGGATTTGAGAATAATATAAATGTAAATAATTAATAAGATCAACAAACTTGGTAGTCATTTGTCAGAAATCATGAGTGTTGGGTAAAATTACCTCTGAATTCATTTCCATTGATATATTTTTAACAGAACCTGGATTCAACAAACATTGCCATCTCATCACCTGAAGATGAAAATGTTAAACTGAAACTTGTTTGTGTAATGAAGAGATATTAGTGGACATGGATTCGGATCCATTTGTACTCAGTAGAGACTGTAAGATCCGCCTATGATGTCAAATAAACGGTTTTAGTCTACTTAATGGGTTTAGTGACTTACGCCATTTTGCTCAATAAGGTTTATCTACTTCCAGGTTTCACCTGGCGAATAAGCCTTTCTCGTGTTTATCCACTCCTATTCAGGCTTTGTTACGCGATTCGGCCGCTTGCCTGCATTTACAGACCACAAGATTTACCCGTCGGGGTATACTCGCCACCCTGTTGCTTTATGGAGAGCATCCCTGAAAATGATAAACCGGACCGTAATAGCTCCAAGAAGAAAATCTCACTCAGAAAACGTGAAATTTCGTGTTTCAGACGGTATCCGAGAGAGAGAATTTTATCTTAATCAGCCAGATCATCGTAGACCAGTTTAAGGCGGTCGGGTCCTCGGCTACCTTGCCCTAAATGCTCATATATCTTTAATGTGCCTTGCTCCTCGCCCATTAATTCCTAACATCTCGGCTGCAGCGCAGTGGCTATTCGATAAGGAATACGGTGCGGATCTGAAGAGGAATATCTTTCTGACCCTATCCGTGATCCCTGCCGTACCTTATTACACAGGCGTGGTATGGGGATAGACAGGGGGTTAAAAGGGAAAGGGAGGAGCTTGAAAAGGGTGTCCCCCAGTCCATACGCATTTCATCGGTCGAAAGTTCCCCGCAAACTACGTTGACTCCTGCTCCTCCTCTATATCCCCTCCCATGATCCTCGCCGCCCATCCTTACATTCTATCAGTCCCCTATTTTTCTACGCCTTCCTGTTCCCTCCCCGATGTAACCTTTACTTACCTCCCTCAAGGAACCTTTTCGCTTTTCTCTGCCATCTTCTCCCCTCCACATTACAGCCTCACCTGCTCTCGTTTCGCTGCAGCTGTTTCCCTCCCTTCCTCACTCCACAACTCCCACCTTTCTCTTTCTCTCTTTCACTCTCTCCCACACGAAGTCTTATCTACATCTGGGAATTGTCCTAAAAAAAAAAATAATGGAGAGAAGAAAAATCGCAGCTCGAAATGCGACAGGGTACATCCATTTTCCTTCTCTTCCCCTGACCTCTTGTGCCTCTCGTCCCCTTCGACCCCTCCCGTCCCTCTTTCCTTTTCCATATCTCGGTCCATCCGGCTTCCCTCTTGTTTCGGGTAATATCTCGGAAAAGGAGGGAGTGGAAAAATCACTGTCATGATTTGTTAGATAGTGTTCTGGTCTGGATCTTAAAAGGGAGCCAAACGGCCGTGTCAGGCGTTGGTTTCGGTTTGGCTAAACACCTATGAGACAAAAAAACCACGGGATTCTTGGTTTCGCCATCCTACGCTTCAATGTGTATTGAATGTATAATGTGAGCAACCAAGATGTCATTTCTTTTGGTCAGAATGAAATATATACATTTGGACTGTTACTGATTTCCAATGCGATTTTTTTGACATTTCCTAACATTTTTTTTGACAAAATCACTTTTCGAATTTGGAATTTGAGGAAAATATTTTACACATATTCATAGCTTCGTATTTGGAGTACTCTTCGCCCATTGATCAAAAGGCTATTCTTTTTGCCTAAAAATATTGACTTTATGATAGTTTGGAAGTGAGAAAAAACAACGATTTAATTTCTTTTGTTCTCAAGCTAATTATTTTTCTTCTAAATAGAAACGGGATATTTTGTGAAGTTTCAATTTCATGAGCTAAAACATACTTGACATAGTATTGGGGATGCAGACTGTAGAAATCTCGTGAAAATTTTATTTTGAACTTGGCGGAAATAATAAAATGCCACGGAAGACAATTTGCACCAAAGTAACTGAGTGCTGAATTAAAATAAAAATCCTGCCCGGAGTTATATTTTTCACCTGGTTCAGCGAATTACGAGTTTCATCTAAAGTAATGGTATTATTGAATTAATAAATTCCACAAAAAACATATAAGGATATTAAGAAGACTTAAATGATTAATTACACGTCAAATTTATTTGAAAAGTTTTATTATTCAGACCGAAGTCCAGGACAACTGATTCAGTGTAGTGTGAATCTTCCCCACTGTTGTGTCCCTTCATACAGAAAATGGAAGATCATATCAAGGAGAAATGAATATTTACGAGGTATTTCCAGAGATAAAGCATGGGGAAGCAAGCAAGCTCCCTTTTGCCTGACGTGAATGGGTAAATGAAGGTAAAATTAAAAAGCCAGGCGTTCGTCTCCATGAGACTCAAATTCGATTACATGCCATATTTTCGGGTATTTTTCGAAACGTTGAAAAGCAACATTTCAATCATCAGAGCGGAATATAATTCAAACGACACGGTTGATTTCCATCCGTTTGAGCCTTCATTTTTGTTGTAGTACGTATATGGGGCTTAAAGTGGTCCGACAGTTTTGGTTCCCCCATTTCAACTCATTCCGAAATTTTCGCAATTGGTACAAAATTCTCGTTCGAAGAAAAAAGGCTTGAAAATGCGTGCACGGAAATAGATTGGTTGTCATTTTGCTAAAGAAACAATTAGGAAAATCTCATTCTACCGAACGTGATTAATTATATTATTAGATTTTAAGAATCATCAATGTCATTAATTAAATGTTAACTTCCACACCAAAAAGTAAATTATTGTAATTAACATTGGTGGTTCTGACTTCTTCCACCGGAAAGGTTATCCGTACTCCTCGAAACTTTGAATCTTGAATTACATCATATAAGATGCAGAAATTACCATTTGATTTCTTTCCGTTCTTCACATTACAAATTATGATCTGATATAAAATGTACACATAATGATAGTGTAATTGTATTTGGAAAATGCATTGATACTTTCTCTTTGTTGTAAGTTTCAATTACAAACAACTGAAGCTTTAGCAAACAATTATTTGACATCGAAAATAATCCCATAGCGTACATAATAATGATTATATTTTTTAAATTTCTTCTAATTGCGCTTTGATTTCCCATTTTGCATACACATTATGTTATTATCTTATCGTACCACGCCTAATGAAATTTCATTCCAGTATTTTTAAATATAATTGATTATCAAACTAATATTGCATAGCACACACCAGAGGATTTCACATATTATTGAAATTTTGCACACGCATACCTTTAAACCTTGCGAATACTAAATTAATTCGACTGTTCAACCAAACAAAATGTCCCTGAAAAAGTTGTATAATTTAACCACGCTATTTAATTAAGAATGTAATGAAATTATCTGTCCTATAGACTTTCTCAACCTAATTCTCCTTCTCATGATATTTAAATGAACGATGTGGTTTACATACAAGCCCAGAATACATTAAGATTACTACACCAAGGGTTGAAATTCAAATGAAGTGACCTCAACACTCAAGAGTACCTCAAATCAAATCATAAAAGGACAATATAAATTCGTTATTAATGATCACTGAAACATGCCAATGAAATGAACAGGTAAACATTACCATGTGACATATGCTGTCCAAAATTACGAGAAGACTAATTTAGTGTGTGTGAAAAAAATGATGAGGGTAAAAATACGTTTCACACATAAAGGAGAGTCAATACACCCACGGATTAAAGTTGAAAAAAAAGAGTTTCTGGAAAAAATACGTCTAAAATACAAATTTAAGATGCATATCTAATTAATTGCCCTTACCGTTAATTTTATCAGTCAAAGTGAAAATTTAACATCCCAAAGAAAGGCATTCCAACTGATACTACCGAAGAAAAAAAATCGTTCATTTTTAACTAGCTTAGCGCCCGCCCAAACCTTTGAAGGTGATCTCGGCCCGTTGGATGAAATACGAGTATTAGTTGAGACGTGGTCTTTGAAAGAGATATTGGGTCTACCCGTTGAGAAATGAACACCGTTGTTAACGAGATAATCAACGGCATGGCGGAACTGGAAAATATAAAAGGATTCCACCAATAACTTCGAAACAAACAAACTAATTTATGGAATGGGATGACCACCAATCTTCCAACCGAATATTATGTAGCCAACTGAGCTCCCACATTCCACTAGACTTTTCTGTTTATTATCCTTGCTTACTTCCTCCAGAATCTCTTTCGGTCCAGACCCTAAAAGACGCTTAAAGTTACAAAATGATATCCTCTCGAATGGAAAAGTCTTTGCCCTCTCCCCATGGGAGTGAGAGATAGAGAAGGAGGGAACTCCTCATAACCACCATCTATCTGCCTCACTTCACTCAGTGCAGTCTAAAAATTGCTCTCGCTTTTCGCGTTTTCCCTTTCTTCACCCCACTCCCGACCATCTTTACCCCCAGTCCTCGCCCTTCTTAAACGCCTTCTCCCCTTTTGCTCTTCATTTTCGGTCGAAATTCCTCCTTTTCTCCCGCCATTTCGACGAGCTCCTTGAATTTCAACCCCCTCTCCGGCTCACCTCATCCCCTCCTTGCCTCTCGCCATCCATCTCTCCCTCGCTCTCCAACCACCACCTCCGGCCACCCTCCTCCCACCTCTCTCCTTCACCCACTTCCCTTCCTTCTCCCCGCCCCACCCCCTTCTCCTCTTCCGCCTCCTCCTCCTACCGATGCCCGCCGCCGTGGCGGCCAAAATTTTATCTTTAGACAATATTTTCGACCCAACTTCGCCACGCGACTTCCTTAGTTCCTCCTCCCCCTCTCTCCTTCCTCCTTGCACGCCTTCTCGCTTTTCTTCTCTTCCCTCCTGTTCTTCATCACTGCTCTTCCTTCGCCTGACTCCGTCGCCCTTCTTTTGTATCCTTCATCCCATATGCTTTCTTTTGATTTGTTTCCTTTACGCTCACATACCTCACCGTTTACATTCCCCTCCCCTCATAGCGGGGACGTAATGAGAGCAGTTGTGCTTCGCGTCCCGCCCCAGATATTGAAAACAGCTGACGGACGGAGATGTCGCCTCGCAATGTATTTTTTTTGCTCCGAACCGTGAAAAGATTGGATCCCAAGAGGGCGATTCGTTCAGTCGACGAGACCGACTCATTCGTTTCATTAACGCGGAGGGGGGACTGCCCGGTCATTGTTTATGCCGAGGGTCAGACGAGAAACTACATGAATATTTCGTCTCGTTTCCGTACCAGCTTGTTTCAGGATGTTTTCAACGCGGTGGGGCCGGGAGGAATAGAAGGGGAATTGGACTAACTACTTCACTACTGCGCTGAAAATGACTTTTAAAATAATTTCCTTCCCTCCCCGCTGTCTCTTGCCCTCCCCTCCTTAACTTACCGCTTGCCCCCATTAAAGTTCAAATTTTACGAACTTCGTCTCCCGCGCTTCTTCCGGAGGCAAACCTCTCCAGTAATTCACATCCTTTCCCGCCTCCATCCCCCCCACCTCCTCCCCCTGCGTCCCCTCGTTTTCAACACTCTAACTTGTTTTCGTGCGAACGATTTTGCTCGCACGTCCGCCCGGCGCGATTTTTACTCTCTTTTGGTTTACTCACCATTTTTTGTGTCCCTCCCGGGACGCTGTAGATCACGCCATTCAGGAGTGCAAGCCGAACGGTTTCCGAGTCATGAGTGCGGTTTCATAACGCCTTCGTCCGTGCGCTTCGGGAGCGTAAAAATAGTTTTCTTTCTTTTGCGAAAGGTTTTTATTTTTCTTCTTTCACCGGCGGGCGAATTTACTCTTTAATAGAGATGGCGGTTCCAATTTGGCATGCCGCATTACCGAAAGAATTTTGGACCGATACCAGCGGGGAAAAAATCGTTCTTCGACCGAGGGTGGAGGGGGTCGAAACTTATTGGCTTTGATTCCTCGAAAAAAAGTAGCCGAAACTGAAATGACGGCCCAGCGGTGCCTACGTATAAGAGCAAGTACTCACTGCTGATAGTCAATTTTCAGTAAAAGCGTTCACACTCCCGCTGTGTCGAAGTCATTTTCCACTTTTGTTTTTATAATGCGGCCATTTCTACGAGAATGGTCAAGCCCATGTCAAGTAACTATAAAATGAAACCAGTTTCGAGGAAGTTCAAAAACCAAATGAACTTTAACAATATACGACACGACGTTCGCATAACTTGCGATAAAATTATCGTTGTGTACAGGCAGGTGACTATTTTTATTCGAATTTAATACCTTGTGTGCATTAACCCACTGGCTATGTGTATTATTATTTTTGTTGCTCTAAGAGGTAATTTAATCGATGATCCAGTAGATTTGAGTGAATATTGAGTTCTTTTCCCAATATTTTATTTCAACTGTTTCTCGCATTAGAGACAGTTGCTACACGAGTAGCCAAAACACTTGACAGTAACAGGCACTTTTGAGTTAATTACACATTAACTCTAACTCAACCGTTTCCCACACAAAGTCGTTCCACTTTTAAAATCAACCTAAACTCGTTTTTAAAAATGAAACATCAATTAAAGACTTTGACGTTGCAGGAAATACGCTTACAAAATATTAATTTTGAAGTTTAATTCCGACAAACTTATCAACTTTATCGACTCAGTGTGCTATATTTTTCTACTGTATATACTTGTACATATGTATCTTGGGATTGAACATACGAATATGGATAGGTATACACAATATTACTCATCTCAAAATACTCTCTCATTCAAGTAGATAGATAGTACGAAGCACTAAAGAGGAAAATAATGCAGAGCAAACAAGTTAATGTGATACACTTGTAGAATAAGTGTTGTTAGAGACCGCTTTCCATTCCTCCTATTTGGATAAATTTTCTTATTTTAGTTAGTTACAGGACAAGAGATTTTTATTAATAATGCTTACTTTTTCATATTAATGATATTTTGAGTGTGCAAAACTAAGAACTTCCCTTTGCCATTTACGCTATTTATTTACAAAAATTTGGAGGGAAGGAAACCTTTACTTTGAATGAATTAAATCCAAAAATATTTCTTCATCCCATCAGCTGCTTTACATTGCATTGGATAGCGGAATATTATGAATAGGACGTAGATAGAAGACACAATATTAAGGCCATATCCTTTCATTTATTTACTATTCACTGTATTTTTCGTGAATTAGGGTTCTTAGTGGGAATATGCAAGAACCTTTAGGGATAAGAACTGACACTTTTCGTTACAGGAGAATAAAATTAATACTATGCCAAAGTATCTTATTCTGAATAGCCATTTTTCTTGCTTGCATACAAATAATTCCAATATTTTGTAGATCCCTTCATTCATGGAATTAGAGTTTATTTACATCCGATGACAATCGTTCAAGAGAATGTCTATTACATCTATTTTCCAAATGAGACAAATTTCTGTCCTGCTGGGAATCCATCCGAAAACTCTTCCCTTAAAGATTTTTGGCATCCTCAATGTATTTTTGTATGCCTATCATCATATCTATGAAATATCTCAAACTTCTATTTTTTTACTGAAGCTTATATGTTTCCATTGTTCTCAGTCCAACACAAATATTAGCAACATTTTTGTGAGTTTTCCATGCACACTGAGGTCCAGTTGTCATTGAATTATTGAGTCATAAAGTTACGAGGGTAATCCCAGAAGCACCCGACCCGACAAAGAAAACCAAAAATTTTGGAAAGAAATGTATTTATTTTTCAACATAATATCCCTTCAGCTCTATCATAACATGGTCAATGAAAATTATCCCAAAAGACCCACGCCATGACCTTGCCTGCAGGTGAAACGGCCTTCGCCATTTTTTTCATTTATTCTTAAAATACATGGATATTCAGACAAAACTATTATTTTTCCCGTCATTGAAGGCAAGAATTTGTGAAGGATAACATTCTTCACGTAGTCAACATATTATGTAGCAATATTTCAATTTTTGACTTTCAATATAAATCAATGAATTTCAAGTTACACAATACATTTTCCATAAGCATTCATGAACCAAGGAGTTTCTCGAAGAATGAACTAAAAATATACAATATATTCTTTTACATTTAATTATATATATATATGTATATATATATATATATATATATATATATATATATATACTATATACTTTACCTCGGTGCATTACTTTATGATTGTAGGTATTTTCTCCAGTACTATGATTCAATTTACTAGTACTCTCAAAATAGTCTAAAAGTTTAAAGTTCTACACCATGACTATGGTTTTTAGACAATCGATGACTGCTGCGACAGAATGTTTCCATTGTGGCTCTATGAGATCACACTGCAAGAACTTGTAACGAGACTTGTAGCTCTGAGATGAGAATCCAGATTTTTTCAGTTTTGTCTTTCTTATGTGCTTTAGAGGCTGTGATTTATCATTTGATCCACTCCCACAGAAGTGGATCCAATTTATATGCTTCTTTCCTTAGTACCCTAAGTAGTAATTAATAATGAATAGTTTTAGTTGAATAGTTGAGTCCATTCGATAATATCAAATACATTATTTTTACGTTAGAAAAATCCACCACCAGCAGTTTAGTGAAGCAACTAACAGGCACGCTCATTTCGTTGTTCTTAAATTGATATTCAAACCCTCGTGTATGTTTGAGAGTTATTTCGAGGAAATGAGGTATTTCATACCAACCAACCGTCATAGGATAAAACATCTAGCAATGAACAATTTTCGTCAGTTATAATCTCCATTGCTCCTTCTTGACGTTCTAGAGGATTTATTTAGATTCCGGCGGGTGCAAATCCGATTTTACCCGATAAGTGAAGTGCTCAAAGCTCTCCTGTGGTTTATTTTTGTTATTCAACTGGAGTATTCTCTGTGTCATAATCATGTTAGCGCGGGCCTTGACGACATGCCAAGCGCCGGCGGTGGGATCTCGACGGAGAGATCTCACTGTTGTGCGAAGAAGTTTTTTCCTCATTCCTCTCATCCCTCTTCCTATCTGTCTGCATCACACGTCTTTCTACCTTTCCCTCTGTTAGTTCCACCGATTCCCACCCACTCACCCTCAACTTATCCCCCCCACATCTTCTTCTTCGTTCCTCTCCCTTTATTATCTCTCTGTTCCCCTTTCCATCAATCTCATCCTTCCTTTCTCTCTATATATCTCTTCCTCTTTATCGCAAACCCTCCGAAACCCCCTTCGAAACCCCCTCGCTCCCCACCCCCACTACTCCGATCTCCACTCTCACCCTCCCCTGCCACCTCATCCCATTTTCCGCTTCCATTTGTCTTCCTTACTCCGCTCGGGACTTTCACTAGGCTCATAGCGAGGTCTGGCCCTATCTAGTTTTCCCACCAACACTTTATCTCTAGCACTGGTCATCTAATTTACGCGTCTTGCCTATCCCATAGGCACGGGCGGTTTCAAAATTCTCTCACCGCGAAAAGTTGGGAGGGGCCTAGAGTGGGTTGGGGAAGGAGGGAATGTGTGAAAAAACCTACACATCAGATCCGGGGCGTTCAAATTTCGACAAATACACCTTTACACATTTGTTTCTGCTTTTTAATTGTTTTTTTTTGGGACATATGTCCAAATCACACTACTTAGTGTCCAGTTGTTAATTGGACATTAAGTAGTGTCACTTCTATCCCTTGAGGCATGCAAAAAACCGACGCAAAAACTAGATTATCATGGTAGAATTGCAACATCATTTTAAAATTTAAATTATTGTAAATAATTGCATTGCATTTTATTAAAAAATATTGTAATGGAGCAAGTTTCTTGAAAGAAACCTTATCATATGTCTACAACAGCTAAAAATACCGCGATTCATGGTGCATCCATAGGCTGTGGATTCGGTTGAGGTAATGACGGGAAATATGGATGTCATGTTTCCCGTAATGCATTTTCTTGGATGTAGTTAGCGGCACTATATGGTCTCAACCGTCAAAGAGAGAGCCTAGTTACTCTTTCAGGTCAAATAAAACCAATAGACGTAACTCAGATATTCTGATACCATACGTATTTCATTGATCACATTATACACTTAGGTGATAATTATGGGACATTCATTTGCCTCAAATTTTCAAAATTAGAGGGATACACAAAATGTTTTCAGTACTTTCATTATTCGTCTCTCATTTTCGTTCATGCATTTGCCTATGATTAAAATACGCTAGGACTTCATCTACCTGACGTAAAGCTGAGAGATTTGAATGGCACCGCGCCCATATTTCGGGGTTTAGGCTCAAGAAGTTGCGCAAGATGGCCAGCCATACCATTAGACTACTATTATTCCCTGGAAACTTTTTTCTCACTGTCAGGAAACTTAATTTTCCTATTTGTAGCTGAAACGCAGGTGCTGAAAGGAGTATTTACACTACGGCTCCGGTCCGGTACATACCCGTCCAGAATACTGAACCCGTTTTGTAAACCTATTAAGGCGTGGTTTAATTGATATATTTTCTATGTTAGTATATAGTATTTTATATTAAAATTAGGGATTTATTCATACATTGAATACTTTACACGATCAATTAGCTTAATTTCATATGAAAACCATATAGTAAATGCATTTTTCATGTTTAATATTTTCAAACATGCTTATAAAACTAGTATTTATACAATTACTAAATATACGCAAAGGAAAACATATTTGCTTTCACATGATTCCAAGAAGATTGCAGTGTAATTCGCCGATATTTTTCCTAACGCCTTCTGCGATAGAAAATCACTGAATCTGATCAAACCTCAATGGTAATGCAAATAATATGATGCAAATTGTGGGAACCAGTTAATCCATTGAGTGTATTTGTAAGAGAGAAATTTGTCTGGCGGTAGAGGACTGACTTATTTTTTACACATTAAAAAAATTGTTTTTATTTGGATTCATAATTTGAGATCGATTTTTGACCCAATTCCCGACGTTCAATCGACTTGAAACTTTGCACACTTATAAATTCCTGAAAACCATAAAATATTCCATCAAATTTGTGTTGATCCTTCCTTTTCCCGGATTTTCATATTTTCAGATAAGCCGAAAAATATGAGTAAGTATGGAAAGTTTTAGCACAGTTCAAATCTGAATTGATTCCATGAAATGAAGAAAGAAGATTACATGTAGAAAATTTAAAGAAAGAACGGATTGTGGTTGCAGCGAATATGGAACGGCAATAGAACGTTGAAGACTGCAAGAGGGATGGATTCTGCGAAAGCGAGATAGAGAGAGAGAAAGAATTGGCATGTTAGACGGTGGAAAGGGATGCGGAATGCACGCAGAGTTGAAGAATAGTTTATTGTAGCGTGGGGTGTTATGGTTATTATCTTAAAGCGAGTAGGACTCAGAAGTGTAGCAGTGGTCTGTATCCCTGCCCATGAAACACCTAGTCCGACTGGTATACGACAGTAAAACCATTCCACACAGTAAACATTTATTCTGTCGACCGCGATTTCAACACACTCGCCACAATACGTGTTGAAATTACGCCTAACATCGCGTGAAATACGACTTGGTATTTTATTTGAACTGACATGCCAAAATTTAACAAGGATTAGACCCACGCGTTTTGAAATATTAGCTCATGTTCTTAATATTATTATGATAAGTACTCGTTTTACCATATTACGGCACCGTTCCTTATCAGATGATGTGTTTAATACGGTGGAACATATCATACCTTTCTTTTCTAACTCTTTGGTAAAGCTCTAAGCACGACGATATCAACGCTAATTTGAAGTAAATTATAAAATAATTGCCTCTATCATTTAATCTCTATCTCTAATCTAATTCCCTCTATCATTGCCTCAATCAACATTGTCTAAAATAGCCGCTCGCTATGAAATGTCATTTATGAAAAACTCGGTTCAAACATAATGGACATTTTAAAGTTAACGTAAACATGCACGGAAACATTTTTTGTATTGTTTCGGATGGAAAGTGTCTTGAATCTCCAGAGTTCGTAGCGTACGATTTCATTGCCAGTTGTTTTGGACCAGAGGAAAAATCGACGTGTGAACTAACTCGATAGGGCCGAGTCGATTGATCGAGATTAGAAGCAGGAATCGTTGCGAGGGTTCTCTGGCGAGAAGGCTGCCCGTCACTTAGCCGAGCCGGCACCGACCTTTCATTTTGTCTTGTGTACTTTCACCGGACGTGAGGAGTTTTAAAAATTAAGTTTGCGTGATTAATCATATGATTTTTAAGTTTCACAGGCAACGAGAAAATAATTTTGTGGCCTTAGGACTTATCTCGGGGAACACGATTGCTAGAGACATGCGTCATCGGTGGGTGTGACACTGTGATGCTAGCAGGAATAAATTTTAGAAGAAATCTCTCAATTACTCCGATGCTACAGTGTTCTCTTAAATAATTGTCAAGTATTTCTAAAAAAATAATTAACGTTTGTGTATTTATTTAAGAAAACTTATCTTTAACCTATTTAAACATTTCATAAAATTTGTGTTCATCTGGAGAAAAAATATGTTCAAACTTTTGAATTAAATATGATAGTAACCATGATACATTTCTCAAATAGCTCCCTTTTTACTTTTTAATCTCATATTATTTTCTTTGAATTATTATTTCTGCGCAGGATCTTTCTTTAGTTGAGAGGGAACATTTAAAAAACTAGAAATATTATCTATCATCTGTGCATTTTTGACGCCTATTGCCAGTATTTATTCATAAGTTTTACTAATCTTGGTCCCTTTTTATAGAAAAGGAGAGAGCTCTTCCTCTAGCAGTTAGTACAGTCCCTCAATGCATCTTTGCGCCAAGGATACTATAAATAATCTCTTTCTGCGGGGTGGCAATACTTTTTTTTAAACGTATAGCCTTTTGCAATCTTAAATTATTAAAAATCTATAAAATTTCCTGTTTTTTTTTCTTCGCGGACATTTCCTATCCCCTATCGAAGGAGGGCCCCATACCTTTCTTGTGCACATAAACTATTTGGACGAAATTGATTATAGGGAGCCAGACCAAATGCCTTACTGTACGTGTCCTATCAATGTTACCCACTATATGTATATAAAATCGCAATTATACCCTTTGGAAGGGATTCCATATTTTATAAGTTAAGCAACCTATAAATAATTGAACCACCTGTGATTATAAATTAGGTAGAACAGCAGATAAATAGAGCAGACCCAGTCTATCGACGATAGGGGTTAAATAAAGTTTTTTTGTAGAGATGCTTAGATTTCCAACTTTCTTCTTGGATTCGTACCTATGCCTCGTGATTTTTGTATTATGATTTAAGTAACTTTCTGATACCTTAAGTCTCTTTTCTCTTACTTTTCACCTGCATACATACTTATTCAACTACTTTTACCTCATCTAGGTACACCGTTTTAATGAAGTTCCACAGAATTATTTTAAATTTATAATCATATTTTTCATGCTGGCAAATACAAAAAACATATGTCCACCCACTGCTGATAAGATATTAGAAGAAATATAGTTCTACATCTCGTTTTCACTTAATTTTTGTGTAGTTTCTGCCTTATGTTGCGTTACATATGTACTCGGGAGTCCGATTGCATTATTGAATATTCCATCTGAAGTATTTAAGTTCTTGAGCAATAATTTTATTTTATAAAAAAATATCAGATGAATGGAATGGAAGAAAGCTCAATGAAATTCTTAAATATTCAATCTTAAATTTTATTATAACATAGTATTAGATAAATTATTTCAATCTGGTCATATCATTTTCGAGTGAAATTAAAACGATAGAGTACACTTAAAAATTAGAATGTTATCCGAGAAACATCTGTTAAATAATAAGATTCCGAGATTATTTTCGAATTCGGAATGCATTATTTTGAGCGTGGATATTCACTACACATTTTGATGTATGTATTAAGGTGAGTGAACAAGATACATAGAAGGAAGGGTGGTGAGAAAGCCGCATTCCACGTAAATCAACTCTTGAAGAGAGGTGACAAGGGACCTACAGTTTAATGTCCCAATTGAGACAGCGCGCCCTGCACTTCAAATTCTGTCTCCGAGACGTTCAAATGGAACCGGGAAATATCACTGTGAAATCCTGCCACCGTCGGAAATAAAAGCCAGACCATGAGGTTGGGAAGCCATGACATAAACTACTGAAAACCCTCTACGTTACCTCCGTCTAGGAGCAGGGTGACCTTCCACGCAAGCGATCTTTGTCAGTGACTCCTCTTTTCCTTAACCAGAGCTCTAATTAGATACTTGTACTATCATTATATTTTTCTTTATTTTTACTCACTTTGCATGTTTTAAACTCCTCATGGAATACTACTCCAAACACAAATGTTGCTGATAATTCTAAGCAACTTTGTCTAACGGAACTATCTTGTTTTCTATAAAAAATATCAAAATACTATTACTAAAAATAGTGCGATTCTAATTTTAACTCAACATACACATACCATTGCCGACGTCTATCAGTCGTCTTTCATTCGTGACCGTTATCTGTCCCGACTCGGTCGGTGGCGTCCCTTATGGCCCCAAATATCCCCAAAGGATCCAAATAATTTTATTTTCTTTTTTCCTATGGGTACAGAATCTGGAATGGCCGCCATCCACTTATCACCTTCTCTCCTTCTTCATCCTTCCCTCTCTACCTCCTCCCCACCCATTCCCTCACTCTCTCTCGTTCTCATTGCCAAACGTCAGCCTTTTCACGTCACCTCGTCGCTGAAGAGAGATGGGACCCTTGTTCCTTCACCTCTCTTCTGGGGTAACCTCCATCTTCGCCGTGCTCCACCCCCTCAGTAGACGGGTGGCGTCGACGCCGCCGACAACCCCGCCCTCCTCCTCATCTCTCTGCCTCCCTCCCCCGCACCGTCCCCGCCCTCGCCAGTCTTCTCCTCCCCACTCCATCCCTCGGTGTCTGGAGACGCTTTTCGGGAGCGAAAGGCGCGCGTTGAGTGCGTGTGTGGCTTTCTAGGGTTCGGTCGGGAGAGGGGTGGCAAGCAGGACATCGGGGGGAGGGTTTTTTTCGGGAGAGTGTCTTCTTCCATTTCGGGGTGCCTTCGGAGTGGAAGAGAGAGAGGAAGAAAGAAGAAGGTCATTCGTGGGAGTCATGCGTGAGAGTGCGTGAATAGGGTTGTTTGCGAGGGCGGGGAGGAGTGGTGCGCCAACGAAGTAAGCGGAGGCCTGCGGCCGTAAAGAACGCTGTCATAACTCGCGGAGATGACAAATGTTTTTTGGATTATCTATGATTTGGAAGCCAATCCACAAGGTTATAACAGAAGGGAGTTGACATGGAAATCATGGAGGTGTCCAAGCGGAAATAAAGAGAATTCTTTGGAAGAACACACCTCGTATTCGATAAGGGCATTTTAGAAGGAGCAGTCTATATGTTTTGGGAGTATTACGTCGCAATCATAAGAATGCCAAGTGTGGTATAAAGGGAACTCATCTGACATTAGGCAGTCTTCTTTATCTTTCCTCCTAAGAAGACCAAATTTTTTTACTCATTACCTTAAAGTTGCGTGCCTAGCAGTCCACACGCTCAGGCACTTACTCCTAAAAGTTTCTTAGTGGCTCATGAAAATATTCCTCAGTCTCAGTTGCGTTTTTCAACTAGGAGATATCTCCTTAACATTCACCGAGTTTTCTGCTAATGGAATTTTGAAGATAACTGAGTCCTTTGGCGCACGTGAGCCCGTGTGGATACTATAGCGTGGATGTGTACCTAATTAAAAACATCTGTGGCGTTTGGGTGGAGAAAATAAAACTCAATGAAGAAAAGTAAATCCTACCGGGTACCTGCTTTAAATTTAAACTCGTTTGATCTCAACGTATTTGATCTGGACTCGTCCTCTGTGCCGAAATATATTTTACATTAAGTAATATGGTGCGTTAACTGTTACGGTAAAACTGCTGTATTTCATCGGTGGATATTAATCACAAGAAATATGAATTAATGATACCCATTACCTCTTTTATGCATATGGTTAATGAAAGAGTTCAAATAAAGTAAGTGAGTGAGTTCCCATGTACTATCATCGCGGTTGGTGTTCATCTTCTTAAGTGGTTCTAAATTAATTCCCTGCTTTAATGAATTAAAATGACGGCGAAAAGGTGATAGCAGAATTGAAGTCCCAGCTATTTAAAAGAGTATTGAATTACTGTTAAATTTCGGACTTTATATTTTTTCCAAATTCATTTTTTTAAAATATTGCTTAAATATGAAATATGCTCCAGTGAATGTAAAATTCATTTTTAAACAGAGTAGTTTTTATTAAGTCATCACCCTAAGTCTGCCTTGTGGTACACTCAAAAAATGGTTTTTAATTGAAAATCAAGAGTTTTAATTTCTCTATTGGCATGCTTAATTCCTTCACTCCGCTCTCTGCTCAATTAGAGGTTTGTCCCTACCACCTGTTAGCACAAATTTCATTTAAACTCAGATATTGGATTATTGATATTCTTCTGAACTTCTTCAAATCAGTTATCTGTCTTCATTTTCTCACGGAGGTAGTTATGAATTAAAACAGGAGTAGACAAACTTTTTGGATGTAAGACCATGCGCGTGAAGCATAACAGAATATTTCGAACAATTTGAATGCATTTCACACTTAAAAATTACTTTTTACAGTCAGGAGGGACAAAGCCTTTCCAGCGCTCGATTAGTAAATGAGCCGCATAACTCGGTCACAGAAAGGCATTGCAACATAATTCTGAAATATTACGGCTCATTTCAGTGTAAAGAATACCTGCTAATATGGTGGAGAATCTTTTTAAAGACATAAAACTTTCATACTGAACTCAGGGCTAGAAAATCTGTTTGACTCGATAGCAAAAGTTCAGTTTCTCACACCGTTAATTCACGGCAGTTATGATGATTCAGGTAATTTCAAACCAATATCTTTAACCTTGATTATAATGAAGCTTTAGTTAGCCAGTAATCCTAGGGACTGCAATAATTATTGAACGCATTATAAAATAAGTAGGATAGGTATTGGATAATAATCAATGCAACCGAAACAAAGGTAGTGAGGTTTTCGAAAAATAATGAGAAAAGTTAAGTTAAACGTTACGTTTGGATGACATAGAATAGACCAGGTGAATCATTTTACATACGCTGTTAGTGTTTTATACTAAGATGAACAAAACAATAGGAGGGTTGAAGATGAATTTTGCTAGGAGTTGAATTCACAAGGAGGATGGAACTGATGATAGGGGCATTGAGTAGGGACTTTAAAAGATTAGTGAAAACCTTTGTATTGAGCGCGGTTCTGTATGGCTTGAAAACTCAGCCTTAGAGCAAGATAATGAGCGAAAATTGGAGTTTTTTGAGTTGTGGCTATTGAGATAAATGGAAAAAGTAAAATGTACTGATAGGAAAATAAATGAGGAAGTATTAGACATTATGGTAGAGGAGGGAGAGTTGTTTGGAGTAATACAAAGGGGTCAGGAAAGGGGAATGTACAACAATTTGTATTGAAATGAATCGTTGAAGAATGCGAGGGGAAAATGGGAAGATTTACGAAGTAGAACTGTTGGTGGCAGAAAAGGATTAGACGTGTTTTATGGCATAAATAAAGATACGGAGTACGCGGGATTGAAGAAGAGTTTATTGTAGAGTTTTAAGGTTGCCTTGCTAGGATTAGATGTATGGCAGTCCAGTCTGTGTCCATTCATAGCCAACCTTAAATGGTACACTATGTGGTGTTATTAAGATATATTATTAATGGTTTTCAGCCTTTTAAAGTAGTTTTTGAATGGAAACATTGAACGACGATACATTTCTTTGCTTTCCCAACGATACACAAGCTGTCATCAGGCACCACAACAAACCCTTCTTCAATTCCCCATACTTACTTCCTCCCTTCATGCCGTCAAACATGTCATCCTTTCCCTACTCCTTTCCTTGGCTGACTTACTCTCCTCTATCACAGTCTTCAACGATCTATCGTCAATAAAAATATTCTTTTTTCAACTTTCCTGCCTCTTTTGGATTTCTGCTTAAAATTCTTTCTACCCGCAACACAGCAGACAGCGTTCCACAGGGAAGTGTGATAGGGCTCCTTATCTTCCTTAAGGCATTAACAACATTATTTATGCACAAGCAATAACAAGAAAATGTAAATAACAGTCGGGAATACCCTGACGATTGAATTTTAACATATTAAAATATTGAAAGAAAAATCCTCTAAATATTCCAGAACATATTAAACGATAGACAAAATGATTACTTTTTTAAATAATGTTCTTTAATGGTACCTTAATAATGTTCTTCCTTTCCCTCACTTCCTAGTGTGTCTTTTTTTTAAATATATAGAGTCATCATTTAAACGAGAAAAGGTAAGTGAATCAACATACATGATATAGATAAAATATAAATTGAAAAATCATTTGATTACATACCTACACATCTGGGTGTTGCACCACAGTGCCCCGCACCATAGTAAAAACGTTGCATCCACCCCTTCCTTATACGGCGTCCATTTGATTTAATCTGAATTGTTTTAATAGGCTAATTTTTGGTTACTTTGATAACCGTGATTTATTACACCATACTTAGTAGGACTTTGGCATTATGAATACGTTCTCTAGTAATGCTGAAACGAAATATGAGCTCCTTCGAGATTACTTATCTAAAATATATTTAAATATAATATGCTTAAAAAAAGTTTTTCAGGCATCAGTAGTAATTTCTTCATCCAAATTGTGTCAAAATGCGTCGCAAAGCTTGATTCCGGCCCACTTCCCTGTTCCACTGTCCTCCCACCGTCCATCCCCCGCTATCCCGCTCGCTTTTTAACGGCGCTGGAGCCTCCGGGAGAGGGAGGTAGGCCGGAATGGAAGCGGATCCTCTCATTCCATAGGTGACACCACCTTTACTTTCTCCCTCCGAGGTAGGGGGAGGTGAGTGAAGGCTAAAATAGAGGCACGCACACACGCACGATCTTGGGCACTTCGAGGCGTGGGTGGGAGGAGCGGTGGAGCGAGAAGGGAGGATCTTTGGAGCGAAGGGGCGAATGAGGGGAGGGGATCGGAAGGGACGCGTGTGGAAACCTCTTTGGTGTGGTGTGCGTCTCGGGGCACTCCCCTACTCAATCTTTCCTCCCCTCGCCAAAAAAACCCTCACCCATTCCTCCTCCACACTCCTCCTACCTTATCGTCCATCACCCCCGCCTTCTTTCTCTTCCCCGCCTCCTCATCGTCCCCTCCCCACCCACACCGACCCCCGGAATTTTACTGCGGCCCGACCGCGATTGTCTCTACAAAGGTTTCCGCAATCATTCCGCCACGTCTACAGGAATGCTTCTCATCTCCCGCACACTTTACTCTTCTTCCTCGAGGGTCTGTGGTTGATGCAGTGGAGATGGGATTGACTCCTCACGGCGATGGTGTGCGCTCAAAACCAGTCGATGCTGCATTTTTTTGCTGTATTCCGTTTCCGTCTTGGGTGTACATAAGCGTCTGAAGAGCTGTCCTCGCATGCATGCGGATATGTCGCAGCGGGGTGTGCCGGTGACATCGAGGGATCTCCTAGCGTTGAGCTTTCTGTCGGGCAATGAATAAATTACAAATATTGAGCGCAGGGGCTCACTCGTGGTAGCGGTAATAGGAAGAGCTGGGAGATGAGGTAAAGTAACTTGGAAAGTTTATCATCAGAAAGCCAAGAAATGGGCAAATGCTGCAGCACTCTCCACCATCTTCTGATTGGCTCCGCTCAGCCTAGAGTATCACAAAATCGCACGAATTATTACGTAGTCTTATTGCCTTCTTCCCTTGATGGACTTTGTTAAGAAATGGTTCGTGCAGACGCTAGATTTACCTCCAAACCCTTTTTCCTCTTTTTACAATTTTTCCTACATCGCCCACCCATTTCTGATTATGTAATTTAACTTGCCGTCTAATATTATCATGCAATAAATAAATATCGCGATTATTTCCGCCATTCAATTAAAAGTATTTGATGAAATAGAGTTTATATTGCAAGGTGGTTTTAATTGCGAGATCGAATCTTTTGATATAAATTTTTCCTATTCGTATCACTCGCTTCACAGACCTCTCCTCATGTGCCTCACCGTAAGGGAATTGAAAGGCAGTGTTGAGAAAGATTATTTACCCATGTATATCCTGTTGTTAGCAATGTTTGGACACCGCTTCTCTTCCCCATCAAGTTTTACACATTTGAAAGGTGAAAAGAACTAATGCCAGCAAAAATATTTTGCTACAAATATGTTCAGAAAGTGATACTAGTCCTTTTATTAACCATCCTTAAAGCTGTGTTCTTTTTGGTGATGATTCTAAAGATGGAGTTTTAAAAATTCTAAACGATTTATGATGTTTCTTAACAAAGATCGCCTAGCTTTGCGATTTTCTTATTGAAGAGCGAGTTGAGATATTCATCCTCACGGCTCATCAATACGAGAATTGGTTTGTAACAGCTCTCCATATCTATCCCGTCACCTTTCAATCTTTTCATTCTCTCTTAGCTCCTTTAGCAGACATTTTCCATTACCAGCACTCGTAGTTCATTCTAGACCTTCCTTTGTAATTCTTATATGGTCTTCAGTTGGTCTTCGTGCCTTAGGATATATTCAATCAATTTTCCCCTTCTTCTTTTGTGTGTCCTCCAAATTCTTCTTGCTTCACCTATTCTTCAAAGTAGGTACTAATTTCTCATTATTTACCCGAATCTCCATTTCATTTTTATCATGTTTCTATTGAAACACCTTTCCATCGCCTATAATCTTCTATTAACTAATGGGATTATAGCTAAAGTCTAAAATTCGTAGAAAAGTGTACTTCATATATGAATATATATTACTTGTGAAATATAATGCCAATAAAACATGCATATTTATGTTCATTTAACTTACTAAATATTTTTACTTAATTTTAGATCACTTCGGTAATCTTCTGTTTTATGCGTTGCTATGCAACATATTATGAAAATCACCCGGAAGTTTCAAGGGAGCGGGATGAAAGTCTGAATTCCGCGTTACATGATTCATTACGCAGGCCAACAGTGGTTTTGGTTCCGGAGCTTTTAATGCTGATTTAAAGAATAATTGGGGTGCTGAATCCAATTATGAAACTAGTTTTTTCCTATCAGCTGTAGTTTTCAAGATATGTTGTTACTTACGTAAAAAAATCTTCTACGTGATGATATGGGAATATTATATTAATAATAAAACCCACTAAATATAAAGACTTGATTTATTTCTAGAGCTGTTAAATCACCCACAAACACAACAGAATTTTACAATACAATTGAACACAAATACTAAAATTTTTTACTGTAATAAAACAAATTGAAAAGAAAAAAATACATAAAAACATCGCTCAACACATCGGAAGCTTCTTTTGCGCGATTTTCTTGAGTGCACTTTGTTCAAACAGTCTCGTTTTAAGCACCAGCAGTAATCTGCCATCATATGGTTATCCCATCTTCCTTGGTAGCGAGCTTCCATTGTTTTTATATCCTGGTGAAATCTTTCACCTTGTTCTTCACTTGTGTCTCCTAAATTTCCAAGAAAATTGTCTTTGAGCCTTTTTGAGCCTTTACAAATTGCTTCATTAGGCCTAGTTTAATATGTAGAGGCGGTAAGATGATTTTCTCACTTTCAACTAAAGATTCAGCAATGATGTTTTCTTTCCCAACAACCAAGTTTTCTCTCTTAGGCCACTCCTTCTTAATCCAGTGGTTTTGTCTGTCCCTGCTATCCCAGAGGCACAAGAAACAAGGATATTTTGTGTAGCCACTTTGCTGCCCAAGAAGAAAGTTCACCATTTTAAAATCTACACAAATCACCCAGCGATGTTCCTGGTATTTTATCTTCTGTAAGACCAATGCTATTGTATCGTATTCTTCTTTCATTTTAGTTGAATGAGCGATTGGTATTGCGCCAAACCTGTTACCATTGTGAAGAAGTACACATTTTAAACTACGCTTGGAGCTATCAATAAACAAACGCCAATCACTAGCATCATATTGTGATAGTAGTCCCATTTTTTCCAAAAGACCCTTAACGTCTAAACAAAATGTAAGATTGTCTTCTTGAGTAAAGAAGGGTAGCATATCCTTTTCCCTTGTGCGATAAAAACTTATTTTTGTACCGGGTTGCAGTAAATTCTTTTCTTGCAGTCTTGATGCTAGTAGTTCGGATGCTTCCTTCGATAAGTTCAGTTTTCTAGCAAGATCGCTTAGTTCATCTTGATTAAATAGTTGAGGAATTGCTGATACCCCCTCGTAGTCACTGCCACTATCGTCAATAGAATGAGAAATGTTTTCAAATAACTCAAATTCTTCCTTAGATATATCTGGTAACGTCTGAAATATTGGGATCGGTATTTCTTCTGAATGGGGTACCGGGCGTCTAGCTGAATGCAAATCTGGATATGTCCACTTGTGGCGATTTTTTCGATTAATTCCCGAAACATTTACTATGCAAAAATAACAGTCGTCAACATGGTTCACAGGTTCTCTCCACACCATTGGCAAACCAAATTTTAGACTTTTTCTTTGTCCTGTTGTCCATTGCCGCAGATGTTCAGTACATGTTTTACACACAAAATGCGGTGCCTATGTTTTATCTTGGTCACCAAGCTTAACACCAAAATATCCCAAGTATGCACGTTTCACAAAGTCTGTAATATTTTTCCTATTTTCTTTTACCATATACTATATTCCCATGTATACTTATAGATTTATTTAACTTTGAAAATTATTTTCCGGAATATATCAAATATTAAAACAACTAATCGTAAGATGTGCCATATCTAAAAAAGTAGAGCTGTTAAATAAAAACGGATTTCATATTTGGATTCAGCTCTACAAATATAGTTAAAATCAACACAAAGATTCCCGGCACCAAAACAAATTTTTTTGTAGGCCTTTGTTATCATCGCAAACCGATCGCTGTTATCTTGATATTTCTCACTCAACTCAGCTCTGGAATAACGAAATCTGTTTTCGTGCCCTAAGCCTTATGGAAATTCGAGTTAATGAAATTCAGTTAAACACAGCAGGAAATTTTATCTTTAGATATTCCAATTAAGTTCCTCCTCTTGTGTCACTCGTTCGCTTATACAGGGATTAATAAGCGCATGATAGCTATTTTGTGAATTAAATCTTATTAAATTAGCGCACCTAACCAAGGGACTTTGCGTGATAGATTTTTGGAAAAAATAGTAGAATCATCTCGTTTATAATTCTGATTAGGTGCGATAAAACAAGGTAATAGCTCATTTATATATCGAATTTTATCTTGAAAGTGAAAATTTTGTCCTGAGATACACCATTTTGGAAGGAGTATGCCCTTGAGAATTTTGATTAACATTCCGTGAGGTGAAGGCCATTACGACCGAGGTTAAAGGAACGGGCTCTTAAGTTATTTCCGACAAGTTTGACAAGCCTGGGTTGGATCTGTAGTCATGACACTTATAACTTGTCAACTTGCAGCTGTATGAAATTCCCCCGGCGCATTATTACCGACGTCTCTCGACGTGAGAATCGCGACATTGATTATTTTTAACCCTCTGCCTATTCTGTTATCTTTCGCTTCAACTCTGTTGGGAAGTTATGTGGAATTAAAAAAACTGGACATTTATCAGGTAATTAAAACTCGGGAAAGAGAATGCATGATTTAATTTTTACAATCTAAAACTTCTCATAAAACCCGTTCTCATAGTAAATATACGAGATACATTTTACCGTTTTTACAAACCATTCTATACTTCATCCTTAATGCCTCATAAACTCTCATAGATACAGCGTGAATATTTTATTCCAATTCTATTTTATTATTCCTTGGGGATTAACTGCTTAACTATTGAAAAACGTATTCCCTATGCCTTTAATTGGATTATTGTTTCAATCTGAAACTCTTTTAAAAATATTTGTAGGGACTTAAAGGAGTTTATGTATGACAGAAGAGGAGAAATCTTAATCAGTTGCGCTCTAAATCATAGCATAATATTAATTATGTAAAAAATGGCACTGCAGGAAAGTAAATTGTAACCAGAAAGTGGGTATTTTTCAAAAAAAGACCATTACAAACATTCAATATCGGGAATAGACAGTTACTAGTGCAACTCTGGAAGTTTTAACCTCTTCTAAAAAATCGCATATGATAAGAATAGAGGAAATTACTTCTAAAAAAATCGTATTTCATCGTTTGAAATAAAAAAAATTAATTGGAAATTGTCAATAATACAGGTACAATAACATTTTTTATGAAATGCTCTTATTAATGGGCTTAAGATTAAGTTTCTGTGACATTAAATTCGTTCGCGTAAATATTTATGCAAAAAAGCGCGATGTATCATAGTTATTACGGATCAGATTGATTTTGAATTAATTTTGAAATATGGTATTGAATATTGATCAAAATTTTATTTTCTATTTCTGGTTTACAATCCATGAATTTCTTGACAGCAGTTCTCCATTTCCCACCGTTTTCCTTCTAATATCAGGGTATGAGCGGCAGTCCACATCCTTCTTAAACAACCGAAGTTCCTACATGGAGTACCTTTCCCTTGTATTTTTATTCGTTCACTAGTTATAAACAAATAAGTTTCTTTATAATAAAAATCTGAAGTTGTTTTACCCAAAATTTATGATGACATACGATATTTTTGCATTTTACGCACAATTTCGTCGAGTTTTGGCTAAAGCTTAACATATAACTTTACAGTTTTCATATTGGGAAATCCCAAGTAACGGAAATCGCTGTATTACAATCATTAATCAAGTATCAGGAATGTAGAATTTCAATAAGCCTCGCAATGAGAAATATTGAACATAAGAGAATAGAAATGGCATGGTGCTGGGATAAATATATAAATAAAATTCAATTTCTTCAATATTTATTTACGCCATATTATTTAATTGTAATAAATCGACAGAAAATGGAGAGAAAAAATTCTATTATGACGACGTTATCATCCTTCGTGGCGATGCTTGAGCACGCTCATGGTACATTAACCTTTCCCCACTATGGTGAGAAAACGTTTCGCTGTCCCTGTTGTCATCCCTATGTAATCCCTCCTAAGTTTTTTCTCCATCCCCTTGTCCCCCCCAAATGCCTCCTTAACCCGTCGCACCGCGTTCCCCTTAATTTCGGGTGACCCCTGTCCATCACCTCTCACCCTTACGGCCAGGGATCGGATTAAGAGTTTCCCGTGGTTCGGAAGACAGTTTTTCCGATTTCCTCCCTTTAACGGGAAAATGATGAAAAGTTGTGAAATCCGGCGCTCATTCTCGCATGGCTCATGTGTGACGTAAAATAAGAAAAAAATACAGCAATTCTCGGCGGGTTCTGTAAACTATGACGGCAACAATTAATGTGGACCAAATACTGGGCAGAAAGCTGAGAGACATCTTATGAAGAATTTGCTGAAACTTTCATGGACATCAACGTGTCTAACATCTGAATTTATCTCTTCTGACGTTCTAACCAATTGCGAAAGCCGATTATATCTTAACATGTTCGTTGTTACTAAATTTTACTAAACGAATGAATTCGTTACGATTGGATTTTCATTGTTGATTTAAGACACCTTCGCATATATATGTCAATAAGTAAAAATGTTGATGCCGACTATGGTTTGGAAAGTAAACGAAGACAGTTCTGTATAATTCTTGCATTACTATGTGTTTGAGGTATTTAGCTCCCAATAGTACCGCGGAGAAGACAACACCTCAATTAGGGAGACAGGAAATTTAAATGGATTGCAGAAGCAATTTATGATATTTCATTCATCAGGTGCTAGTCATAACATAAAACTAGGCCAAATAAATCTTACTTAGAATCCTAACGTTCATGAAATAGGGGAAAGTGGCCAACTACAGTAAAACTTCGAATTTCAAATTGTATTGCAACAATTTCAGAGTGAAAAAATCATTCGCCTTGACCGGAATCCCGGCATCTCCCGCAGTTTCTTGGAATTCAAATTGCATATTTTTGGAAGATGGAATCGGGAGACTATTGAGATTGTTTGTTTCATCTTGTAAAACAATCATAATTAGAGATTGGCAGACATTATATGGTAGAATAACGGCTTAAGAAAATACGACTTTGGTATCGACATCCTCAATTACGATATCAGATGTTCCAAAATTATAGGTTCCGTATGATGAGCTGTGTGAAATAATTGCTTGCTACCTGCATTGCTTTTCAGCAGGAAGAATATGAGGGAATATAAAAAGTTTCCAACGCTGTCAGCTGAACGCGAACCCTCGAAATTAACACCTGGTACTTAGTCCAGCTTCAGAATGCATTTTCATCACCTCCCGGAGATTTATTATTTATTTTTTTACGTTAGTCCGAAAACAGCACTTCGGCCTTTACATCGGACTTTGAACAATGAAAACACGATTGACACAAATACATACACCCAAGCCCTAGGTAGGGGAAAATCTTTCTTGGCGGGAATCGAACCCGCGACCATGGCATGTGAGGACGTTACCTCACCGCCACCGGGGCTGGCAGTGCCTGCCGCATAATCAAAATATGGAGATACTGAATACAATCATAGAGATAAAATTTTGAAAAAGGTTGTTATATAAGATAAGAAGATCTTAGGAAAAGTCAAAATAAGCGACGCTCGGTATCGTAAGGGACACTCACAGGGAGAAATGGATGACATTCGGGTGCACCCAGAAGATGTGGGAACCACAATCACTATTAAATTTCATGTGGAGGTGATTATTTTTCCTGACACGTTCCTTCAAAATCGCGTTTCAGACTACAGATGTGTGGATGCTGGAGTGATTGATAGCATTAAGGGCATGCTCCTCTCATTACTCAAGCAATGCACCAAACACTGTGGTTCCTTCATCTGCTGGTGATTACCCACACCTCTTCCTTCTTTCTCTTCAAATCCTCCTCACTCGCAAGTGACCCAAATTAGAGTATAAACTGTCAAGCGCGTGACATTTTAGAAGGGAAATGCATTTCCGAGTGTGATAAACATCACCGTGTGCCACTTTAATTGGATGCATTCATTTTTCAAAGTGGTTGTAGGAAGTTTAATGCAAGGAATTGAGGACTGATAAAAAGAAAAGCGAAGTGCTGAATTATTAGTAAGGAAGGAAAAATGCTTGACACACATTTGATAAATTGAAAAAAAAATGACAGAAATTGAGATGTAAAAGATAATGATTTTCCACTTTTGAGCTAATTTAAACCGAGGCTATGTAGCACAGGTCTTCGAGAGGAGACGACACTCGATATCAGATAATCTATTCGTATATTTCTGTTCTTGGATACATGGCTACTTCATTCAATCCGGTACTCAAGATTGATTTATGATGCATAAAAACTTTGTGCATAAAATATTTTCCGTCGGACTTTCTATTTGTTCTTTTCCCAAACACTTCTGCTGCACAACATATTTCTGTAGTCTTGACTACTTACGGAGCTTTACGGCTCTACAACCAATAAAAGTTTTCGGTGACTTATTTTCGGACCAATGAGCATCAATTGAGCTCCGAAAACAATGGTGCTGTCGGTTTTATTTTTTTGATGCATTAACGTTTTTTTAGAGGATTGCTAATTGCTACGTATTATTCCTGCAGCACACTTCGTGACTGTGGTAGGCAAATTTTCCCTACGACCAGCCACCAATTAGAGGCAGTTCATCATTCGTCGGCCCACAAATACGCTCCGGTAAATTCTCGAAATCACAACTAGGATGAGCATTTTTCTTTTAAATTGCCATCACGCTAAAATTAATATGTGGTGAAGTGAATAATACAAAGTACATCGTTGTTTTAATGATGACACATTATTCTCCCTTACCCCCTTAACTCTAATTTGGCAGTTAATCATTTCCCAAGTACATAAACTTAGGACGACTGCATTTAATTATGAATGACGTAAGTATAGTTTTTTATTTGAATTAATTCACGCATGGGCTAGTTTTATCAATAATTCCTATCAACTAAGGGAATGCATACGCTTGTAGTGTGTTCAGATGTAAACGGTTGATTTAAGCCATGAAATATTCCTAATTAGATTGAACTTCACTTCGCTTCAAAATGACGCAAGTTTGATCGTGTTATTACAACACCAATTTTCTTCTAAGTAAGGTATTTTTTCAAATGAAGTAGTCTTTCGTCTCATTTAAGACTCAAGGGTCGTACCTAATAACCCAAAGGACAAAATCTATTCGGAATCTGAAAGGAAAAAATTTAGTCACCTCTGTCCTGTAGCAAGAGTGTTCTTTATATTTTCGTTTGATATTGATTTTCTTCATGGGGTGCCCGTTCACTTTTGTTATCCTGGTGGATGGGGGGGACGAGGGTTGGAGAGAGGAGGTGTCGGAGTCATTGTCGCCATCGATCAAGACACTCGGGTCCTCCCTCTCCGTCCATGAACAGCACTCTTCCCTTGGGCGTGCGGGGTGAAGGAGGGGAAGTGTTGAGAAATGTTCCAGGCGACCCTACCATTGTCTCATTTACCGCGGAATAAAGTTGTTTTCTAGCATGTCTGTCTATGTGTCCGTCTCCGTCCATATGTCTGCCTCTCGCTCCCGTCGTGAATCGTCCCGTTACTTCCACCCCCTCATGGTAAACCACCCCCCCACATCCACATCCATCCCCCTCGTCCCAGCCAATCCACCCCTGCTCTTCCCCTACTATCACCACCACGTCATTGTGTCCACGCCCCCTCCCTTACTTTGCCCCCGCTCCTCCTACTCCTTTATCCACCCCCAACGTCCCAGTGCCTGGGACTCCACGTTTCTCACCCTCAGAACTCCTTTCCCACGCCCACCCTCGCGCGCGTGTACAGCTCATGTTGTCTCCTTCAACATCGCACACGCCGTTGTCTCTCGCATTCTTCTCCCTCAGCCCGACATGCTTCGAATTCCTCGCGCCCTGACCAAGTGAGCGAATCCCATCATGCCGCGTCTACTTCCCTCTCTGGCGCTCGCACTCGGTTCATTTTGGAGTCAGAAACAATCTCTTCATGAACAGTCATTCTAAAAAGGGGGCGATGAACTAGAACAAGAAGTATTCGTGCAATTTTTTGGGCTCTTACCTCTCCCACGTCTCCTCCATGTTCTCAATTGACCATTCTTCCTTCTCTTACAAGATAGTGCCACGTGGGTTCATTTTACATACAACTCGCTTCAAAGATGACCATCGTGCAAGTTGCAATGGATAACGAACGATGACCGTACAAAAATCAGAGCGAGAAAGGTTTAAGTCAGATTTGATTTTTCACTCAAAGTCGTTATGAATTACCAATTGGAACCGAACTTGGCAAAAAGTCAGTAAGAGACGGGTTCTACTGCGCAAAATAGTCGACAGAACCACGATAACTGAAACAAATACGTCATTTAAGTTAAAAGCACTGTCCAAAAGTAATGAGGAAAAATTCTTGCATGCTATTAAAGATACATCAAGAAAGTTATTAATTGGAGATAAAAGATTCAAAAGAGACGAAAATGTACAAATGGAAGAAAGTATTTGTACGATAAGGATACCATACCAGTAAGCTTAAACATAGAAGTAGAATATGACCTTGATGGGATAGCTTTAGACTAGGCATACTTGATGGCGACATGGAAAGGGCATTAAGGGAATTGAAATCAAATAAGACCGTGAAGGTTCCAGCGTAACAGCAGAAACATTCCAGTGGAACTACTTATGGGTTTAGGAAAATATGGGAGGAAGAGTTGGAATAACCTGATTCGTGGAATTTATTTGGGAGGAATTGGGCCGGAAGATTTCGTCAGCTCAGTTTAAGTTTATTTTCAAAAAAGGAAAAGCAGCCATTTGAGAGGACCATGGAAAGAGTAGTTCGATTTCATACACAGCTAAATTGGTACTCAGTATCATCACCAAACGGATAGAAAGGAGTGGAAATGTTTACTTAGTGGATGATTGGTTTGAGTTCAAAAAGGGAAGGTTAGAGTGATGTCACAGCAGCAATGAGGTCACCAATAGAGAAAAGTATAGAGTACAATCAGGACGTATTTTTGGTTTCGCGGACTTGGAATTATGGAATATATTGCAGAAAAAAGGAGTAGGCTGAAGGGTTAGACGACTTATCCTCAACCTGTACTTGAACATGACTTCTCAGGAGGGAGTAGCGGATGGAGAATTGGGATGCCCAAGGTTAAGAAGAAGGCAAGACAAGGATGCCCATTATCGCGTGTGTAATTCAAAGCACATATGGAGGAAATGTTTAAAGTGGTTTAGAAAAAAAATGGAGAAGGAATTGAAAGTCTGTGAGGGATTCATAAAATAATTTATGTTTGCGAATTATCAAGTGTTAGTCAGTCAATCAAGGAGTTGGAACTATTGCCGAGCGTATTCGAAAGTCGGTACGACAGATATGGGATGAGAATACATCTAAAAAATACAGGGGTTATGTGATTTTTGAGAATGAGAAAAGCTAAATTAAATATTAAAGTAGGAGGTTACGAGTATAAACCAGAGCATGTGGAACAATTTATCTATTTGGAAAGTGTTTTGGAACATGATGGTCAGAGTAGTAGGCACCTAGGAAGAAGAATAGCGTTAAGTAGAGGAGCTTTCATAAGAAGGAAGGAATTGATGGTAGAGAAGTTGACTAAGGCTGTTAAGAAATGGTTCGTCAAAACTTAGATACTGTACATCGCGGTGACATGGTCGTTGAAGCAAGATGATATTAGCAGATTAGAGGTTTTTGAAATGTGGTTGCGGAGAAGAATTGGAAAGGTGCAATGGACAGAAAAAACAAATGAGGAAGTACGCATGGGAAGTAGGAAGTAGGAAGTAAGCATGGTGAAGTTAGCGATGGGATTTTATGGAAATATCCAAAGGAGGTAGGAAAAGATTAACGAAGGACATTCTGATTGGCGATGGAATATTAAAGACGGCGATAGAAGGGAAAATATTAGCCTAGCGAGGAAGAAGTAGGAGACGGATAGGCATGATGAATGGAATGAAGGGAGGAAGAAGTATGCTGAATTGAAGATGAGTTTGTGTTAGTGTCGAATGTAAGTTTTTGGTTTGCTAGGTGAGGTGAAGACATGTATCGTTGTTTAGTCTGTGTCCATCCATCACCTACTGTGTCGGAATACCAGATGACGCACGTATCACAGAGCGTGCATATGACACGGACAGGGCAGTCAAATGCGTAACAAATAATTATTAACATCATTGGCGTCAATAGTGCGATTCGTTTTAAATAACTACACAACACAGTAATCAACCCGAAGGTCGGTTTAGTAGGTGATGGTAGAGCTCACCCGTGTACCAAGCCCAACGGCGTGTGAATATTCACACATCAGGGTAGGGGGGCCAGTTCCTTTCCCTGTGCCGGTTATGGTTTCCCAGGAAGATCTGGTACCCGAAAAATCAACTAGTTTGGGTGGAGCTGCAGGTGCCAAAAGTGCCTTGCCCGGGAATCGAACCCGGGACCCTCCGGTCAGTAGTCCAACGCTCTGCCCACTAGACCACCGCGACCCGCAAATAACTACAATTTTCGTAAAAAGAATTAGTGCACAGAAATCGTTGATTAATCTCCATTAGTTAGATTTCGGATTAGGTTTAATAACAGCCAGGTTACGATATCTCATATTAGGTGATTCATTATTTTACCGTAAATTCAAGTGTTCTATATATAAAATCCAAAATTGGAAATGAACAATTTTCCCTCCAATATTAGAACTAGGTTTTAACGGATTTTCCCAAGAGCTGATAAATATTTTCGTTCAGCTACCGCCAAAGCAAAGGAGTTCCCGTGAGAAATTGGCCAAAATCATTTATCTTATTATTTTCTCTCAACTTTGAATTTATTACTTTATTTTGAAAGACAGAGTACCCTGAACTGCCGTTTCCCCTCTCAGGAAGTCGTTAAGTAAATCCGCTTGTTAATATTTTACGTGTTTCCGAAGGTTTCATCTCAGGCCTTACGTGTATAACCGTGAAATATTCCCAGCCTTTAGTTTTATTACTTACAACTTGTTTGAATCCTTTCAAAAAGCCAAGATCTAACATCCACAGCGTTATTTAAAGTGTAAATGTTCCATTGCGTTTTGAAAACACATAGGACAACAAATAATTTTCTAAATGTTATTATCAAAAGCTCTTTTTAAGCACGAGGTATGTAAGAATTGGGTGTACATAAAACAACTATGTTATGATTTTTTTATGGTTGATTTCCTGGAGTATAGTCAGTTAATAAAGGTTTGTTTGTCCCCTAGGCATTTTTTCCGGAACGAAAAACGAGGGACTTAAAAGTAAACATTACATATAAAAATAAATACGCAAAAGTATTTTCATGCTGTGTGAACAAAAAATACAGAAAATAACCATCTCTATTTTTCATTATTAACAATAAGCCGCAACTACTTCGTAGAACGATGCAACTATGAATCCATAAATCCTATAAATGTCACAAGAATAAACAGACAAAAAGTTAAATAACAAAATGTAAACAAAAACAACGGAGCAAAAAAACCAGCAGTCGTAACCATTAAGTGACTCGCGGAAGTTACACATATTGATTATTTGACCATTTCGAGTTTTATGTTGCAAATAAAAGAGCCCCCTTAATGATTTACCAGGTATGAAATGTTGCTTGTTAATGGAGTTGGGTGATATTTCTGTATTTGCAGGTGATTATGCCCATATTTTCCCATCACCCACAAAAAGGGGCAGGCCACGTTTCAATTCGGAATGTAACGTACGACTAGTCCATCCAGGGTCTAAGAACTTAATTCATCCAGAACTACATACGGCGGAATCTGCAGCTTAGGTATCATAAGGACATTAAGCATCAAAAAATAACATAACTCTAATAGGATTCAAATACGGATCTCCCTGTTGCCAATTAGGAGAATGAGCTATTCGTTGCCAAACCCAAGATGATTGAGAGCTTTAAGCTCGAATCCGGATCAGATCAAATTAATATCTCATGGAGGATTCGGATAAAGGCATTGCATTAACTCACGCCAGTGCGGATGCGCGCATTTGTGTTCATGATGTTACCCGTAAGATTTTTCCCTTCCGTGTAATCGAAGGAGAAAACCTATTAGCTTCAGTTGTGGATGTCGTCTCGATAATGAATGAAGCGATCATGGCGATGTGAAGGAAAAGTAGAGAAATATTTTATACGCTTCTTAATAGGCATTATGAATTTTAAAATTAATTTCAAGTCAATTTAAAGCTAACCTGTTGGAGAGAGAGCCCATTTCTTCTCTATTAACAAATAGTATTCATTTTAACGTTCAATCCTTAGTGAATTTTCACCGTTTTGGTATAAGGGTTTGATGAAATGAGAAAAACTCGTAATAATGTTTCTTTAAGTCGTACTTCTCTTCACACGTTGCATACTCGTGAGCCCCTTACGGTAATATTTGAATTTGAGAGTCACTTCTGACTCATCCTCCAAAATTAATCTTTTCCTCTGCCTTTGTCTCGTTCCCTTTTTAGGCTCCCCTCTCACTCCGCCCCCGCTCTTCCGCCCATCGCCCCAATCTCACTCCAACTTCCATCCGTTCCTGTCTCCCTCGTCTTCTTCCTCAGTCGTCTTACGTCTCTACCACCTTCTCTGGGCTTTTTCTCCCGTCCCTGGGTAGCGCTCCCTTTCCCAAAGACATGCCTTTCTCACCCTCACTCATTTGATCTTGTTTATCGCGAGAACAAAGGGGCTTCCTCTCATAATCTAATTACATTTCTATTTCTGCTACTCTCGCAGGACCACTTATTCATTTCGGCGCCAATTGGCTCCTTCGCGCGCGGTTCGATTCCAATAGCGCCTTCCCCTTTATTCTACATCCGATTTATACCGTCGCAAAATTGGCCAAGATGTAGGCAACGGCCGTCACTAAGTCCGCCGTATCTCAAAGAGAGGGTTCCGTGATTCGGGAATTTAATTCATATTACAAATATTTCTTTTCTGATTAACGGAAAGCTTGGTTCAATGAACGGTGGTCCCTAAATAATTTGAAATAGTTGATAGCAGCAGCAGACAGGCTTTCATTTCGAATATTCCGCAAGCAATACGGGAACATATTATATGACCCCGACTTAGTCAATAGTCCAATTCGTTAGAAATGGTAGTCAGTTTTATAGCATTGGTTTTTTCCCCGCATAGCACTATAACCATTGTCAGTGGCTTCTCTCGCATTTGTTGATTAACTGTTGTAATTTACATATTGTAGGTTATTTACTGTATTACAATATAAACCCATAGCAAGACAATGCAACAATTTGTGAAAAAAATCATTATACTTGCAGAGGTGGTTCTCGGGTTTGACTGCGTGAGAGACATTTTGGCTCAACGTTTCTCTCCCGTTGCAGGGAGCGTCTTCAGGAGCGAAGAAGACGCTCCCTGCAACGGGAGAGAAACGTTGAGCCAAAAATGTCTCTCACGCAGTCAAACCCGAGAACCACCTCTGCATCTCTCAACAGCTGCGAAAGCCTCCGATCTACAATCATTATACTTGACCGACATCCAAACCCGGACCCCTGGATGTCCAACCGAGTACTTTAACTAGCTAAGCTACCGAGTTGTTCAGGCATGGCATGACTTATTTCCATTGAACAAATGCTCTCTCAGTTGGTTCCTGGCCTTTTATAAAAATGTAGTGAGGATGGCGCATATCTAGTGTGTATTCATTCCCCGTCACTCGGTCTAGAGTTAGGTTTTACGGTATCATGTATATTTTCCTATTGCTGGCTTCGTGTTTCTCAGTACTCACAATTGGAAACAAAAAGGGAACCAGTAAACAGTTTCATTTTTGGGTAAATAATTAATGTCACCTAATTATTTGCAAGACCAAGCAAAGGAAGGAAATGGATAGTCATTGCAGATGGAATTTAGGGAGGTAGGAAGCATGCAGAGCTAAAGAAAAAGCTATGATAAATTGTAATGCAGTGTTTAAGGATATTTTATGACCTCTTAGTCAGAGCTTACTAGTACAGTAATGTGTAAACCCTAGGTCCATCGGAAATCTACCCTATCGAGGTAGACTACGGCTAATAATAGTAATCATTAGGAGATAGAAAAATCAGTACGTTCTGAATATTCCATGTTTATTGCAAATATGATTTAATAATATTAAGTATAACATTCAATTTGAAATATTAGATAGCTATTTTTCCGGAATCACCAAACCAAACCAAACCAACAAAATGGCAAAACATAATTGGCGTTAGCTATGAGACAATCGCCATTTTTTACTTTGGACTAGAACATATAAAGATGTGCATGCAAAATGTGTGTAACAAATGCATATCCCATACATTTTTTTCAACTGTAGTGATGTAGTTCCTATCCAACTAAAATCCATTTTTCGAGGCTGAGCCTCGGGCGTACAGGATAAAGTTCGAACAAATTGGACTATGATGGTACGAGTGCCTGGGAATGGAGTGAGTCGAAACGCCGCCGTTCTGTAAGCGCTACTGCTCCTACTTCTCACTGAGATTTATGGTTTGCCAGAATGTTTTCGCGTGTATGCACTTGGTACGGAAAGCAGGAAAAATGCTATCGATCGCGGAGACGGAAAATTGTCTTTAACGCCCACGAGCTCTTTAACTGGGAAGCTGCAAACGACGGTCCCCTTGTGAGTGCTCCAAATAGCTCACAGCATCATTCACTTCCCATGGAATTTTAGCAAGCTTCAAGAGGCGAGGGAATGGGATACCCCTGCCATTGGCTACTTGATTTCCCAAGGTCAAGCACCAAGGGACGGGAAACGGACTACACGAGTTGCCAGCTCGCGTTCAAATTCACCTCCACTTAAATTATTTTTCCATGGAGTGCCTCCAAGGATTTATATGCATTTCGCATAATTTGTGTCAGCATCTTTTGCTGCGAACTCAGACGTCGTCCCATCCTCTTTATTCAATCTCTTACAGTGTCCCTATGTGAGAATGAAACCAACAAAATGGCTTGGTTTCTTCGCCACGAGATCAATGCCTTGGTATTGCCGCATGCTTCTGCTTTGCTGGCTTCTCTTGTTATATCCGTTGCTTAATGTTGCGCAGTATAAAATTAGATGAATCGAAATTCAGATCTTACTCCTTTAAGAAGACCCATTTTAAATTATCTTTTTGAATGATTAATTTCATAATCTCATTTGTTCAAGAGTTAGTGTTCTAAGGAGAACAAATCAATTCTATTCAACAGTACCTAATTGACCAGTCTAGATAGGTTTTTGTTGAATCCAAGGACTCAGCATTTGTAAGTACCTGCTAACATAATATTAACGATAGACCTAACCATAGAAAACCACGGTTTAACTCTATATTCCTTCTACTTCCCTTTATTTCGCTCAAAATATCTTTCTTCTACCTCTGTATTGCTTGTCAAGCATTCTCTCCTCTTTTGCTGTCTTCAAAATTTGATTCAGATCCATCAAAAACTAAGCTCTAAATTACAGTTTTCGTCAATCTTTTCTTTACATATGTATTTGGTTCCCTGTCATCATCAATTCTGCTCTTTCAATGTCCTAACTACTTTGAACACAGTAGCTTAAAGCCCTTCCTTAATAAGTTCTCTGATAACTCAACCTTAAATATTTTATATTTCATACTCGGTTTCCTGCTTGATGCTTCGCTGAACTTCTCGGTCCTCAGCATATTCCTAACATTCTAAGCGGTTATTATTACAACTATGGTCTTCTTCTATTGTCTTCTTTCCGACTGCTTTCAATTCGGCTATGCAATGATTTCATGTCGACTGTGGACGACTCGTTTCTCTCGGTGCCGTACACATGATCGGGTCCAGTGAGCTGAGTCCCGTAGTTGCCATGACTCATAATCAAATAAAATCCCATCATAAATTCATGGGTTAAATAATTAATGCAGTCACCCGTTTCATTTCTCATTTGTGTTTATGACGTGAAACCATCATTTTCAATGGCCACCGCACTGGGGTTAGACGCCTTTTAGGCGTCTCATTGACGCACAGACGCTTCGTGGTATAGCTTTCGTCTAGCACCTACCCTTGGAAATATCCACCAGGAGCAATTATTTCTTTCGTTAGCACAACTATCAGAAAATGGGTCACCATAAAACGTACGTTCTCTGTGAGGTCAAGATTGACGTCTATGGGGAGGAATGATTACAATTCAGTTTCAATATTGCATATTTTGTTTTATTTCATTGGTAAAAATGGTATTTCCGAATTTATGCATAGGAATTAATTGAATTAAATATAAAAGCATTAAATAAAACATGAGCTTTCATCCAATTATTCATAACCACAAATGAAATCGTTTTTATCAATCAAATCATTTTTAAACTATGAACTACGATTTATTATCATTCCAGCAAAAAATTTAACATGAGGTTTTTTTCCGTGTTGAAAAAATGTATTTAAAATGCTTACTTGAAATAATGATACAATTTAGCAGAATTAAAAGCTGAATTGGCTGTCGAATATCTTCTTATTTATAAGAGTGAATACATTTAGGAAGCTTGCAGACGTACGAATAGGGATGCGTGTTGTGCCAGAACTGAACTTTAAAATAAATTAGCTCTTTTTTGCTGTGTATTCCATTTTCTCAGTCTAGGCCGCTTAAAATCCGCTAGGCCGCTCAGTCTAAACGTTTAAAATATGCGTTATTTTCGCCTACTACGATAATATCAGCAATAATCTACTTTTAATAATGCCATCGAATTATGAAAAAACTGATTCAAGGTTCACTGTTCATTCGTAGCCATTTGTTGTTAAGGCCATCCGAAGACTGAGATCAAATCATGCGATGGGCTCAAATTATAAATATTCAACATATAATACCACGATGTTCATGCAGAATTCTGAATAGCAAATGGAGGCATTGTACCATCTAGCAAGCGCTTTTCATACCGGACACATTAGTCAGATCGGAACATAGCAATCGACCATCGAGACCCATCTTTTATTTTCGAGAGATAAATTACGAGAACAGAATGGATATTTGAGAAATATATATTAGGTAATCTACCGGTTAAGGTAGGTCTCTGGATGGACACAACCATCAAATAAACATTTTGTAACTCCCCATCTAGCAACCTAATCTATATCAGGTCCCTCTTATTCTCTGTGTACTTCTTTCCTCCCTTCATCCCGTCCAACATCCCTATCCTGTTCCTGCCCTTACCTCGTTTGCCCAACATTCTCCCCTCTATTACCTTCTTCAACATTCCACTACCGCTCAATATGCCTTTCATCCATTTTTCCTGCCTCCATAGGATTTCTCTCAACAAACCCCTCTCCTCACCCACCATCTCTAGTACTTCCTCATTTGTTTTCCTTTCGGTCCATTTCACCTTCTCCATTCTTCCCCACACCCACATTTCAAAAGCCTCCAATCTACGTCTATTCTCCTCCTTCAGTGACCACGTTTCCGCGCCGTACATAGCTACGCTCCATATCAGAGTTTTTACGAGTCTTGTCTTAACATCTCTACTCAACGTCCCCGTCATCAACTCCCTCCTCCTTGAGAAAGCCTCCTTGCCTAGCGCAATTCTTCTCCTTACGTCCGTACCACTTTGACCGTATTGGTCCAAAACACTTCCGAGATATGTAAACTGTTCTACCTGTTCTATTTTTTCCCCGCTTATTTTAATATTTAGCTTAGCCTTTTTCTTTCTAGAAAATCGCATAAACTTTGTTTTTTAATATTTATTCTCATTCCATATCTATCGCACTGAACCTCCAATTCACTCAGCAATGATTGCAACCCCTTGGCTGACTGAGCAACTAATGCTTGGTCATCAGCAAACCTACCCGATTTTACCAATTCCCCTCCGACTTTCATTCCTACCTCCAGTTCTTCCTATGCCTCTTTAATCATTTCCTCCACATATACGTTGAACTGCACCGGTGGCAGTGGGCAACCCTGCCTTACACCTCTTCCTAACACTGCCCATCCGGACTCTCCATTCCCCACTCGCACCTGAGCAGTCTGAGACATATACAGGTTGCGGATCAGTCTCCTGTCCCTCCAATCCATTCCTATTTTCTGCAATACACGCATTAATTTTTCCCAATTCACTCTATCAAACGCTTTTTCAAAATCTACAAAACAGGCAAAAACGTCCTGATTGTATTCTATATTCCTCTCAATTAGTGATCTCATTAGTGCAATGGCATCACGCGTACGTACCTTTTCCCTTCCTAAACCCAAACTGATCATCCCCTAAGTAATCATTTGTCTTACTCTCTATCCTTCTGTTGATGATCCAGAGAATAACTTTAGCTGCGTGGGATATCAAACTTATTGTTCTGTAATCCGCACATCATGTAGCCTTTACCTTTTTTGGAATAGAAACTCACACCGATCTCACAAAATCTTCGGCTAGATTCCTTCCTCATAAATACAAGAATCAGTCCATATAGGGCCTTCTTCCCGCATTTTCCTAAACATTGCAACAGTTCTACAGGAATGTTGTCTAGAAATATCACTTCCTAATTCCCTCAACTACTTTAAGCAGTAAAAATGCTTTAAATACTTTGTTGTGTGACTTAGACAGGAACCAGTAAAACAATTCGAAGGAATGAAAGGCATTGCAACAAAACAAACGGTGTCCACGCCTGAACAGATTCGTTCCCTATGTATCTCCTGATTAGACGGCTGGCTCGTAGGTAAGTATACGGCAAAAGTGGTGAACTAAGTCTTTCAAAGCTGATGATATTTCATAAAGTAATTATCCTTCCTGATACAGAACTTACTTTGGACAGAGTTCCCCAGTTGAATATACCAATGGATAGGCGTGTAATTCGTCTCTCCGCCAAATATGCCAGAAAAAGAGCGGCGAGGGGGGCCCTTAGGAGCTGCAAGTCGCTCTCTACAACTCCCGCGAGGTGACAATCTCATGTCAGACACGCGACTCGGCTTGAATGCATATTTAACATCGCATCGAGAGCCATAAGCTTTTCAGACACTTTCCGGAGGAAATAATGTAGTCGATAAAATGCAATAACGCTGACAATTGAATGCAATATGAATCATTCATCTCTTTCAACCGTGAAAGTCAGTGCTGATAAATTACTGGGGAAATAGTAATATGATAAACAGTTATGGGCACTTGGAAATATACTACAAAAATGAGGGAAGCGAGTTTTACTAAAATCTATTTTGATGATTATTTTGTTAAGTGTAGTGAACATAATCGTAACTTCTCTTTTCATAGAATGAAACACGCCGTAGAGTGTCAACTGAATATAAATTACTTTTTTGTAATTTTTTACGATGGAATACAGAGAAATGGAAGTAATAAAGCAGAAATTTTGGGAATATCTTGGCCAATAACCTGATTTGAGAGGCATTGCATGAATATGGAATAAAGATAAACATAAAATAACTAAATGCAAGACATGTCAGGAAAAAGGTCCCAAGTTAACTTCAAAGAAGGAGGGTATGGCAGGTGGTTGGTCTTCTTCAACTTAGATCTCATATCATACTGCGGAATCATACTTCGGGGTAGGGAGGCTAGTTCTTTTTCTTGCACAATTTTCGGCTTCCCAAAAAAAAATCTTGTACCCGCAAATTCACACAGCTTGAGGATCTAGAGGAGTTCGAGATCACTGGTCAGCAGCCAAAATATCCATTAGACTGTCTACCTATCTACAAACAAATGATCAACCTAGGAACGGAGGATGTGTTACTTCATGTGAAGCATTTCATCCTTTTAGTTTGAGAGACGCAGTGTGTTAGTTACGGCGGATACCTCAGGCATTCCAGTCATACAAGTGTACCTATCCTGAATTACAAATACATTATTTGCCATTTTTTTATCCTGCAAACAGAGATAAAAGTTCGCTGTGCCAACGAATATTTGAAAAGATATTTAGTATAACATTTTTGTAATTTCGTCTCGAGTAGTTTTCTTCACATGTATACTTTACCGAATATTTTGCTCAAGTAATGTTGTTTCATAAAATTAAATGCTACATATGATGTAAAAACAAAATACATAATATTTTCGGCTTATGTCGCCTATGTTATAACTCTGGTATTAAAACGAAATTAACACACTCGAGTCTCCGACAATGGGTCATCGAGGTGTGGATTTTTAAATTAATATAACCTAGATTCAAATATAAAATGAAATGCAACAAAAACATTTTTTACATTGCTTTAAAAACTATTAATTTAGCATTTGTCAAAGTAGCAACAATGTCTGTATCCATAACAATTCAAATTTCAGAAAACACTCGATTAACATACGGGTAGTACGTAGTACGATATTGCCAAGCAGAGGAATCAGGCAACTTCAATGATATGATTTAAGTATGGTTCCATGCAGTCATTTTCAATAATATGATTTCTCTCATGATTTCTTTATTTTGAAGAACTTATCGTGCCTTCATAGTTTTTCCTGTGAAGAAGCAATTAACAAAACGTATAAGTAAAGACATTGATCGTCCGACATAGAATCAAACAATTGTATCTCCCTTCTTCTACGAATCTTCAAGCAAATTTGGAACAAGGCTATATAATTTTATTATAGTTAAAAGTACAAGGCATAACTATTTGACTTAAGAATTAAGAGGATCTTCTTCATATTTTTGTAACTCCAGCATTGCTTAGAACAACGTATCATATTGCTCATTTTACGAATATCGCAATCGTTCCCCTTCTCTTGAATAGTCACATATTTGCAGAAGAGCATTGTTAACGTGACTGCCAGTCACGTTAGAGCATTTGCTCTAAACACAAGATTCATATTGCCGCATTAAAATAGCAAATCACTATTTAGATAATCGTACATCACGTCAAATTACATTGTTACTTTTATGTAAATTCATCAAATGTAATTAGTAGGCCAAACAAAAATATTAAAAAATGAAATAATAAAATCATTTCTCAATCATTTTTCTTCTTTTAAAAAAGAAGAGTTTAAGGACAGCATCGAGGATAATTTATCGTTGTGCATCAACGTCAAACTCCTACACTCATTAAAATAAGACTTAACATACGTGTATGAGAAAAGCTATCTAAAATAATATGTAAAGATCAGATAGCGTCATATTTCTTTCAGTTTAACAGTCACATAATATATTTATATATTCATTAATTGATTCTCTGTTTATTTAATTAGTGCAGAAAAAATGAGTCGACCATCAGACTACAGTTAATTTGGCCAATGAAAAGAACTATTATATTCATAAAAAATGTATCCACTAAAAACGACTACTCTCGTGTCTTATGTTCTCATACTAGGGAGTCTTATATTTATTTAACTAAAAAAACGGCACAACATTGAAAACCTTCGTCTATTGATGGATGACAGTAGTTGTCAGAACTGGGTGCACTAGTTTGTGATGGCTAAATAAAGTTAAATCCCTCTGCTTAGGAAATAAGAAAAATAACGCAATTAACCGACCAAGACGTTCGTATTAATCATGAGTCTTTTCAGAGTTTAATGCATCCCTCCCCCTCAGCATCGGAACCGACCACTGATTCTCGTGCCGTGCTCCCAGGTACGATTTATTTCCGGCATGTCCCATGCCATTTCTTTCATCCTCCACCCTCTCCCTCCTCCACCCGATATCCTTGTCTTGCCCATCCTCTCCCCGTCCTCCCTCCCTCCCACCCCAGGCCGCTCTTTTTTCTTCCTCCCGCCTCACTCCTCTCTCTTCTCCTCGCGCGCTCCCACCCTTTGAAGAGCGCGTCATACCCTTAACGTTGCTCCACTCCGCTGCTTTCCGAGCACATACCCTTTAAACGTGACCGTTCATAAAGCATACCTCACCTTATAAATTACCTGAAAGGGCCGGTTTTTACTGCACCCGGGCGTGTTCATCCCCCGCATCGGAAACCCAGGTTTATCTTGAGAAGTGGGCCGACACATATTATAGTGTTCTATTTTAGGCTATTTAAGTGAAAATGGAGGCGCCATCGCGTGGAATGTCGTGAAAAATCGTGCCGCCCTTTTTCTTTCCTTCCACCTCTCTCTCTCTTCCTCTCACCAGGGAAACTTTTTTCTAGGAAGAAGAAAAACTGGGGGTGAGGTGGGTGGACTGGGGATGTCGACGGTGGTGTTTTTAGGTTGGGGGGAGGGGAGGAGAGAGAGGGAAATGATGGGGGACGGATTCAAGCGGACGAAGTTTGAAAAAGGAGAGACCAAGACGTGAAAAACCTCGATTTAGTCACCAACATCATTGTTAAAGGTATGGGTTACGACTGAGGACAGCATCGAGGATAAATTATCGTTGTGCATCAACGTCAAACTCGTGCACTCATTAGTAAAAAACAAGTAATTACTCCTCTTATCTTAGCTCTGCGAGCTCTTCTGGTCGCGTTCATTCCAATCCTGTCAACTGCATTCTTTTATATTTCAATTTTTTCTTAGATTTTCTACCAATTTCCTTCCAATTATTGTCGGTCTAACTCGCCAAACTTTGTAATTTCTTTAATATTAATTACCCAGGGAACGTAATGCTGCGAGAACTGAATTTATTACATCATGGTTTGCACATCTATCATTTGTATAATGAGTCGATTAAATGGTGACACTTTGAAGTTGACTAATATGAACCGGGAATAATGCGGATAAAAATTCATGCCAGCGTTTTGTTACTCAGAACACGGGCGCGGAGTAAATATTTAGTCGCTTGAGTACCAATCTCTCAAAATTCACGGTATATTCATGCTCACGTGTTTAAAGTAATTGGTTATAGTGTGTCTAATAATTCATAACTTTGGTATAGAATTTTGATGATTATATCGTAACAGCGAAAAAGAAGAGTAAAATTCACACCCATACGAAGAACACTACAAATTCTTGGAAGTAATCTTTATTCAGGTGCAATGAGCCTCAAACTCTATGCGTCAACCTCCGTTATATTGTTTGACAAGAGAATTTTTGCATCCAATAGTGATGCCTATGCGTTGTAACAAATTGCAAATGAATAAAATTTCAACCAAATAATACCTAGTGTCCTCCATTTCGTGAACATGAACTTCCACATAGTTGATCCTGCAACTGTTGTGTTAACTTACTCTACTGCAAGTAAGTTGACGTTCCGTTTGTCATAAGTTGAACTATTCGGAAGTTATGAACAGTGTATATAGTGGCGGCCTTTAAAAATTATTTCGGGCACTTCTGAGGACATAGAGTATAATAATCGATTTTTTTTTGTGATAAGTGAGCCTTCTCTTGGATGACTCCCGGAAACGGCGTCCAATTTGTATCCTGACATCAGGTGAATTCCACCCGGATTATAATTTCGCTCGAGAAGGTAAATCGAAAGCTGATTTGAAATGCAAAATATTCTCTGCTTCTCCCTACTGGGAAATCTAAATAAATGACGCTAGTGCCTGCGCCATCTCTGAAAATATCAACTCGATAAATCTTTCTTTGTGGTGGACGGATTAAACCCAGGAGACCTTTTCGTGAAATAAACGGTAAAAAACCTAACGATTTGGAGAATAGAGCGGCAACGGCATCCCTGCAAACATTTTTCTCTTGTCACATACTCTTTCACTCGCTCACTGACAGGGGTAAATTGTGTACGCTATCGTCAAAAATATTTGTAACCTTGTCTGAAGTGCATTATATATATTGTCTGAAGTCCAGGATAATGGGATAGGGAGACACCTTGGATATTGTCACACATGACATTGCGTTAAATTCGTCAACTTATGACTTTTTAATGGGCTTCTCGAGGAGAGGCAAACACTCGAGTTTTCGAAGATCCAACTCACCAGAAAAACATCTTTTCTCGGCGTCGTCTTTCCAATATATTCGCTTTCTTTAGCCACATACATGGTCCATTATGAAAGAAATGCGAATGATTTCATTGTGACGCGACTATCGATGGCTGCGCTGCAAAAAGGGTCGGGAAATGTGGATCCATGCATCACACAATGTAATGTCGAGGCCTTTTAAACGTCTTTGGAATGAGAAGAAGCCATCTTTAAAAACGACAAATACATTTCAAATGAACGTGTCTTACCTATCCTTACCGAGTTTATGAGATAAGTTTGCAGCATTTCATTCAAATATAGTAAATTGGGAGTTGCAGTAAACCAATCCTAGGATTGAAATATTGATGATGGAGATAAGATTATGATTGTGAATGAGGAAATGACTACCACGAGGAATTTCTTTTTATCTGAATTCTGATAATTCATAAATGAAAGAAGGCACACACCGTTGCCACCATCACGTAGTACTGAGCTAAGAATACTCACTATTAAAAAAATTGTACTGATTATTTAAATACATAAACTTCAAATTATGAGCGTAAACTCCCATTGAGTGTTATAACATGGCCTTTGTGCGGACCGTTTACTCGATTTCTCATTTAATTGACAAAGGATTCTTCTATTCTCCCTTCCTTATTTCTTCGAATTTATAATGTTCAAATACTAAATCCAAATAAATCAATTATTATAACACAATAAGGATAGTCTCAGCAAAATGCTGAATTCTTTGAACGATAGTGATAATAGCTGACTGTTGAATGTCATTTTACAATGTCACATTGACACGACCTTAGTTTTTTCTTGTATTTTCCGAGCATCAATAGTTTCAAAATAAAATGAAGGTACTGTAGACAAAAATTTAGATATTTTTCATTTGATCCTTCATGCTAGAATAATTTATTAGTTATGGTTTATGCAAAAGTATTTCTCGAATCACATGATCGTGTAAATGCATGAGAAGTGCGAGAACTTTAAATGATAAATTTCTATTCTGCCGGTACAACTGTGGATAATTTTAGTGTCATATTCCTACCTTAACCGGTAGATTACCTAGTACTAAAATTCAAGCCAAAGAAAACGCATCAATAAGCAGTAAGTATGAGCCACACGAAATACGAAAGCAGCACGTGGAATTTTTCCGATATTAAAACATTCTGGAATCAATAAAATTCAAATATGGCATGGTGCAGGTTGTTTTAAACATGCCTTTACATTGCCCACCCTTTTAGACCTCTTCTTTTACCACATTTTCTCAGTTCATATCCACCTAAATTGAGGTCACGCTGGGATTAACCCATCATCCTCTTATTATATTTTGGCCAGTATATAGTAATAATGTGAACTTTTTTGACATGGAACGACACTTGCTCCAAGGTCCTTTCCATGTTACACTTAGACGGCCGAGCAATCTCACCAGGATTACCTTGTGCCACACAGCGTGGAGAGCCAACCCTCTATGTGCTTGGATACTTTCCAATGAATCATGGTGAAGTATATTCCCATCAACTCTTCATCCTCCTTCGTGCAATATAAGGTGCTTACGGTTCTTCTATAAAGTGCAGACCTATGTTTGAGAGACCATGGCCACCTCCATCCAACCTGCAAAATTCGTGTGCGTGTCCACTCGAGAACGAATGCGCCATGCTTCTTCCGACTGCGTAGAGCATCCGTGGGACTTTTTATTTCCAACATAATGTCTCGATATGAAATATTATAAAAATTTAATATATATGAGCCGGAAAGTCGAGAGAGAAATTTCTAGTTGACATTGAGAATTATAAATAATGAACTTGCATGAGTGCTAGAATAATGATAAGTCAGGGATAAACATTAAAAAACTACTACTTAAATAACATAGAGCGCAATGAAACTAATATTGCCAGGTCTATAAAATATTATTGATGAGAGAAAAGGACACAAATAATTATGTTTGCCGTTTCAGTTTCGCAGAATGTGAAAGAATGGGGGCATATCAACGGCTTACGTTCATACAAACAGACGCAATGGAGTCCATATTAAATGAGTATGTAATTTTCCACAGACTTCATTCAAGGCTACGGAAAATTACAAACTCAATTAATATGGGCATGAAACAATTCCATGAAGTGAAACCTGAAAGTATAAAGTACATATAGACACAATGGAGTTAATACACAATTGATTTAATATAATCTATTTACATCCAATTAATTGAAACGTACAGAGTAGTAGTTGGGAAGACCTTCAGTGCTTCTGCCACTACCGTCCCATCCGACGGACGTCATACTCACTCAAAATACTCAACACAAAGCACCTTAAGTAGGGATCGGGATACCACTGAAAAATATCTGTCGCCTCCAGGATTCGAACCTGGGCCCTCATGGTGGGAAGCCAATACGTTAGCCATCCCGATCCCCTTGGTATCGCTCATAGTGTGCTTTCACAAAATTAGCCCGCTTTTGATCTGCCGAGTACTTCGAATTTTCCTCATTGAGCTAATCTACATGAGCCATATGGTGTCGGCAAATATTGTCATGTAACATTTCCGCATGCAGACTAATGGAGTCTCTACAGGTGAGAATGACATTACTATGATTAATTTTGACAAGAACCTATTTTCACTCCATGGATTCCAACATTATTTTCCTTCCCCCATCCCCCCATACGACACATCATCGATAAACTTGAGTTGCGAAAACCAACACGAAACCAATGTCAAACCAACATTAGCTACAACGTTTACCGGACAATATTAGTATCATGTTCCTCCAGACGTTACTATGAAAGTACCTAAAACTTATGCACTTTTGTTTTCCTTGTACGTGCATCAACCGCAATGTATTTTAGCCCCTATCCGACCCAGTTTCAGCAGTAGAGAGAGAGAGAGAAGGAGAGAGGAAGGGAGTAATTTGAATTAACGGAGCTGTTTTAGCAACATGCATTGTTGAAATGGATGGTAAACCACTTCCAGCGACATATTTATGGTTCGTGCTGTATTTTAATTGGGTCAAGTATTCCTGCTTGTATTACCAGTTGATATCTACTAAGACTAAAGTTGGGAAGAATTTATAGATTAGCGTAGGCAAACGTGGTGCTGCAACAGTCACATTTAAATGTTAAAGAAAAATAATTGTTATGAAATGATAGAAGAATGTCGACTTTTTGATGAGCACCATCTATTAAACATCAATACGTGGATATAATTCACGAAAATGATAATGTGAATGCATAAATAAAATTGATCATCATTAACTGTCAAGTTAATTTCCCAACGCTCTCAATCGAAATAAAAATTGGCGATTGGCCTCACAGATAATACCAGCTACAATTTGGCGATTTTTGAAAAACTCATCAAAATTCTATGCAAAATTGTATGTTTATATAAAATAAAATTTGACAATTTTAACGCTCGCAGATTGCCTCTCTCCCAACGATGGGTAGGTGATATAAATTATGCATCGAACAAATTGATACTTTTTCTGTCACCTTTCGCGTTTCTGATTACGGGAGCTGAGAAACTCGAAGCCGGCAATGCGTGTATCCGCGTGTATCACCACATGAATGGTGCTGGCTAAACCAACGTGGGTCCAGGGTCAACGCGTGACATGAAAACTATTAAAAAAGTTTAACAAGTTACTAAAATAATCAATGCATATTAATGAACTCCAACTCTCAAATGATGAAAATACCTCACAAAAATTGAACATTCAGAGCAGTTTTTAAATTGCAACTGCTAATTTAAACACGCGAAAAGAGCTACCAACAGTGGTTATGATAGAATTAGTTAAAATTATTATACCTATCTAGTCATAGCAAAATATAAGCTACTTAAACTAAATAAAATATTTCCTGAGTGACCTTAGTGATAATCATTATAGTCCCTTATCGTTCGCCATAGAAGTATAATTTTAAACTTTCTACAACAAATACTTTCTCTCTGGTGTCTTATAAGCGTCATTTCTTCAAATGTTGCACAATGGAGGCTGCGAAGTGCGCCAACATCATCAAAAAGTGGACCTATCTTGATTTACGTTAGAAATATAATATACAAATAAATAAATATACATTTCAATGTGTTTGAGTGTATCCTAAAAATATATTTTCACCTAGTTATAAAAACCCAGTCAACCCAAAACTCATATTATGTATAACAGAATTGTAAAAAATAGTTTTTCTTCGCAGCAGAAGATCTTTCTGAATTTAAAATGGCTAAAGGTTCCAGCCACTAATTATAAGTGAGGTATAACAGGTGAAAGATAACGCCGCTCTTTGACCTTAAACTTACATTTTCCCAGGAAAGGTATTTCAAATAAATCCTAATTTTCCGTTCTGTTGCTTTTCTGTATATTTACCGCATACGTTTCACTCCAGCGAGTTCCTGAGTAAAAGGTATATCTAAGTATTTCATCGATATGGAACATTATACTTAGGTTTTTCATACTTAAACAGTTTGGCAGACCTTCGCATATCCAATAAATTCGGTAATAATTTTTTTTCATAATCGTCCACAACACATTTCACCATCAAATCTCTTGCAAAATACGCTTACTCGCATTTATCATTGCACTCAACGAATCTTTCACCCGGAATTAAAACAGAAAAACTAATAATTAAATTATACAATTGAGTAATATAGAAAATAATCATAAGAAAACCTTGTCGACGTACGTGCAATATGGCCTCCATTGTGATCTAATCACTTAGTATTTCACAAAACGGGACGAGGCAACAAGGCGCCAACTGTGCATTGTTTACCTTTTACAAGCCCCACTTGACCTAATTTACAAGAGCATTTACGTCTCCTCAAACAATGCACCGCAACTTCCTCGCTCCATCAGGGATTCGAGAATCACTCGCTCTGGCGCGCTCTACTGGATAGGGTGACTCTATCGCGCCTTGGCGCTCGTTTCCATGCGCTTTTCTTTTCCCAGGACGCCTTTGATGTCTCCGATCCTCGGTTCCGGATCCGAATTACATGGCATTTACTGGAGGGGTAGAGAAAAAAAGAGGAAATTTTGACGTCGAATTTAAATATTTGCCGTGCCCAAGGCCGCATGGATGGATCGATCGAATCGCATCGTCGATTCCAATCAGAATCCCGCAAAGTCGCCCGAGGTACTCGCTCCCACCGCTTACCCATTTCACACCAGTGGATCCGAGCAATAGAAGCGACGACCCTTAGAGCATTTGTATAGGGTGTCTGATTGGACTCGAATCGGCTGAGCATTGGTCTCTGTGTAGTGATGGCGGCAGCGGCACCGTCTAGCCGATGCACGCGTCAATTTGCCTCAGCGCAGGGAAAGAGAAACACACCCTGAGTGAGTCGAATGGATGCCAACGACTTGGACAAGCGTCATTCCTTTTTTTATCTCTCCGGACATAATTACCGCTTTCTTCACCCCGCAGGGTCCCAAATTTTATGCTCCGAAGGCTCCTCGGTCGTTAAGTAGTGAGCGCTATTTTCATTGTGAGGGCTAATGGAAGGTTTTCAAGCCAAAACAGCTGGGTACTGCTACATAGTTAGGCCAGTGGTGAGCGCACAGACGCCTTGGTAACCCGTATCGCCGTAGTAAGAGGCGAAGTTAGGATGGAAGGAAAAAAAACTCACCAGAGTCCTCGGTGGATAGGCGATCGGTGATCATAGCATTTATTTACTAGGAAACCTACCGGTCATGGTAGGTTTTTGGATGGACACAGCTGCCAAATAAATACTTAGTTTCTCCTGAAAAAACACCACCAACATACTATTCTACAACAACCCCCTCTTCATCTCTGTATACTTCCTTCCCCCCTCCATCTCATCCAACATCCCTATTCTATTCCTGCCCTTACTTCGTTTTTTTTTACATGATCATAACATATCTGTCAATTGTTTTAAATTCCTAATTATCTAGCTTGGGTCTCTGAAAGGAGATGCCGGCATTGTTCAAGTCGTGGGGGGCAAGGAAAACGCTTTCAATTTTCGAAGTCACTCACTGAGTCATCCTCGGCGCTGGCGCAGTAGGTGGCGCCGGAGGGCAGGGACTAATTTTGTGCTCCCAACCCTCTCGCCGTTTGCTAATCTGATATTTTTTGCGTCCACCTGAATTCAATGCTCGCGGGCAATCTCACCCTTTTACCTCCCTTCAGTGACTCCAAACATGGCGTGGTATCTAATCTGATGAACGGAATACATCGCGTAGATTTTCGTGACAATGTTTACATGGATTTAAATGCTGTCGAATGAGCGGAAACCGGAAATTAAGAGATTAGCATTAGTTTTAAGTAAACATATTACCGCTTTCCTTTCAGCTTTTCCCGGGGAAATGTTCCTTTCCAATAACATTCTTATCTTCCTGCTTAAGTATACACTTTGACGTTGTTTGGGCGTATATAAAAGTTGAAATCCGCGTATTCCTAAAGGAAATTATACAATGAACCGGTAAGAGCTTTCCTAAAAATAACTACGTGCATACTACAATGGCTTCATTTCAATTATTCATAAGTCAAAGGGTTTGAGGCTAATCTTTCTGAACTATTGTATTTCAGACAAGTAAACTTCGGTTTCACAAACTAGAGTATAAGTATCTTTTACGGAATAGGTAAAAACTTGTTTTTGTATTCCCACCTCAGGTTTTTCATAATTAAAACTTACGCGATGTTATTGCTTTTGTGTAAGCAGCACTTTACGCTCCAAAATCGTTCAAAGTAGCCAATTATAAAATGACATTCCCAGTATTATGTTTCGTATATTCAAAAAAGTAATACTTATTTGCTTCTACGGGTACCATAGTAAAGATTTGAAAAAAATTAATATTTCGGCTTAAAAAAACTAAAAAAATATTATATCAGTGCTTAAAAAAATCATGGGAAACGACAAGTGCGTCCTAGAGAGAAATTCGTCACCCTAATTCAATCAGGTGAATTATTACGTGTAGCTCTCACAAAGAGGATGAATCAAGTAAAATAAAATTGCTTTCATTCAACCCTCGATTTGTTACGGGAAAGTTTGGCCAAATTTTCTTTGAAATCACAGAGTTTATTTTTTTAAAATTACCCTCATTCACAATCAAAAGTGGGTTTTGAGCGTGTAAAAATTCTTCGTACAAAAAACCTACCGCTAAAATGAATATAGAACTACATCAAATGCGTTGACATCCTTTTTGAAAAAGCTCATAACACACTTTAGACATCTGACCCACAAACCATGTGATATAGTTGAAAATAGAGTGAATAAGAACATAAGAGAATTACTAAGCGCTCACGATCACCGTAATTGCATTACGTTCTCATGCATCGGTAGGTAAAAACCAACTGGATTTATGAATGTGGTAGTACTTCATCGTTGTCCTATTAGCACAATCATGCATGGATGAAATTGAATGATTTTTAGTACCACATTTTTGCCAAAGTAAATATAATGTAATGTGATAGCTGATCATCGTGGTACGTAGCTGGGACATCGAGATTATATTACTTAAAGTACGAAAATAATTGCCTATTTAAATATAGGAAGGTAGCGAGAGATGGCTTACATTAGGAATCGATTATATTTTTTTTATTGAATCATTTTTTGCATTTACCTGTTTCTGTCGATACAGGTCTAGTGTTCAACAAAGTTTTTATTGCCAATTTATTCCATTGAAATTGATTACTTATTTATTTCAGTAATGAAAAAACTATTAGATTTTGTATAAATGATACAGGCGTCTAAGATGACATCGCAAAATACAATCCAATTAAACACGGAGAATACCTATCAAGTCCGATAAAAGGAATAGGAACTCAAAATTTACGTCATTTGTTAGAGTAACCGACAAGACTGCTGCGGTCGTCATGATAAAGTATGTACAACGAATAGTATCATTATTACTGACGTTCTATTTATTGCAGGGGAACGATTCATATAGTATATCACATTTTACGTATTTACTGTTTAATCATTGGTCCGTGAATCTACTTCATCACATATTTTCCAGCACTCTATGGGAGATTGTATTATATTTTCGTACAGCAATTTCATTTCATCTCCCACAGATCATATTGACGACTATGGAAACCATGACGGTACACTTCTAAAATTGTATACTATATTACAAATATGACCCCTGAAAAGTCGTATTGGCAAACCTCCATAAACTAGAAGACAATCTGTACTTTACGTGAGGAACTTGGTTATGATCAGTTCAAATTAGGTCATTAAAAGAGATAATAAAATTACAATATAGGTACATGCAATATGGCCATTAAAATATGTTTTATAAATGTCTAGGTGATTATCTATCAGATTTACTGGCAGTTAGACTCTAAGCAAGGAACTGTGAGCCTTATATGTTGAAAGATACATAGGTTCACGTTGGTACATTTAGAAGACTGGAATTGCCATGTATCGTTTTGAAAATCATACTTTATCCTTTTGAATACATTATCGATGAATTTCAGATCCAAATTTATGATCAAAGCTATCAGTAATATAGAATATCTATATTTATGATAATTACCATCTTGATTAATTTAAAATCGCATATTGCTGACTGTTGCAGCACTCGGGTGACAAATTGAACATAACTAGGGTCTTCACTTTTTCAGTAGGGCACTTTCGTATCTTGCTAATTGCTTAACTTGCAAATTGAATATAGCCATAATTATCAATTCCAATCGTAGAACTGATTTTATGAGGTTCTTCACTCGATTCATTTAGCTGTTAACACTTTCTAGTCTTTGGGTGAGTTCGTTTTTCTTTGATTATCAGTCATTTTTATTAAATTATATTTCTTATCTATTTCTTGTCACCCAATCAAGTGCGACTATTTACAAGCCAGATAAATGCTGAATTTATTCTATAACTTTTAACTATGGGAAGTATAAGACCTACACAACTCCTGTCTAGCAATATAATATTGAAGTTTATTCACAATTCAGCAAATGAAAAAAAACTTTCCTAATTTCGGAAGTGTTTTGGAAGTAATATCACGGTACAATGGCAATATGTCGGAACACTTTTTTTTACCCCTGAGCACCGATTTTTAACCCTTGTGACATGCTAAACAGATGTGGTGCAAAATGTTTTAATACAAGTTAATTACCTATACTGTTGAACTGATGGAATGTTTAGAAAAATGTGGGAAGGAGACTATATGGACAGATTCGTAGTATCTATGTGGAAGGAATCTGGCCGGTGGATTTTGTGAGATCAGGGTTAGTTCCTATTCCGAAAAAGGTAAAGGTTACATCATTTGAGGATGACAGAACAATAAGTTTGATATCCCACGCAGTTAAAGTTATTTTCAGGATCATCAAAAATAGGATAGAGAGTAAGGCAAATTATTACTTAGGGGATGATCAGTTTGGGTTTAGGAAAGGAAGAGGTACGCGTGATGTCATTGCAGTAATGAGATCACTAATCGGGAGGAATATAAAATACAACCAGGAGGTATTTGTCTGTTCCGTAGATTTCGAAAAAGCGTTTGATAGAGTGAATTGGGAAAAATTAATGCGTGTATTGCAGAAAATAGGAATGGATTGGAGGGACAGGAGACTGATCCGCGACCTGTGCATGTCTCAGACTGCTCAGGTGCGAGTGGGGAATGGAGAGTCCGGATGGGCAGTGTTAGAAAGAGGTGTAAGGCAGGGCTGCCCATTGTCACCGGTGCAGTTCAACGTATATGTGGAGGAAATGATTAAAGAGGCATAGGAAGAACTGGAGGTAGGAATGAAAGTCGGAGGGGAATTGGTAAAATCGGGTAGGTTTGCTGATGCCCAAACATTAGTTGCTCAGTCAGCCAACGGGTTGCAAGCATTGCTGAGTGAATTGGAGGTTCAGTGCGATAGATATGGAATGAGAAGAAATATTAAGAAACAAAGTTTATGCGATTTTCTAGAAAGAAAAAGGCTAAGCTAAACATTAAAAAAGGAGGGGAACAAATAGAGCATGTAGAACAGTTTACGTATCTTGGAAGTGTGTTGGACCAACACTGTCAAAGTAGTAGGGACGTTAGGAGAAGAATTGCGCTAGGTAAGGAGGCTTTCTCAAGGAGGAGGGAGTTGATGACGGGGACGTTGAGTAGGGAGATTAAGACAAGACTAGGAAAAACTCTGATATGGAGCGTAGCTATGTACGGCGCGGAAACGTGGTCGCTGAAACAGAAGGATAGACGTAGATTGGAGGCTTTTGAAATGTGGGTGTGGGGAAGAATGAAGAAGGTGAAATGGACCGAAAGGAAAACAAATGAGGAAGTACTGGAGATGGTGGGTGAGGAGAGGGGTTTTTTGAGAGAAATCCTATGGAAGTAGAAAAGATGGATGAAAGGCATATTGAGCGGTAGTGGAATGTTGAAGATGGTAATAGAGGGGAGAAGGTTGGGCAAGCGAGGAAAGGGCAGGAACAGGATACTGGTGTTGGACGGGATGAAGGGAGGAAAGAAGTACACAGACATGAAGAAGGACCTGATGTACTATACATTAGGTTGCTGGATTGGGTTTTGTTTGGGGTTACAAAATGTTTATTTGATAATTGTGTCCATCCAAAAACCTACCTTAACCGGCAAATTACCTAATAATAATAATTTCTTATAAGTTTATCGCAGTCCACGATAAAAAGAAGTCTACGGTCCAAAAAGAAACCAACTGCGGAAACAATAATACGCACAATTGCAAAGAAATATAGGGGTCAGAAAATTATATTTATAATGTGGCGCGCATATTAATAATTAATGCATGCGTGCCGTGGAGTAAAAAGCGTGAAAACGTTGGCCTAGAGTAATTGTATTTACCTACTACATAATATTATATACGTGATTATAATTGCATAAAATGCCAATTGAACATGGATTTATCAAATAAGCTTTTAGATAGAATATTCAATTGATTTGCACGTGACTCGTTTTGTACGAATTCGAAACTTTTGGAAGGTAATACCTTACAGTCTTAACCTATAATTTTTATCAATGTGCTATGGCCAAATGCACCCATTATTGATAAATTTATAATATTTATAATTTATTTACTGTTTAACTGGTTTTGCTCATTACTTCACGAATCAAGTAATTAGTGTATAAGGAAACCATAAATAATTTGATAGTGTTTAACGACCTATATCACTTCTAACTAAACTACTTCTTAGTCGAATTCATAGTCGAGAGACTGTTAAACGTCGATTAACAACAATCGCGCCAAATAAAACATTTCTACACCGCAGGAAAAAATGAAGTATCAGTTTTTGTCCTTTTACGATTTTGATATTGATGAAAAAACTTCAATGAATTTGTTTAAAGGGTTGAAAAATATGAGAGAATTTGAAATTTAAATGTTTTTTAAATTGTTCCGTTATTCAATTTACGAAATACGTTAATCCTCCGGCTAACAATATTATATTTCTACTTTATTCATTTTACGGCAATTAAAATTCGTTAAAGACCAACAGGTCTTTAATAACATTAAACATGTCAAGAGATTCATTTAACCAATAAGCATTGACTAGAAAAATAACCAAATTTAGTTGTCATATTGATTCAATTTAAATTTTTAATTTAGTTTCAACTCTTAACAATGAATCGAAAGACCATTAGTATTTTTTTATTTTCCTTATGCATTTGCTTATTTAATTGCTGTTTCACTTAATATTTACACTGGTGTCCAAAGAATTAATTCCACTGAATTGGTGTTAAGTTCTACATATTTATTTTGCTTGGATTCCTTCGATATGTAAAAAAGCAATTGAGACATAAGAATTCTGAAATTATTATTTTAGCCTCCAATGTGGTATTAAATCTTCAATTTCAAAACCAAATATCAGGAGGGTGTTGAAATCCGTGTTGAGGGTATGCCGAATCTTACGAAATATTCTTGATCTTAATCAACCAAAAGTCAGAAAAGTTTAACGTTCTGAAGAAAAGAGGCTAAATAAAACCTAGAGCTAAAAAATAAAAATATCAATGAATGAATTCATGACGGAGACTTGCTCGCAGATTTCTGACTGTTCGCCCGGTATGCTATGAATCCCGATTATTCTTGCTCACTCCGTGGCTACTAGTGAACTTCGAATTTAGAAAGACAGATATATAAATGGAATCACAGCTGTTTTTTCGGCGAACTCAGTCTTCCACAACGGATATTTCGCCCGACTGCCGTCTCTTATTCATCGCTTCCCGCGTCCCAACGTCTCCGTTCCTCAAACACCCTGGTCCACTTAGATTCGCTCGAGACCCGAGAAGGGAAACGCCCTTCTAGCATGAAGTTTGCCATCGCAGAGATGTTCTGAATGCATTAAGCATAGTTGGAAAATTACCGAAAACCTAAAGGGGGCCAATTTGTTCCCCTAAGCACGGGTTAAAAGTGAATGCATATTACGGTGTCGAGGAATTGGATAAGGGAATGGACTTTTGCATACGTGTATAATTTAATTTAATTAACTTTACTTCGATTCAAGCATTAACATCCTCTAGATTTGTTCCTTGCCCTAATTCTTCCAATACTATACTTGGCAGCATTCTTTCATTATCCTATAAAAACCATGAATCATAACCCACAATTGTAAAAGCCAATGCCATTTTTTGACACTCCTGCTCCTTCACCCCAACTCCTTACTTGCGAGCAAGATGTAAAACTTGTCCTATTTTTACCACTCCACCCCTCTCCATCCCACCTTTTAACTCTCTCCCGCTCTTCATCCACTCCTCATGCTCATTTCAGAATATAGTCTTTCTTCTGACATGCAAACTCTGCCTGGCATTTTACATATGCCAGTGCTCCACACCCCTGAACCTCGGGATAAACAATCATCGTGCCTCATGTAATCCCTCTTCCCCGTCTGCGGATCTTCCCATCCCAAAACATGCCTCCCACCACAACACCCCCTTCAACCAGTGTTCCAGTGTTTCCGTTCTAGCATCCCTTCCCCCATCCGACAACCCTATAAAATTAAAAGCGATGGACATGGCATTTATATGGTTGTGCAAAGCCTATCAACATCCGGGTCTCAATGTCGTTCACTACATATAGAGGGTTGAAGTGGACAGGTGCAGATTTGTTTCATGTGGGATAGTAGGATATTTTGTTTGTCCGCAAACAATGTGTTATTCTTGACCTGGGTTTTGACTTGTGGAGTCCTGATGATGACTTTGTAAGTTGACACCTGGGTCGTAGATGTTGTAATGTCTGCGGATTGACTTTGTTTTCTGTGCCGCTTGGGAATTATTTCCACATCCTCCCAATCATTCCTATCTTATCTCCGCTCCCCTCTTGCCTCCCTTCTCCCATTCCCTTTCCACAACCCCTTCTTTCACCCCTCCCCCACCACCCGTTCTCCTCTCTTCCGTCCCCTTCTCTCTCTCTCTTCCTTTCACCAGTCAGTCCTAACTAATCTTCCGAGGAAGACGGAGCACAATTCCGTCGAAATTATCAAGAAATAACGTGTGAGTGTTCCTTTTATGTGTTCTTATATTGTATGTTGCTGTCTAAGTTTTTTATTTACCACTTCCGTGTCACTTCGAAGAAATCGTCTATATATGTGTCTATCGAAGATGTATGTATGTATCGAAGAAATCATCTATACATAAAATAGCAACACACAGCACGAGAACACATAAAAAGAACACTCACACGTAATATTTTGATATTTTCGACGGACTCGAACTCCGTCTTCTTCGGAAATAAGATAGGACTGAGGATAAGATAGGACAGCTCAGTCCTATCTTATCTTCCAAGACGGAGTTCGAGTCCGCCGAAATTTTCAAGATATTACGTGTGAGTGTTCTTTTTGTGTTCTCGTGCTGTGTGTTGCTGTCTAAGTTTTTTATCCAACACTTCCGTGTTACTTCGAAGAAATCATATATATATATATATATATATATATATATATATATATATATATACCTGTATATATACATATAATGGAGAAATAACATGCTTAATTTTCTATGAAATTAAAGAATTGCAATCAAGTCTTCGTTTTTGTTAAAAATAACCTTCCCCAATTTTCGCACAATTTAGACCTTCAAACCATGAGACAACCCCATCATCTTGCAGAATTGAGTTGCCGTACAAAAATACTTTAATGTAAGTAAACACACAATTTAACCAACTAAAATCCACATTTAGGCTTCCCTTAAACATTGACAAGGATATTACAACCTTGTATAACCTTGTAATAATTCATACGAGGCGTATTATTAAAGTAAGTACCGTTTGCTTATATTTAAATATTGGCGCTTCAGAACACAGTTTTGCTCCTGCAGGGCCATATATTGATTCATTGAGAAGCTATAGAAGCAATTATTTTGTTTCAGAAGTCGTTTGCTTGTCCGTGCATGCAAACAACAATTTCCGCGACAATCGTTGATCCCGCCAGCTCTGAAGTGCGTTCTGTCATACGATCCTTGTATGCAAAAGGATTGTCGGCTGCTGAAATTCATCGGGAATTATGCCTAGTTTATAAAACTACAGTTATGAGTGAAGGAAAGGTTAGACCATGGTGCTGTGATTTTAAAAATGGTCGAAAAAATGTCCATGACGAAGAGCGAAGTGGTAGGCCCAGTATTCTGACCGATGAAATTGTTTCGCAAGTAGAAGAAAAACTGCGATGTGACCGTCGATTGACAATTTATGTCCTGGCTGAACAATTTCCTCAACTTGGGCGCACTACTGTCTACAATATTGTTACGGAAAACCTCGGATACCACATATTGCGTGGGTACAGGAAGGTGGGTACAGAAAATGCTCACCGACCACCACAAAGAGCAAAGAATGTCCAGTGGACGAGAGTTTTTTGGTCGTTGGGAACTCTTTAAACCACCCACCGTACAGTCCTGACCTTACACCCAGCGATTACTTCCTCTTCTTGCACTTGATACAGTGATTCGGTGGACAACGTTTCGAAACCGAAGAGGAACTCAAGAATGGCTTTGTCGATTGGTTCAACCCTCAGGCGGCGAGTTTCTATGCAGAGGGGTTAAAGAAGCTGGTGAAGCGGTACGAAAAATGCTTAGAAGTGAACGGCGATTATGTAGATAAGTGAAGTAGGTTTGTAGCTAACTAAAAGTGCCAATAAAATGGGTTTCATATGAGCATATTTTTTCCTGTGACCAAATGGGCCTTACTTTATGAACATGCCTCGTAAATCTTACAAATTCCGCAAATAAATAAGAAATTCTTTGGTGTCATTTCTATCCATGTGGCTATGAATGTTATTTTTTGACACAAAAATATTTATTCGACAAACGTTTACGACAATTGGAATTAATTTTTTAATATAAGTTTCAGTATTTAATTAGGCTTTTTTGTCAAATTTACGTCACGATCCAATCACTCGAAAACTGGAGATATTCACAAATAATATCTCTAAAATCCAGGTTCAAATACAATCGTAGGACACATTAAAGAGAGGTCCGCCTTTTTTAAGTATAATTGAATAAAAGTTACATCCTTATAAAAGTATTGATCTCTCGAAATAAAGGTCTATGTAAAATGTTATGCTGTTTTAATCTTGAGATATTGAAATGTATAATTTTCAGAAAGTGATATAAATAACATTTCAAAATCCGGGATTTGAATGTTCGACAACGAGAAAAAAATCCACCTATGAAAGAATTCAAAACATTTGGGAGTCTTTGAGTGGAAATCAAACATATTTGCTATATGCATTACATATGTACCATATATATATTTACATATATATATATATAAAATTTTCACACATAGAAATAGATATATAAGGAAAGGGGATAGGAAAACACATAAAAGACAAACACAGGAAAGGTGGGGAAGGCGGATTTGAGCAGGTCACAAATGTAAAAATATTTCCTTATCCGGGATTTGAACCACGGGCCAATATATATTGGATATATATATATATATATATATATATATATATATATATATATATATATATATATATATATATATATATATATATATCCAATGTTCCACAAATATGGTTACGTATTCACGACCCAGTTTTCAATGTGGATAATCGTCTTCAGTCGAAGGTTTCATACGGATTATTTTCAACTGAAGATGATAAACAAGTATCCAAATGGAAACCCGGGACGTCAATATATTATTTTCTTTGTGGAATTTTGAAAATTTATTATTTATCAAATTCCTACACCGAATATCTCAATGCCTTACCTATGTTGTTTCATTTTTTTATGATTACATGAATTCATAACATACGGCATATAACACTGCAGCAGAAGCGTACTTATTCGTTTAAAATGTAACTGTGTGTTCACTTACCTAAAAAGAATTATTTATTTCAGGAAATCAGATTCTGCAAGATCATGTGGGATATATTCAGAGTGCCCACTGAGATATTTCGCGAACGCTTGGGAGAGCACTTTTCAACAAAGCTCTTTGGTTAATTCCAAAATTTTTGCTAACTGCATTATAAAATGAAAGCCTTTCTATTGATACAATGTTACCTCCACAGATTAATAATTCTAAATTTTGTCTTTCAAAAACTCCAGTTGCAGCTGATACTTTCCCAAAATAGCTCACAACTTAACCCTAATATTAATTGACTATTCCGCAATAACTATTCTACGAAGATAAAACTTTAGAGTTAATATTTACTACTATGAACAAATTTTTTTAGGGCTGATCCATAATTATTCAGTATTGGGAAAATAACCAACACCCAAATGTTTTTAGGCAATACCCTTATGAATTTTTTTCCAACAAGTTCATTTCTCCTAAAAGAAAGTAGGTCGCCGTATTCCGTAATGTGGATTAAATTATTTCGCTCCGGTCTCTACGAGATTTTCTATTCGATATGGGTATTCATTTTTGTCCACTGGGTGATAGGCGGATCTAAAAGAGAAATTTTACACAACTTTTTAGTGCTTAAAAAATTAAATCTAGCGCACGGTTAGAATTCCGGAAAAGACAGAGGAATTAAGTGATTTATACGAGAAGTAGGTCATCAGATGTCAAAAAATGTCATCAGGTATGCTTTAGTAAAAACTCCACAATCATTACTACTTTTGCGTCATATTCGAGGTATACCAGGTACACCTCGAGTTACGCATTTTTTCTGAGATTAGAACCACAATCTCATTTTTACCCATCATTTTGCTACCCATTGCTCATGCGTTGTCACCAAATTTTATTATTTAATATGAAAACATATTGATTTAGACCAGTTCATTGAAGCCTGAAAATTTAATTTTGGTAAAATTGTTCTTTTTCTTTGTAATACTTTACGTTATAATGCTAGTTGAAGTATTGGAGGCGATCAATAGCAGAAGTTATTTTCGCCAGTATGGATAGGTGAATAATCTGGCATAGATTGAACGTAAAAGAAATAGAGGGAGAGTGTAGAGGAACTCTGCGCGGTTATTAGCCTTCTCTTAACGAAAGGTGCAAAGGGGTCTGCCGTTTAACGTCCATTCCGACAGACGGTTACTCCACTTGAAGTGCTCTCCACAAAGCACCCAAATTAGGGATCGAGATACCACTGAAATACTACAGGCTACCACAGAGTTTCGAACCCGGTTCCTCGTGGTGGAAAGCTAGTATTTTAGTCAACGAATACTCCCGATTCAAAATATACTGCTTTTCGCAGAATTGTGACATGAATCTGTTTAATCACACGTTGACCTATTTCTTAATCGAGTTTTGGATGGAACCTAATGACTATGATTTAATAGTATCACTTCATCCTCTGCACTACATAGCTTCTATCGTCAGTTCTTTGCAATTTCAACCTGCCTTGATGTCGTTTGAATCGCCAGTCCTCTTCCTTCATCTAGCCTGCTTCCCTTCCATTCTCCCTACCATCGCAAGCTTTAACATTCCGATACTCTTCAGCGATTCCTTCACCAAATTAATGTCTTCTTCTGATCCCATCATGAATCTTTCTCTCTTCTTCCACCGTCTTCAAAACTTCGTTAGCCTTTCTCAGTACAACCTTTCTCTTAATTACCCTCCATACTTACGCCTCAACATCCTCTTATCTACGTTAATCCTCGTCTAAAAGGTCAGGATTTGGATCCATACAGAGCTTTACTTAATATTTAGGTCATTACTCATATTTTACTTGCTTCAATATTTAGCGTCCTCGTCATCAGCTCTCTTTTTATTTGAATAGGCTAGTTTTGCCAACGCTATTCTTCTCCTTTCCAGAATTCTATGCCCGGTTTACATAAAAATACTGCTGTAATACTTGAACAGCCCTACGAGAAATTTTGTCCCTCTCGTTAATACTATAATTTATTCCTTCTTACTTTAACATTTAACTTAGTTCTCAATCATGTGAATCTTATCAATATAAATTTTTCAGAAAATAAACATCTCGTGTTTATCGCATTTCTCCTTTAAATCATTCAACAATGACTGAAATCTTGCCCGGCAATGATTATAATCATTGTCGGGCAGACGTAAGATAATTAATAATGACTAACTAATAATTATTTAATGACTAACATTACTGACTTATTCTCCACTTATATTCCAAGTCAATGCCAATCATAACATTACCTCAGCATACAAATAGCACGGAGAAATTACCGACAATTTGTCTTACTCCTCGGCATATCATTGATCAATTCTCCCATTTTAAGCTGATTAAATATTGAAGCGAAAAAGGCAAGCATTCAGGGTAAATGAATGCATGGAGATTTGGGGACACGGTAGCTCAGGGGGTAGAGCGTTGGACTACTGACCACGAGATCTGATAGGTTTGGGTATAGTTCGTCAACACTGAGCCCAACGACTTGTAAAATCCACGCACAGGGAAGGGGAGGGGGTGGAATCCATTCCCTGTGCTGCCTTTGATTTCCCAGAAAAATCTGGGATCCGAAAAATCACGCCATTTGGTTGAAACTGAGGGTACTCAGACGCAAAACTCGGCATCAAACCTGGGTCCCTCAGTTCATTAGCCTTTCTACCGGAATGACTATCAGGTCCCTATAAAAACAAAACCGAACAAAAAGAGAAGGGCTGGAAGCAACATGATTATTTATTTTCGGGACCTATTAACGAGTGGGCTTACCAAGCAAGGAGATTGCAATTGGGCCAAGGAATCGGATTGAGCCAATTTGTGATGATGAGACAGTTTAACCAAAAGTAACCGTATGGCAGCTAAACGGGTGGGAGTTGGAAGTTGAATTGCCTTTCCGCTGCGGAAGGGCCATGACTGCCTAATATCTGTACCTAATTGATGCCATTATATAGTATGCCGAAATGTGTTCGAACGTAAATTGGTCTATGTACCCGCGGGAATGTTCAATAGATTTTCGCTATTCAATGCACCATTAATGCAGATATTTATGAACCATTCGGGAATATAATTTTATCTCAACTATCGCTGACAATTGGATACTTATATTTTAAATTTTTTCTACCAAGATTTTCTGTTAAATTCACACTGAGAAAAAAACGTTCGAATCTTGAATTTAACTATAATGAAGATCCTATTTTCAGTTTACAAAAAAAGGAAAGAAATCTTTCAGGAGAAGTTAATGTACCAAAGAAGAAACTTTATCATTATTTTCATTCATTAATTGGGGTGGGTTGTTACTGATATAGGGAAGTGGATTTGCATGAACGGGAAAAATAATATTTATGGTTTGGCAACAGGAAAATTACAGTGTTATACAAATAGTTTTTCCTGGATACCCCTTGATATATGATTAACCTAATATCAAATTAGGGTCTTATTTTAATGACGTAACCCAAACGTCAAGGCTATCATTCGCAGCATTAATGCGTTGCTATTTGGCTGAAGTTTTAATTTTTAAAAATAGTTATATGCCTTCTTATTTCTTTCGTTCCAGTGTCATTCAATGCTGATAATACTGCTCTGGATCCCTCTGTACACCGGATGTATAAATATATTATTTATTATTAGGTAATCTACCGGTTAAGGTAGGTTTTTGAATGGACACAACTATCAAACAAACATTTTGTAACTTCAAACAAAACCCAATCTAGCAACCTAATCTATATCAGGTCCCTCTTCATCTCTGTGTACTTCTTTCCTCCATTCATCCCATCCAACATCCCTATCCTGTTCCTGCCCTTTCCTCGCTTGCCCAACATTCTCCGCTCTATTACTTTCTTCAACATTCCACAATCGCTCAATACGCCTTTCGTCCTTTTTTCCTGCCTCCATCAAAAAACCTCGTTTTTATATACATATATATATATATATATATATATATATATATATATACACTTGGAAAAGACGCTCTCCGGCGACGCACAAACACACAAACACTAACACAAAAAACACCACACACATAGAAACATAAAAGAAGGACACTTACATTGGATATTTACGTTTCGACGGCACGGCCGTCGTCATCAGAATGCCGTTGTCGGGGAAGAGCGGAGAGGACATGTGCAAGAGAAGGGTGACGGGAGGAGAGGTAAGGGGCCAATGGGAAGCGGACAAGGTGGGGGAGGGGGAAATGGCAGGGGGCGGTAGAGTTGCCGCGGTAGGGGAAGAGCTGGAAGGTCCCGGTCGTGAAGCGGCCGGGCCTTTAGCGGGGGACTTGGTGACCGATTCGCTCAGAAGAGTGAAGCGGTTCTAGGCAGCTTTGGATAAAATCCTTATATATATATATATATATACAAATGCATATATATACATACATATACACATATACGTATATATATATACATACACACACTCTTCTACATATATACAAGGAGGAGGAGAATTAAGGGGCCAATAGGAAGCGGACAAGCGCGGCAACTCTACCGCCCCCTGCCATTTCCCCCTCCCCCACCTTGTCCGCTTCCCATTGGCCCCTTACCCTTCCTCCCGTCACCCTTCTCTTGCACATGTCCTCTCCGCTCTTCCCCGACAACGGCATTCTGATGACGACGGCCGTGCCGTCGAAACGTAAATATCCAATGTAAGTGTCCTTCTTTTATGTTTCTATGTGTGTGGTGTTTTTTGTGTTAGTGTTATATATATATATATATATATATATATATATATATATATATATATATATATATATATATATATATATATATATATATAACTTTTGGACGGCACAATAGAACACAGAATAAAACAGATAACACGTAAAAGGACACTCAAACTATAGAATATTTGACCTTTCGGCCTACTCCGAGGCCTTCTTCAGGTCAGACTGAGAGGTTTTGAGGGGAGAGAGCCTGGGGAGGGATGAAGGGGGGCGGAAGGTTTAGAGACTACTGGGAAGGGAATTAAAGATGGCGGTTAAAGGGTGGGAATTTTAAAGGATCGGAAATATAGGATGTATACGGGTTCGCGAGTTCTCACCTCTATGTTGGTGGCTGAATCGGACAGGGATTCTAGAACTGTTAGGGAAAAACATTCGTCGAATGATAGGTTGTGTGAACTTGCGTGTAAGGGATAGGAAGAGAAGAGAGTGAAGCTGAATTACAGGAGTAGCGGTGATTGTTCATTCGAATGGATAAGGGGGTAATGCATTCGCCTATGTACAATGAAGTGCATTAATTGTACGACAAAAGATAGATAATATTTTTCGAGAGGCAATTAGCGTGGGAACGGGGTGAATGGACAATGAGGGGATGTGGGGAGAGGGGAGCAGATCTGATCAGCAGACATGTTTTACGACGGGGGCGTAATTGGTAGCGCATCCGTCCGGCAAGTGGAAGGTCCGGTGTTCAATTCAGTTGTTTGGTTAAGGAAATATTTTTACATTTGTGATCTGCTCAAAACCGCCTTCCCCACATGTCCTGTGTTCGCCTTTTGTGTTTTCCTATCCCCATTCCTGATACCTATTCCTATGTTTGAATGGATATATATATATATATATATATATATATATATATATATATATATATATATATATATACTGAGAGGTGTTGAGGGAAGAGTCTCTGACTCTTCCCTCAACACCTCTCAGTCTGACCTGAAGAAGGCCTCGGAGTAGGCCGAAAGCTTAAATCATCTATAGTGTGAGTGTCCTTTTACGTGTTATCTGTTTTATTCTGTGTTCTATTGTGCCGTCCAAAAGTTATATTGCTCTCGTGAGTACTTCCGCATCATCTATATATATATATATATATATATATATATATATATATATATATATATATATATATATATATATATATTACGGGGTCGCGGTAGTCCAGCGGGTAAAGCGTTGGACTGCTGACCGGAGGGTCCGGGTTCGATTCCCGGGTAAGGCACTTTGGGCACCTGAAGCTCCACCCAGCTTGTTGATTTTTCGGGTACCAGATCTTCCTGGGAAACCATAACCGGCACAGGGAAAGGAACTGGCCCCCCTACCCTGATGTGTGAATATTCACACGCCGTCGGGCTTGGTACATGACCGTCGGGCTCTATCATCACCTACTAAACCGACCTTCGGGTTGATTACTGTGTTTATGGTTTTTTATATATATATATATATAATGGTATTCATAAAATTGGAAAAATAGAAATGCTCTAAAAATTATTTTCATGAATATAATTTAAATGTTAATATAAGGATATAATCTACATTACTTCATCACAATATGAAAATCGAGCCTTTGAATTCGTCAAGGCACTGGAAATACTGAATTAAAATGAGCTAAGGGAATGTTCGGCATATACTCCAATTCGATAACGGAACACCTACTGTCATTTCTCATCTGTATCAAATTTTCCATCCTTGAGGGTTCCCGTTGTTAGAGAATTTCGCTCTATTACCTAACGAAAATACATTAACCCTCGAATCGGGCAGGCTCCTAGACATAACGAAGGTCAAATCGGATAGAATAATTGGAAGGAGGGAGAGAGGAAAGCAAGCCAATTAATATTTAGGGAAAATTGGAGGGATGTAAATTAGGTAAATCTTTATTTTTGAAAATCTATGAATGAAAGATAACATTATATGAAGATAAAAAATTACAAACTAATTTTGTTAATATAAATATTTTGTGAACAAAAATTTGGGGTGAGCAAATGAGAGTGATACGCAGGATTTGACACTGGGGAAGAGCGTGACTCGGCTGTGTAGCAGAGAATTGGAAAGGAAAACAAATATGCCACTATTTAAAACAGTTGCAAATAAATTAAAAGATTGATCAGTAACACGTAGGTTGGTTGGTAATTGCGCACAGAAACCAATTAGCGGATAGTTGAACCATAATGATGTCTTAAACTCGACTCTACCCGCTTCTGTGTGCTACAGGAGGGATGGAATTGAAAAGGTCGAGGAATGAGGGGATCTGGAGATGATTTTCCGTCGAGTACTCGCAGGGAGGACGGGTCGAGCATCCCCAGGAAGGGGAGAGGAGGGAAGACAGCACGGGAGAGGGAGCAAACGAAAGGGAAGAGGAAAGTCGGGGTGCGGGAGATTGAAAGATTGAGTGAAGAGGGCGAAGCATCCTCCCCCCTCAAATTGTCGGTTTGTTTAAAACCGTTTGTTTGCGAGGGTGGAGGCTGGAAGGGAACGCCGAGGGGGAGGGGAAGGAAGGGAGAAGTATTGGAACGAGACTTGAGGGAGGTGGGGTAGCGGCGGAGGAAGGAATGGTGTTGTGGAAGAGAGACTTATGGCAAAGGAAGGCTAATGGCCCACGAGTTGTAAGTGCAAGTGAGTGGGTGGGAAGTTGAGGGGGTGGGGCGGCGGTGATGCGTTCATGTCGATGGAGTGAGCGGGTGAAGGGGGCGGAGGAATGGGGTGGCGAGAGGGGAAGTGGGACTCGAGGGACGGGGTCATGAGAGAGCGGAAGGCTTAGGGAGGAGATGCGCTGGTTGGGAGAGCTCTGCTTTTCGGCGGAGCGGAGCTGTTTTGGGATGGGGGGGGAAGGGGAGGATGTTTGTGTGGTTCTGAGGGTGTGGGAAGAGAGAGAGAACGAAAGCGGGTTGGAGGATGAGGGAAGAGGGGGGAGAATACGGAGGAGGAGGAGTAGGTGGGGAAGAGGGTGGCTGCCGGGAAGAGAGGGTACGTGGAGAGTAAGAGGGAAGGAGGGGAGAAGGGGAGAGTCCCAGGGACGTTTTATTTTTGAAACTCTGCCACACAATGTGCGCCGTTGGCCCGCCACTGTGTCGTCTAGACGAACAAGTTTAGGGAAAAAGGTGTGAGAGAGAGGGAGGGTGGGATCAGGAGGAGGGATTGGTGGGATTGGAGGACGGAAAGAGGTAAGAAGGGAAGCAAAGAGGAAGGACGGAAGAAAAAAAGGTCAAAATGAGCGAGGCAGAGGGGATAGGGGAGGTTTCGAAAGAGGAAACTGAGGAATTGACGGGTAACGAGGAAGATCCGCGCTGGGAGTTCTTAACCGGATGTGGGGGATGAAGAGGAGGACAGACAAAGAGTTTGACATTAGGGCGAAATTGAGACCGTCGGATCCCTGGGATGCGTCCCGTCCTTCGTCAATACAAGAGATAATTAATGGCAAACACACCATGTTCAACTTTCACTCGGAAAGCCGGCTACCCTCAGCTCCTCCATTATCCCTTATTCCACGCTAATTAGCTCACTCACTGTCATCACTCTTTTTATGAATAAATTAATTCCTCACCATTGATTTGACTAATGACGGTTTTTTACTTACGTCTTGCTTCTCGTTGAATAATCGAAAAATGAATTCTTGTAATTAGGTTTTAGGGACACAAGTGAAAAATAAACATGATGCCTTGAAACAATAAATTTACAATATTTTACAAATAGGAGAGTGATGAGCTCGTGAAGAGAATATTACGAGAAAACCTGCGACCTCAAGCAATCGCTAAAGCCTGACAAAACATACGGACACCCTGATAGAAGGCCAAGGAATAAGTTTCACGTGTACGAACAGATAAGATGCGAGTTTTAAAACACGCCACGAGAAAATTTATTCCGGATTGTTTTAATTATACCGTTTTCGTAACATTAAAATGTAGATACCATATCTACCGACATGTACCGAAAGAAGCGTTGAAATCACTGTTAGCCGCAAAATTTTTGGATTATGAGGTGTGAGAAACCATTTTTTTGGCTTCTTCTTTTGAGGTCCAGTAAAGGGAAACATGAAAGTAAGTAAACGGACGGTGAAGGTTCGCTGCAATGCGTGGCGGAATAGAAAGCGTGAGAAGAGTTGGATTTTTGAAATTCGTCGTCTGCGTCATCTCGTGGATCAAAGGATGCAGAAGAAGGGAGATAAGGAGAGATAAAAAGAAGATGGGACCGAGATGGAAGGAATTAATTCATGCGGAGTCGGCCTCGTCAAAGTCCACCTTGGCTGGGGAAGGAGGCGGGAACTTGAAGTAGGCCATTTCACCGCCAATATTAATCATGGGTTCTGAGAAAGCGAAACTTCAAAGGTTTCCATCGATCCCCGTGAACAATAAGTTCTTGGAAAAGTTGGCTTTGTAGAAGGCTGTATACACCGGTTATCATAGTGGCAGCTTCTAAGTCCTTCTCACACACCGCAAAGATCAAACTATGAGTGGACGCTAATGTATGCCAATGGGTAATCGAAATGAGTAACCGGTGTTTCAGGTTTCTCTAACCGCTTAATCGATTTGGTTCATTTCATATCATTTAGTCCTGAGCGAAACTCATTTCGAAGTGAGAGCTCAAATCCTTGGTTTTGCGGTTAACCGTGTGGTAACGCTAATCACAGGGGTACAGCCTTCCACGGGGATTGGTGTGTGCAAAACAGGAGTGGACTACTTCATTCTATAGATTCAGGCGAGTTGTAGTGAAAGTTCGTCATTACGAGAGAAAAAAACTTGCACTTTTCCACAGATTTGATTTAATACATTCAACAGATTCAGATTCGATGGAAAAGTGCAAATTTGTTTTTCTCATAAATGGCTACTCTTTGCTTGGCTACTCTTTGGAAACAGGGCTGAGGGTCGACGTAATACTATGACTGAATCCGTGAATCTCGACGCCGCAAAGATTGATATAGGTGTTTGTTAGATTATAGCCGACGATATAAGTAACAAATACGCGGTCCCGATCAAATGACTCAGAAAAATAATTGTTGATAAATATAGAAATCAACAAGCTCTTTTACACTGCATTTTATAAGTAGGCCTTCCTTTTTCTACCCGCTCGGTATTTCATATCAACATAGCTGTTGGGTGTTGTGCATTTCCATACCTTGAGCGCGAAAAAACCGCTACAGCTGCACCGTACATTAAAATTTCATTTTTCTAATTTATTTGAACATTTTAACGTGTATGTTTCATCATCAATTTTATCATGTACGTTATACCTTTATTTATTTCACCTAATAGAAGCAAAATTAATGGCATATACGATTTGCAGGTTTCTAGAAGAGCTCACATGATATCGACCCGGTCGAAGAAACGGAGCTGTTGCGTAAACCTACGGTAAATAAGCGGATATTGATAGTTATCGTGGCACGTACAAGAGAAAATGGGATGCCTGAAGAAGCGCTTCTTACTGATGAATCAGGCAATAGAAAAAAGGGGTAGGCAAAAATAAAGTGCGATCAAAAAATCGTTTACTCTAATCCTCTCTTAGTAATAATAACGTAATCCAGTCATTTAAGAGACTTAAGCCAGCCAAGTGGTTACGTTGAAATCACGATGGCGCTCCGAGATTTCCTCTCAGTCCCTCAAACACATCAGCAACTCTAACCGTTCGTGATTGTTCACTCAACCCCTTAGTTCCTAATGGAGATGAGCCCGGGTACTGGCCACTCGGGGACCGCAACCGTGATTGCACGGGACCGCGATTTATGCCCGCGGCAGGGGCAACAAAAGGCCCTGTGCTCGTGAGCACGCACATTCTTACGGTCAATTCGCTACAAGATTGCACGTGTGTGACGGGGAGAGCGACCGGAGGGATAAGTAAGGGGATGCAGAAGCGGAAAGAGAGTTACAGGCGGAAGGGGGAGAAGAGATGTCGGGGGCAAGAGAGGGGAGGAGGTGGAGGAGGAGAAGGACGGTAGGGAGGGGAGAACGATGGGGGTGGGGAGGAGGAGGAGGGAAACAGACAGTCATGATGTGTGATGGAAGGGTTTTGGAGCGTTGTATGTAAATAGGGCGTACACGTGCGATTCGGAATGTGCGAGCGAAGTTCAAACACAGAGAGGGAGTGGATGGGTGGAAAGAGGGGGAAGGAGGGTGGGGAGGTTTGTGAAGAGAAGGGAGAGGTTTATGGCAGAGGAGGAGGGAGGGAAGGAAGTGAGCTTCCTGGGTGGGCAATTTATATCGTTGTATAGGAATGCTCCATATTATTTTCCGTTATACTCGCAAAAGTGACATATTTCCTTTTGGATATATATTGAAATATCGGTGCACAAACACTTTTAGAGACTCGATTTTTGTATTCCAGTTTTCAACATTCTTATTTGAAGATATATATTCGATAACAGCGCCAGAGTTGTCACAGAAGTATTTACTTCATAAAACGATTTAAAATATGTAAATTTTAATATGCCTACTATTGGTATCTTTCTAAGCGATAACAATTTAAATGTAGAATCATGATAGATATTACAGTCAAAGTATGATAGTTAAAAAAATGTTGCTCCGAAAAACCTTGGCGTATTTAATGTTGGTGTTTCATGGGCGTTTATACAAAAAAGTTTTCATTAACGTGATACGGAAATCTTTTTCCCACGGGGATATTTAGAATACTGCAAATTATTGTTATCATAAATCAGGTAGCCTTTATCAATAAGTCAGACTAAAAATATATGTGAAAAAATATACTCTGATTGCTAGCCTGAACTTGGAGCAGTAAAGGCGAAAAAATTATACTCCAACTCAATCATCAAGTCATAAGATAAATCTGAAAGTCAACCTAATATCAAAAATATGTCATCCTATTTTCATAATTATATTCTTTTTATGTATTACTTGTAGTTCTTGTTTATTACTGCGGATCATATGTAAATAAAAAACACACATACGGTATTCGAGAAGTTCACATGCTAAAATAATATCGTTTTTGATATTTGACGGAAAATACTATAGAGCGTTTGTATTCCACGCTTGGAGAGCAATCGAGAATTCTGTACCACTGGGACAAAAGAATTTACTGACGCCAACCGAGTGATAATGCGTAAAGAGCTCACTATTTATATATTTATCTAATATTTTGCGAACAATGTCATTCCAACTCAAACAAATCTAAGACAAAAGTGACAAATTGTATTATATAATTGAAGAAGTATCATTTTGGTAAAATTGCTGACCTGGAATAATGTATTTACAGACTTCAATGTGACTTCAATAGTTCATGTGAATTAATAAAATTATCATTCATATTTACTATAAATGAATTTGTTAAATTTTGGCAAAAGTTCAAATTAGTCTGATTTTAGAAATATTTGATTGTAAAAAAATATAATTTGTCTTCTAATTATAATAACATTTACAGCCATCACCCCCAGACACCAGATTAGCCCATATGTCTCACCAATCACCCATAAAAAAGTAAAATATTTGATCTGATTATCAAGCCGCCAGATAATAAAATAGTTAAAACAGAGTTTACCTCAACTTCTACAATTCCATAGACGAATTTTAAACACCAAAATGTTTACGACATTTGTTTTGCCTGCTTTTATTTGTACCAGATATTGATGAATTTGCAATTATTAGCTGTGATAACAGTTACAGTGATTTCAAATTCGCCGGCAGATTTACCTGCACGGGTAAGTTTTCTCAAATTACCTCTGAGTGAAATATTTATTAATATATAAAATATCGGATTCGGATACACCAATCATTTTTCAAAATCACCAAGCCTCGGTAAAGAACCTCGCGCAATAGCAGGGGTGGTTGGTCACGTGAACCGTCCGCCCATTTGAAGTCCTTCGCGTGCTCGAGGTCGCGTATTTTCCACCATCACCACCCACGGCCAATAATCTACTTTTGCATGACTACTGGAATACAGTTGCGAATTTAATGCTCCAGCTTTGAACTTCCGGACCGGATCTAATCATTCCTCCGAGCGCCCATATGATAATTTGAATACTGGGTGAGCTACGATTCCGTGGAGGAGGGAAGAAATTGAGGGATGAGAGGAGGAAGGTGAGGTTTCGGGTTGGGAGGGGAGGGCAACGCGGGGTGGGATGAGATCCTCGCGGAAATCCCTTCATCGCCAGAGCGACGGTCCGGATTATTCACGGATTTCGAGGGGTGAAAAAAAAGAGTGGGTATTTTAATGCATGACGTCCCTAGTCCGCGGGCGTCCGGGCGCACGGCGAACTTATATTATTTACGCCGCCAGCCGCCGATTAACGCTGTTAGGGAAGCCGATCGCCCCGTCCTCCTCCCTCCCTCCTTCGCCCGTCCTCCCAAACCCCCCCCCCTTCCAGCCGACCCTCCCCCGAGGACCGCCCGGCTGCATTTTAAATCGACGAGCGTTCCCGTGAGTTTACGCGGTCGCTGCACATCGGCGGAGCCCAGTTCAAATAAGAACTAAATCAATTACACCTCTACCTGTACGCTGCGGTGGCGTCATGGTTGCAGCACGCAACTGTGGGGAAAAATTCGGGGGGGAAGGGAATCTCGGGTGGTCAATAATGAGACTTGCGAGTAAAAAGGATCATCGTTGTGCGTCCACCCGAGAGGGTGGGAATGAGGGGGGGGTTTAGGAAGGGATGGGGTGGATAGGAGATGGAAGGGGGTAAAGTGTGCACGAGAGAGAAAAGGATGGGATATGGAGTACGGAGCGCTACACGGACCAATTTATAAACCAATCACTTGCTCCGAATTTACGTCTCTAATCCATTACGTTAGAGCGTGGAACTCTTTCGGTCCGCGCTTCGGTGACAAACCGATTTTACGCATTATTCGCATGCTCGCGAACAAAACGGGAAAAATACAGAAAGACGCAATGGCATTCAAAATTTAAGCGGGCTGACATTTCAATCTAACTTCTTTTTTAAAATCTGTTCCTCTTCTCGGACGGACAATAATTGGCATCGAATAAAAAATATTAGTTTAAAGTTTTGATTGGTTGATAACATCCTCTCCAAAGCTCTTGTTTTGCTGTCTTTTTTGCGTGCTTGTATTTTAATTACTAAAATATCAAAGTTGAAGTGGCCTATTAACAATTTGCGCCGAAAAAGACTTCTCTCAGAAATATTCTTTTATTCAAATCTGAATTAAAAATTAGTTTTTAAACAAAGCATTTCGCGCAAAATGCGTGAAAATGCTGGAAAACAGAAAACAGTCCCTCTCATTGTCAGGAAACGTAGGAATATGAATATTCGCTTGTTCCAAGCTCAGTGAAAATATTCATTGACCATACCTGCTGAGAGAAAAATGCCATTTTGAACCGGTGTTAATCATTCTGAGCTGGTCAGACTGTGAAATGAGATCCCAGTCAATTTTTCCCGGTAATGCGTTCGTCTATCAACATAATAGCGACAAGTCCCATATTTTCACACATTAGAGGCACTAACATTTGATTGGGCTGGTAAAGGCCTCTTTAAAATTTTATACCTATGCTCGCATCGTGTACCTATGATGCTGGCTTTGTTGAATTTCTTGTTAGCGTTGAAAAAGGTATATTCACCGCATGGTAAAATTAATATTCCCCATAAAAGTTAGAATGTCAGAAGGAACAATTTATAAGTGGTATTGATATCGGTGTTTCATATTGGCATGGCTACAGTGTAAATTCATATTTTTATTTGTACTAAACTGAGTATGTGACGATTTATGGAGGAACTCTTCATTCAAATCAGTCAAGTTGGCTATTACAATTTCTTTAAGATCTTTCTATAACATTTTTAAGAAATCGTGGGAAAGGGTCCCATATAGGGTGGCTACACCATTATACTATATATTAGTACTTTTTTTTGGGTAATCTACCGGTTAAGGTAGGTTTTTGGATGGATACAACTATCAAATAAACATTTTGTAACTCCAAACAAAACCCATTATGCAAGAACAAAACAAGTATGCCTGGACCTAAGCTTCTTTTACGTCATGTTCCTTTTCTATGTCTAACCTTGTTGGCCTAAGTTCTTTACCATACAGTGCTTCTATATATTCCTTCCATCTGTCTTAGATTTTTTCTGGTTCAACTATTATCTTACCCCACTTATATTTAACTGTTAGCACAGATCTTACCTTCTTACTTCCCGATAATAACTTAACCTTGCTGAAAAGAGCACCAATTTCACCCTTCTTCTGTAAACTTTCCATATCCTCGCATTACGTTTTCCACCATTTTACTTTTTCTTTATTTGTGGCTCTTCTCAATTTATTGTTTAACTCTTTGTACTTCATTTTGCCTAACTCTGTGCTTACATTCCTCTATATATTAGTACTTTATATTTGTCTAATTCATAATGTGCAATTTTATTTTCCTTTGAAGCACTGCCAACCGTGTATTCACTTGTCAATATTTTTACGGAATACATTTAGTTTTCATAGCCACCCTCTTGCTCATCAATAGGGTGTTTTAATGCTGAGTTGTTCTAGCTTATGAGATACCATCAAGGTAGTGTTGTGATATCATTAGTTCCAGCTCTTCTTCCTTTGCTCTCTTAAAGCTTATTTCCTTGCTCCGGTCCTTCGAGTATTGCTGCAAAACCTGCCTCAGGGAAGTCGAGCCGTTCTATCCTTCCGGTCGCTTCGAAGGCATTTTCCCACATCAGGAATTTGCCAAGGTTGTCTCCTCTTTTCCCAGAAGGCCACCCCGTTTCGACAGTGTTTATTTTTTCTCTCTCCACCCTACTGTTTGGATCTTTCAATCGCGTTTGGAAAATATTATCGTCCATCTAACGCTGTGGAATTCAATGCGTAGGAATCTCGCGGTTTTGATTTCGGGTGGCTGACACCATTAGTCAATCTGTTCGTTCTCTCAACTCGTTATTTTTTCACTACTCCATTTCCCGCACTGCAGAAGTTGGACGGAATATCTTTTTTTTTAACTCCCAATTTTCACTTGCCCTCTCTACCCAGATCATTTTAATTTTTATATCTGACATTCAGCGGCATAACAGTATTTGACAGAAATTTCAATGCTCCAGCCCTGTTGCCTTCATATTTTACGTAGCGAATGTGAGTTTTGCCACCACCAAAACGTTGCAACTCCAGGGAACCTCGTGTTAATCACGCGTCTCTCCCGATTATAATGCAGAGTGCTAAACCTTAGCAAATGAGTTTCGGAGTGGTATTTTATTATTCATGGGAATCAATGTCAATTAAACAATGATTCACAGGAAATTTCATGTAACACCTAATCCTAGGAGAGATGAAGTATTTATTATAATTGCATATTTTACCCCTTCGTACCTGTTATCTAGTTATATTTTGTACCATACGGAGAAAAAATGAGTGCTGGCTAACGTCATGGCAGGTGAAATATTTTCTCCACCGATAATGAAGTCCACTGACTCATGTTTTGAAAGGAGTATATTGGGTCTGTCTTTTAGGCAAGATTCAAATATGAGGTTAGGTTTCTTCATATCTTAAAGAACAGTCAAAATTAACGCTGGGAGGTAAAAAAAAGATTCATAATTCTAGCGCAAAATCTCATCAGCGTGGCACTTTTCACAAGATTACAATGGAATTATTCCATAGCAAGAACTTCAATATGTAACAGTATTTGAAAGGGGAACAAAAATATTAATATATTTTGATCATTTTTGATAAAATCTATTAATATAGCTGTTGGTATTTCCTTAGATATTATAGAAAGGATCAAACTACGATCTAACGGACCAGGATTATCAATAAAAAAATTAATTCTTAGTGACCTTTACAATTAACGCGGAAGAAAAAAATGCACAGTGTGCGTTTACATCACATTTTAAAAGAAATAAGTTTTTTGAACTTCTTCGAGGAAGCATGTTGAATCCTAAGGGCTTTGATACTTCAATTTTTTACAATTTGAAAATTTTATCAAACCGACTGATTTTTTACTATGTTCATAAATTATTTCACACACAATTCTCCATGATAGAAAGATGATGTTCCTAGAAGGTGCCTCAAAGTATTTCTAAAAACGAATTTTCCCATTGATTTTTTATTTATTAATACCTATATAATAATAGTAAAATATTTACTTGAAAGACAACATCATATCATCGGCAATAATTGCATGAACTAAAGCATAGGAATATGCCACATGAATTCTTTACTTATAAGACTAACGATAGCAGTAATTCTTAAGAAAATTTCAAGTTAAATTTTATGACTATGACTGGTTCTATATTATATTTGTGTCTATCTCAATCAAGAAAACCCTTTGCCGTAATGTTCATCGATATAAATCTAGATATAGCTTCTGACTCATTAAATTACATTCTGTGGAAAACTATGAACAAGATATGGTTGTTCTGTAGAAGTATTGCTTCAGTGACGTAAATGTAATCTATAATGAGTTTTATAATTGTTTTATAATAACATATACACTCTAAATTTCGTATTCATTGAAATTTATCGATTTATCTGGGCTCAGCGAAAGCTAGTGAGTCGCAGCAAAGTAATGCTTGCACAATCTATTTAGAAACTGCGTGGTCTCCTTCCACGCAGAAAATTAGGACAGAGGAAACAAAGCCAAGATCAGGAGGAAGGAACGGGTGTTTCTTGTCAACAGGTGCGGATTTAGGGTGTCCAAATCCCCAAGCAATTCCGAAACGTGAAGAGGTTTAATTAGTATGCGCGGGGCTCCCGTGTGGTGGCTGCCCTGGAAACCTCGAGGACCTTGGGGACCTAGTGGGGGGCCTTGTTTCGCCCAAGCTTAAGCCAGTTCAAAGTCCAAATCCGGGATGCAATTAAGGGAAATGAAAAATAAACGGGAGAGAAAAGTCGTGAGATAAGAAGAATTTCTTGGCTCAGGTTTTCCATGGGAGCGGCCCTTCCTGGCAAGCTCTCACGAATAACTCCCAAGATACTACGAAGGTGATGAATAGAAAATATTTTTGAGAACCTTGTCTGAAAATAAGTGCAGAGAAAACTAAGAACTCTCTAGTGAGTAGGACTCGAACAATAAATGCCATCACGAAGATAAATTGCCAGAAATGCGGCCCAGTCAACTACTACTCTGAACATCTTGGCAAAGCTCAGTCCAAAAACGGCGGAAAAGAGTATAAAAGTGATAGCTACAAAGGGGGCAGAAGGGCGTATTCGAGAGAGATGTGCCCATTTTGCGGAAAGTTAGTTGAAGATATAAGATAAAAACCATTTAGGAAAGGTCGCAATTTGTCGTTGTGAAATTTAGATATGACAAAATAACTTAACGCCAGACAACCATATTAAATTTTCCATTTGTCCAAATCCAAAGGAATTTTCTGAATACCCCAGCAAACACATGGAAAACATATTCAACATTAGATATACATCTACTCACAAGGAAGAATATAACAGGCGGATAAGCATATAATTATGGGAACAATCATTTAGATTTGTAGAATTTCCGACGGTCGATGACTTCGGAAGAAAATAGAACTGGAGGTTTTTGATTGGATGCCATGTTCATCCCCGCCGAACTGTGACGTAGTCGAAGTGGTCGTATTCTGAAATATATTTCATTTTCCATTTTGGTAGAGTTAAATGTTAAAAATAAATGCCTACAGTTTGTAAAAAAATAGTAATAAATGTTCTTCACTCCACATTATAAAAGTATTCATATTGTGAAAATTCGAACTAAGTGTCGGATCTGTCAGTCAATTACAAGTTTACTGTACATATATAGAAGAAATAAATAATGTATCTATAGCGTTTTTAAATATTCCTTAACAGTACGATATAGGGAGAGTATTTACAGCTGCTTTAAGAAAATATTTTGCTCATGGTTATTCTACTAATGGAGGACAAAATTACTGCTAACACTGGACTTATTAAATGGCTGGTCGTAAATTTGTGTGGCCATATCCTATCCTGTTGACTTTTTAATTATGTGAATTTTCAGCACCTTCTAAGTACATTTATATTGCTTACTCTAGATCTTAAGATTCACTTGAGTACCTTCAAGTACATTTCCCTTCTCCAACATTCTTGCTTGTGATTTGCACAGAAAAAGGAGAGGGTGATGGAGGGAAAAAGATTGGAGGCATTTGAAATGTGGCACTTAAGACGGATTGGCCGGACCAAGATGAGAAGAGGGCTTGCTGGGGGAGAAGCGAGAGGGGAAAGAAGAAAGAAAGAGAAATGGCTTAGGAAGGGAAGAAAAATAAGGAGAGGAGTTGCATGTACAGGGCACATCACAAGAAACCAACAACTTTGTCAGGGCTATATGAGGCGGACGAAATGAGAAGGCATGCAGGGTCGGAGAAGATTAAGACGGAGACAAAAATTTGCTGGCCAGATGAAGAAAATGAAAAGACGAGGGAATGGAAACGAGCTCTGCGAATGGGTGGAAGTAGGGGTCAAAGGGGGGGGCACGGTTTAAAGCCGGATGGTACGGACTGGCTAGTCCGCCAGTCCATAAAAGCTTTCCTTTTCTTAAATGAAGTCACTGCTTATTACTTTAAGTGTGGCATATTCAATTTTTTTATAACAGCACGGTGAGGTGGTCTTCCAAGTATTGTTCGTAAAAAAATATGTAGAAACACACATGACTCTCATGCTTACACGGAAGATGAATGATTAAATCGTACATTTTGTTCCTTCTCTTTATTTTTGTTAATACAAAAACCTGAGTGTTGCAAGAAACCATTTTGATTTTTTCATGAACACTATTTCGTGCATTCATCATCACATTTCTACCGTCGTCCCCGCACCTTCCCGTTTATCGAGGGAAAAATTTATAAATTATTTAAAAAAAATTATAAATTTATAAATGTATGTTGGGGAAAAGAGTGCTTGGGCCTGGGCCGCCTAAAATATTCGCAGAATGGAAATCTCTCGCACTTCTGAATTCATCCCGTTTTGAATCATCAAGTCTGAATCCTGGACCTGCCGTTAAGTTGTTGAACGCTCATAATTCTTCAGGTTACCAGCTAAATCAAAAATTAAAACCTAAATGATTATGATATGATGAGTCCACTCTGCTATTCCTGCGGATGAGACGAGGCCCGAGGAAACTTGAAAAAATCCACCACACCCAATCGTTCGGACCCTCCCAATTTGGAAGGCGTTCGATTACCAATGGGTGATTTTTCTGAAAATTAAGCTCCCTTATTTAAAGCCACCATTCCCGCACGCGAGGACTGCCTTCTGAAGAAAAAAAATCAGTTCGTCCGGCGGGTAGAAAACGTAAAAATCATCATCTCCACTTCCGTGGAGCCGAAACTCGAGGAGGAGAATAGATGGCTAAGTGGAGAGGGGGTTGGTGCCGGGAAAGGCAGGGGATGGGCGAGGAACAAGAGAGAGAGAGAGAGGGGGGTGCTTGGAGGAAAAGTGCGGTGCGCACAGCGTTAAAGAGGTAGGTCCGGCGAGGGGAGAGACCGGCTCGCGCTTGCATTAATTAAAGGAGAAGGCACATACGCCGATCACCGGCCCTTCAAGCCACACCCCGCCCCCGCTGACGGCGGTTTGGTTTGGGAAACAACGCCGGAATCCACACACAGACACGCCAAACACTCACACGAAAAAGTCCCCAAACAGAAACCTATCCCAAGTAATATGAGTACGGCAGACGGACGGTTGGGTTGACGGGAGGGGGACGAGAGAGAGAGACGGATCCGAGACGGGGTCGGACGTGTACGGCGGGGGTACGGCGTAGGGGGGGAGGGAGAAGGGTTGCCGCATTGCCGGGGAACGCGCGCGCGCGCCTCTCAAATAAGAAGAGAAACGCCAAATGCATTATTCGATGCGATAACAAAAGCCCCGGGAGCCGGGCGTGCATTCCACATGCTGGGACGGTCTCCGGGAGGTATTCCACGGCGCCGCCGGTCCTCCACATCCACGCAACCCACCCTTCCGCACCCCCACACCCACCCCTCCTCCAAACACACACCCCCGCAGTGCAATCTTTTACTGCGTTCTATTATTGACTCCCTCCCTGCTGGGAAAGAAAATCTTTAGTTATATGGAGGCCAGTGCGGAAATAGGGATGTTTTTCCTTACGGGAGTGATTTCAGGATCGGAATTCGGGGGGGGGGGGTTGTGAAAAAAGATGTGGGGAGAGGATACGAAAGGGTTGAGGGGACATGTGAGAGAGAAAGAGAGAAATGGAGGGAGAGAGAAAAAGAGATGGATGCGTAGGGAGCGTGCGAGTGGAAGAAGTTGAAAACAATAAGAGAGCAAGGGAGTAGTGTGTGTTCTGTGTGAGTGGGGGGGAGGGATGGCAGGGGGTGTGAGGAGGGAGAGGCGGCTAACGATGACGTGTGCGAGGAGGCGGCACATGGATGACGGGTGCAGATGGAACGAATAAAAACCGCTCGAAAATGACTGGAATGGATGTTGGCCGGGTTCGTGTGTTATGGCCGTTGTTGGGCAGTTGAAGGGTATCACCCGCATCCTCCCCTTCCCCTACCCAACCACCTCTTCTCCCGTGCGTGTTAGTTCGAGGAAACACCACAATCATTCACCGCGGCAACTTATTTTCGATGGAATTTAATTATCTTCCTTATATTACACGGATTATTCACTCGATAAAAGAAAAACAATTATCCTATACATTCCACAAACACGCGAGCACAAGCTGACACACACACACACGCACAAATATATATAAACACACAAACACTCGGATAACAAATATTCCACACACATAAACATAAATGAAGGACACTTACAGCAGATATTGACGTTTCGACGGCACCGCCGTCGTCATCAGAATAAAAAAATATTTATATACGTATATATATATGTATATTTTTATAACCCTCCCATGGACTACAACCTTGTCGTGGTGGAAGGGCTTGTGTGTTCCGATGACCCCTAGAGCTGTGCTGGCAGGAGTAATAGTGATTACTCCTGGAAGGGTCACCCATGCCAGATAGGTCGAAGGTTAGGAGCCAGACGAAAGGTAGTCCACGCAGCGTCTGTTCCTCAGTGAGGCGGCTGCAATGGCGTCTGACCCCAGTGGGGCGGCCATTAAGTGATGGTGTCACGTTAAAAACACTATTGAGGAAGGCAACGGGAAACCACCTCAATTATGATTCCCAAGAATATAATGATGGGCACTATAGATAATATGAGTCCTGGCAACTACGGGACTCGGCCCAAGAGGCCGTGTGCCGTGCCCGGCAGCGGGAGAGGCAAGGCTTCCGCGGTCGTCATCCCACGAAACCCTTGCAGGGAAGAAATAACTGCAGCAGGACAGAAGACTCAGAAGAAGACGAAAGTAGTTAGAATAGGAACCTGGAACGTCAGGACAATGTTGAGGAGAGGCAAATTAGAAAATATTAAGCGAGAGATGGAAAGAGGTAATATAGATGTTTTAGGTCTCTGCGAGGTGAGATGGAAGGATAGCGGGGATTACTGGAGTGCCAATTATAGAGTGATATACAGCGGCGGGGACGAGAGCCAACGAGAGGTTGCTGTAATTTTAAATAAAGGGGTAGGAAGAAGCGTAGTCAACATAGAGCAAGCAACTGATAGAATTTTACTCGTAGAGATTAAAGCAGAGCCGACGAACTTGATCATTATTCAGATATACATGCCACCGAGCAACCACAAGGAGGAAGAAGTCGATAGGATGTATGATGAGTTAGAGGATATCATCGCGAGTGTTCCTGCAGGGAAACATTTGATAGTGATGGGGGATTGGAATGCGACGGTAGGCGAAGGAAGAGATGGTGGTGAGGTGGGGGACTATGGGTTAGGCACGAGGAATGAACGCGGGGAGAAAGCAATTGAATTCTGCAGGAGACAGGGGTTAGTCATCACTAACACATGGTTTAGACACCACAAAAGGCGTAGGTATACATGGAAAATGCCAGGTGACTCAGAAAGGTATCAGTTAGATTATATTATGGTTAGGCACAGGTTTAGAAACAGTGAGATAAATTCGCAGAGTTTCCCAGGAGCGGATGCGGACTCTGACCACAATTTAGTTGTTAAGAAATGTAACGTTCGTTTCAAGAAGATAAGGCAAGGGCGGCAGGTTAGGAAATGGAATTTAGAAGCATTAAATGGATTAACGAGGAAGGAATATCAGCAGGCTGTAGAGAAAATAATGGATGACGGTAAAGAACTGAGTACTATCGAAGAAAAATGGGAATGTATCAAGAAAGGAATATTGGAAGCCGATAAAGACACTATAGGAACCGTTAACGGGAAAAGGATAAGGAAACCATGGGTAGCGGATGAAATGATTGCAAAGATGGATGAGAGGAGAAAATGGAAAAATGTAAACACAGAGTTAGGCAAAATGAAGTACAAAGAGTTAAACAATAAGTTGAGAAGGGCCACAAATAAAGCCAAAGAAGAATGGTGGAAAACGCAATGCGAGGATATGGAAAATTTACAGAAGAAGGGTGAAATTGGTGCTCTATACAGCAAGGTTAAGTTATTATCGGGAAGTAAGAAGGCAAGACCTGTGCTAACAGTGAAAGATAAGTGGGGTAAGATAATAGTTGAACCAGGAAAAATCCAAGAGAGATGAAAGGAATATATAGAAACACTATATGGTAAAGAGCTTAGGCCGACAAGGTTAGACATAGAAAAGGAACATGACTTAGAAGAAGATATCTTTGGTCCAGGCATACTCGTCGATGAAATAGAAAGGGTATTAAAGGAGATGAAAGCAAATAAGGCTGTTGGGGTGGACAACATTCCTGTAGAAATGTTAAAATGGTTAGGAAAAGGTGGGAAGAAGGCCATATATGGACTGATTCGTAGTATCTATGAGGAAGGAATCTGGCCGGAAGATTTTGTGAGATCGGTGTTAGTTCCTATTCCAAAAAAAGCAAAGGCTACCTCATGTGAGGATTACAGAACAAGAAGTTTGATATCCCAAGCAGCCAAAGTTATTCTCAGGATCATCAACAAAAGGATAGAGAGTAAGGCAAATAATTACTTAGGGGATGATCAGTTTTGGTTTAGGAAAGGAAGAGGTACGCGTGATGCCATTGCAGTAATGAGATCACTAATCGAGAGGAATATAGAATACAATCAGGACGTTTTTGCCTGTTTTGTAGATTTCGAAAAAGCGTTTGATAGAGTGAATTGGGAAAAATTGATGCGTGTATTGCAGAAAATAGGAATGGATTGGAGGGACAGGAGATTGATCCGCAACCTGTACATGTCTCAGACTGCTCAGGTGCGAGTGGGGAACGGAGAGTCCGGATGGGCAGTGTTAGGAAGAGGTGTAAGGCAGGGTTGCCCATTGTCACCGGTACTGTTCAACGTATATGTAGAGGAAATGATTAAAGAGGCATGGGAAGAACTGGAGGTAGGAATGAAAGTCGGAGGGGAATTCGTTAAATCGGTTAGGTTTGCTGATGACCAAGCATTAGTTGCTCAGTCAGCCAAGGGGTTGCAAGCATTGCTGAGTGAACTGGAGGTTCAGTGCGATAAATATGGGATGAGAATCAATATAAATAAAACAAAGGTTATGCGATTTTTCAGAAAGAAAAAGGCTAAGCTAAATATTAAAATAGGCGGGGAAAAAATAGAGCAGGTAGAACAGTTTACATATCTCGGAAGTGTTTTGGACCAATACGGTCAAAGTGGTAGGGACGTAGGGAGAAGAATTGCGCTAGGCAAGGAGGCTTTCTCAAGGAGGAGGGAGTTGATGACGGGGACGCTGAGTAAAGATGTTAAGACAAGACTCGTAAAAACTCTGATATGGAGCGTAGCTATGTATGGCGCGGAAACGTGGTCACTGAAGCAGGTGGATAGACGTAGATTGGAGGCTTTTGAAATGTGGGTGTGGAGAAGAATGGAGAAGGTGAAATGGACCGAAAGGAAAACAAATGAGGAAGTACTAGAGATGGTGGGTGAGGAGAGGGGTTTGTTGAGAGAAATGCTATGGAGGCAGGAAAAATGGATGAAAGGCGTATTGAGCGGTAGTGGAATGTTGAAGAAGGTAATAGAGGGGAGAATGTTGGGCAAGCGAGGAAAGGGTATGAACAGGATAGGGATGTTGGACGGGATGAAGGGAGGAAAGAAGTATACAGATATGAAGAGGGACCTGATGTAGTTTAGGTTGCTGGATTGGGTTTTGTTTGAAGTTTCAAAATATGTATTTGATAGTTGTGTCCATCCAAAAACCTACCTTAACCGGTAGATTACCTAATAATAATATTTGTATAAAATATATATAAATGTGTGTGTGTTTGCGTGCGTGTGCGCGTGTGTTTGTGGAATGTATAGGATAATTGTTTTTTTAATATTCTTTATATATATATATATATATATATATATATATATATATATATATATATATATATGCGGGTCGCAGTGGTTTAGTGGGTAGAGCTACTGACCAGAGGGTCCCCGGTTCGATTCCCAGGCAAGGCACTTTGGGCACCTGCAGCTCCACCCAAGATAGTTGATTTTTCGGGTACCAGATCTTCCTGGGAAACCATAACCGGCACAGGGAAAGGAACTGGCCCCCCTACCCTGATGTGTGAATATTCAGTCCTATTCATTTCCAGAATCTTCAGTCCTTCGGGTTGATTACTGTGTTCTTTCTTTCTGTACTCTTTCACATGGAAATAGATATAAGGAATTTGATAGGAAAACGTGTGAAATTTACTCATCAGGGTAGGGGGGGCAGTTCCTTTCCCTGTGCCGGTTATGGCTTGCCAGGCAGATCTGGTACCCGAAAAATCACATAGATTATGTGGAGCTCCAGGTGCTCAGAGTGGCTTGCCTGGAAATCGAACCCGGGCCCTTCGGTCAGTAGTCCAACGCTCTAGCCCCTGGACTACAGCGACCCATATCAATATAATATATATATATATATATATATATATATATATATATATATATATATATATATAAAGATATAAAGATATATATATATATGCACACACACATACATACATGCATCTGATGTGATACTTTATGATTAACAAATGCATTGTTATATTTTAGTTCCCAACTGAAAATTTTGTACAAATATGGATTATAAAAACATGATAGGTGGTAGGTTTTCGTTTTTGATAAACAGTTTGATTTTGAATACTCATATATGTTGCTTCCTTTTGATATCGTTTGATATGCATGCATAGATATATTAGGTGTCCGAATCTATGCTTTGAATGTGGCTCTAAGCAACTAGCAGTATCACAGATCATGTGGCATAATATTACTTCCATTAGTAAAAAAAAAGGGATTTGTGATTATTTTATGAGAGCACATGCACAAAGTAAGCCACATTATTTCAGAAAATTGGCATTGTATTCATATCTTTTATATATATATATATATATATATATATAACTTTTGGACGGCACAATAGAACACAGAATAAAACAGATAACACGTAAAAGGACACTCACACTGTAGATGATTTAAGCTTTCGGCTTACTCCGAGGCCTTCTTCAGGTCAGACTCTGAAGACTTCAGTCTGACCTGAAGAAGGCCTCGGAGTAGGCCGAAAGCTTAAATCATCTACAGTGTGAGTGTCCTTTTACGTGTTATCTGTTTTATTATGTGTTCTATTGCGCCGTCTAAAAGTTATATTGCTCTCGTGAGTACTTCCGCATCATCGATATATATATATATATATATATATATATATATATATATATATATATATATATAGGGAAATATACATAAGATAGTTCTTGAAAAATCGCAACAACAAAAGCACGGGTAGCTCCGATAGTATTTCCCTTCAAAAGTTACATGAACTCTTAATAATATAAAATGAAATACTTTCTTCGCTAGGCAATCTGTGCTCATTTACTATAATGAATTTTTTTAGAACAATACCTTTGTTACTTCATCATAAAACACTGAAACTCAATAGTTTAAAGGAAAGTTCACCATATTAAATGAAAAAAAGATAAACTAAATATAAAGAACCCAAACGAATTTGAATGAAGTCATTGTATAACTATTTAAATATTTAATCAATTGATCAGAGTACAATTTGTGATCCAAAGCATGTTAAAGCAAATGTAGGTATATTCTTAAGGTATGAAAATAAATCCAGGGAAATCCAATAAATTTAGTAAAAATAACAAGAAAGCTTTCTCATAAAAACTAAGTAACACTAGGGTATTTTGTCGATAAACCTATCCCTATAAGCTCTCTTGGAATGATTGCTTTTTGATAGGCTGAAATGTCAAAGTCAATCCGTCCTCTGAATGGAAAAAAGAATATAGTATAGACGCACAGAAGGCAAATGGAGGATTTTCCCAAAGGGAAGCGTTGACGGGCGATTAAAAAGGAAAATTCCCGTTATAAAGTACGAAAATAGAAGGCAGATTATCAGGAAGAAAGGAAGAAAGCATGAGACTTTTCGTTAATCCTAACAATTTTGTTTAATGTTCCGGCGAAATAAAGATAATATATCTACTGGGAGAGGATGAGAAAGAGACTAAAATTGGATTTGAGATAGTTTCCTTCATATTAGATTTTCAGGGAATTTGAAATTCCAGTTTTTTTGCATGCCATCTGAGATCTGATCTTCGTGAGGTATTTTTTATCGCTCGCGCCAAGTTCTGGAATTGGGAGTACAGCCGATGCCGCGTATTTCATTGCGGAGGAGACGTCAAATTCCAATTTTTCGATAGGAATTGTAACCATGCATGGAACCATAGAGTACAAAGGCCATGGAAGGCCATAGAGTACAAAATACATCTTCCTAGGCGGTGAAAATTACCGAAATATGAAAAATTATGTGTCAGAAACTAAGATATTTGCCGTGATATGTATTATAATGGTATAAAATATGGTAAATATGAGGAAAATTCTCGAGAAGAAAAATCACGGAGAAGGGCAGAAAAATTGATACCCGGAAAAGAGGGATTCAGATAAAAACTTTTTCAAGCCCTATTCGTTCAAGCTTCGTACGAATGGATTCACATCATATCCACCAAGAATACATTAATAGGCACGATCCGTAAATGCTGAACATATCTTGAAATTTTATTTTATTCTTCATAGTCTATCTCCTTGAATATTTTGATTGAATGATTCGTGAGCGAATTGTTATTATTTGGTATTTTATGGGCTCAGGCAGCTTTTGAACAGACACAGACTACAACGTATAATGATAATTCCATTGCTGCTCAACCTGAAAACAACACTACTGTAAACCCCTCTTCTTCAAGAATTTTTCTCGGGTTTCCCACCGGGTCAGGTTGATGAAGTGCACCAACGTTTCGAAGGCTGACTCTGCCATCGTCTTCAGGGTGAAGTGAAGTCACTTCACCCTGAAGACGATGGCAGAGTCAGCCTTCGAAACGTCGGTGCACTTCATCAACCTGACCCGGTGGGAAACCCGAGAAAAATTCTTGAATACCATACGCCGGGAAAACCTGAGATCCTTCATTACCCCTCTTCTATTTCCCATACTAATTTTCTCCCTTATATCCGCCCAACATACCCATCCTATTCCTGCCCCTTCCTCGTTTGCTTAACGTTCTCCCCTCCATCACAGTCATCAACGCCCCATTTCTAACAATACGCCCTCAATCCACATTTTTCGCCTTCTTTGGATTTCTGCCAGTAATACTACTACTCCTTTCTACTCCCTCCTACCCCACCATGCCTAAGACTCTCGTTTTTCATCCTTTCTACATCTAAGTAATACCCCGCAAGCCGCCGCAGGGGCTTGTGGCGGGGGTGTTACGTCACCACCCGTAAAAGAGAATAAAACTACATGCAAAAGCAATATATTTATGTGAACTTGCACCAGCAGATGCATTTTATTCATGTAAATTTCTTTTTGACTCACGCATGCAAATAAAAGACACTCGTACATGCACTAACTAAAATACCCAAGCACCTGCACCTACAAATGTATTAAAAATCTAACCGATAACGTTTAAATTAGAATTGAAAAGTAAGAAGGAACTACTATCAAATGGACATGCAACTCATGGTGTTCGCCCCCAAAGACACAGATAGGGATGTGACATCCCACTGCAAGCAGGCAGGGGAGTCGTCCCCTCACAGAGAGAGACCAGGAGTGGAAGGAGAAACTTGAAAACAAACAAAACAGAGCAAGCAATACTGCATTATTTAACGGCAGTCCCATGTGATCATGTGGGAAGGGTTTTAACAATACAGGGACAATACAAACCAAAGCTTCATACTCTGCAAACCTAACTAATTTTATCAATACACCACCGATTAACATTCCTACCTGCATTTCATTCCTTACCTCTTACCATTTCCTCCACATACACGTTGGAAATCACAGGCGATAATGGACAACCTTGCCCGACTCTTCTTCCTAACACTGCTCATTCGGACTCTACATACGCCACTCGCACATGAGCAGTCTGAGATATGAACAAGTTGCAAATAAGTCTCCTCTCCCACCAATATGCTCCTGTTTTCTGTGACACATTCATTTAATCCACCCAATTTACTCCATCAAACACCTTTTCTAAATCTACGAAACAGACATCCTGATTTTATTCTATGTTCCTTTCTATTAGTGCCCTCTTAACAAGGATGGCATCACGTGCACCTCTCACCTTCCTGAACTCAAACTGGTCATCCGCAAAGTAGTAATTTAGCCACTCTATCCACTTATTGATAGACTTATTGGCTAACCTCTCTATCCACTTATTGATGATCCTGAGAACCACTTAAGCTGCGTGCAAATTCATTCAAATTGTGAGGTATTCCTTTCATGTGGGTGTCGAATCACTTGGAAGAGCCGAGAAACAGGCCTTGGGCAGCTGTTTACCCACGCAGCTACCACATCTCCTTTGACAGCGTAATAGGCCATTTTTAGTCCTTATGTATTCCATGTCCAATATCACTCAGTAAGGATTATATGAAATGAAGTAATTCTAAAAAGGGATGGGGATGATGCTATCAGAATACTGGTCTACCTGAAAAGGGTCCCAAGGAGCAATTCGAATTGTAGAAGAGGCAAAATTTATCCATTTCCTTATGGATGGTTTTTGGTTTTCTTGGGGAGGCGACCGAAAGCTAAGGTAATTTGCGCCATTAGGGTTGGGTGGGAAAGGAAGGGTGGAGAGAAACCCGGTGTCAGCATTAGCCTACTCCTGTCGATAGGTGCCAAGGGGTCTGCAGTTTAACGTCCCATCCGACGGACGTCGTACTCACTCAAAGTGCTCTCCAAAAAGCACCTCAAGTAGGGATCGGGATACCACTGAAAATATTTGTTGTCTCAGGATTTGATCCCGGGCCTTTACGGTGGCAAGCCTGTACGTTAGCCTCCGCACCTTCCTGATCCCCCCATTTACTTATTCAGTAATAATCCGAAGACAGGCTTTTGGGCTTGTACATAAGAATTTTAACAATGGTATAACATTCAAGAAAAATAAGCAATCATAAATACAAGCCCTTGGTGGAAGAAACACCCCTATGCGTGAGTTGAGGCCGCGACCATTGGATTGGCAGGCGAGGACTACTCCACCGCCACCTGGGTAGCAAATGGGAATACGAGCAACTCGTATTTCCTTTGTAATGCGAGTACGTAGCGTTCGTTAGATGTAGAACTAATGACACCGTGGTGCCTTTCGTTAGAGATCGCGTCGCCTAAGACGAACTAGGTTTCACCAATCAGTCTCCTCCACGCTTTTCTTTCTATATCTTTCTCTACTCACTCACCAGTCCGAAATATGAACAGCCTTGCTGCTTGCTAACTAGTAACATAGCTACGTGTTATTTAATAAACACGGCACGATTTGCTAAAATCGGAGTGCTTTCAGGAATGGAGATTATAATTAAATGCCAGAACATGTACAGCATTGAAGTGTTGGAATAAAATATAGAAAAAAACAAAACGCTAATTAAAAAAGACCTGGGGGACCAAATTAAGCATTTCTGAACAGGTCAAACACTTGGGTGTTGCCGTGGAATGAAACCATTCATATGGCACAAAAATCAGACGAGTACTCGCTTCATCCTTGAAGAAGCTAGGTTTGTTTAGACTGATTGTTGGAAAATGTCATCCAAAGTAAGAGAGACGTGTTAGACCGCATTTAATTAGACCATACTATATTTGGAATATGCGAAAGTATTTGGGGTCCGTGGGAGAATAGGTTAGTTTTACATAGAATCGGAAAAGTTTCAGTAAAAATCCGCTGCCTAATTCTAACACCGAGATTAAATAAAACAAATACACACCGTTAACAACATATTCAAGTGTTCGCTCTTCTCGCCCAAAATTTTCAATCATAACAAAATTTAACTTAAGCATCCGAATATAAGTAGTATACCTGTAGTAAAACAATAAGTTGGTCAATTATTGCGTTAGATATAAAGGCATTTTATGTGTATATTCAGAATGTTTTTGTTTATGAGATAATTTATATTCTAATACGTGTATGAAGTAAGAGTTGTGCATATATGACTTGTACCCTAACCACTCCCCACTATAATCACTCACTTGCGGCGGCTTGCGTTGTATCGTATAGTGTAGATGCAGATTAAACACTCTACGGGGTTCGACTAACATATCCTGGGATTTGCACATATTGGGAAATAAATAGGTACCGATACTTGCGTAAATAGTTCATGTTGGTACCTTTATCTGATTATTTATTCCTTGTGTAAAAAGGGGAGTCCAGTGAGTAGAGTGCTAGGCTACTAACCGGAGGGTCTGGGTTCAACTCTTGCGGTAGCGTTTAAGCGTAGCACACTTAACGTCATCAAATCCCCGTGATTTCCCGGGTACCAGATGCACATGGGAAACCAAAGGGAAAGGCACAGGGAAAGGAACTGGCCCCCCTACCCTGATGCGTAAATTCTCACGCCGTTGGGCGTATTGCTACGTGAGCTGTGCCATCACCTATCAAACCAACTTTCGGGCTGGTAACCGTAATTTAAGTGTAAAAAAGGTGAATGGAATGCAGGAACTACATGATTACTTTTTTGAATTTAACTTGTGCTCATGTTGCGTAAATAACATCTCCGCTTGAGCGATTAGACAAGGCACAGGCACCTGGATACCTATATCCAGGTCAGAATTCTAAGTACTAGTGCCTAGAGAAATATTTCTAGGTATTTCCGGTAAACAGTACCGAATGTCACTGTGAATCTATTTCCAACAGATACTATAGAAGCACGAAGATTCAATCGTGAGATCATCGATGACGAAACAGGAATTGAACGGAAATATAACTCAAATGCGGGTAAAAGAATAACATTTCCTTTCAGAGACAGAAAATTCGCGACTGGAGCCTATGGGAGTAACCTCATTCATAATATTTCGAAGCTGAATATACGTATCCAGATATATTATTGCTGCAGAAGCGAATCTTGCTCTGGGTTTCCGTCAATGAATACCCTGAATGAAGTTAGCGACAATTCGACGACGCTTTCGTTATCATTTGCCTGGCATGGATATAAATTTGAATCGGGGAGGATAAGTAATTCTTTTTACACGCGAAAAGAGGAAAACGATATCCTCCCCGCTCCCCGACTCAAGTTTATTGGCGCACACGATACATTCGAGGAGATTTCGGAAATACTGGTGATTGACGCACGTACCGAAAATTGACAACAAATGGCCCTATTTATTTTTTCTGTGAGCCATTTTCATATGCCTCTCTTTTTGTGTTTCTCCATTCGCATTGATTAAATGTGAGCGTAGGCCGGCAGTAATAATCGCGTGCCGTTTAATGCCCTTCGTCGCCTTTGCAGCAGCCTTTTTTTTCGGGAAAATAAAATGTAGCGAGTGAAACGGTCGGTCCCAATCCGAGGGAAGATGGATCGTGGGTTTGTATTTGCTTTCACCCTTGGCAAGAGCCAGGAAAGCAACTCTCCCCACACCACCTTAGTTCCTCCCGGCCTTCCTTTTTCGTGTTCCTTTGCTCTCCGTCCCCACCCCCACCCCGCCCCCGTCTAGTTGCCTTTCCGTTAAGGGCCAAGCAAACGCTTTGTGTCCAGGGCGACTTGGACACCCGCCGCTGTTTAAAACGACCTTGCCTGGAATTCACGTTTACTCGTCCTACAACAACCCGGCATTAAAAAAGAACTCGGGAAACTTTTCTGCGCGTGAGATGCCATTAGAAACTGAGAAGTGCGGTTGAGTTAATACGTTTATTATCATATGATGCAAATTGCCACATGGTCGCATGGCAGTGGGTTGCTAACACAATGATAATGGTGTGTCAGGGAGTGAAGGGAACGTCTAAACCTTTTTCACTGCGGACGTCTGCTTGTCATAAGTTTCAAGGTTCAAATCCAGTGAGTGGTAATGAATGCTCACATGATCTCGAACTGTGCGATATTAAGGTAGCATATCGCATACAACTGAAAGTAGCATAGAATTTGGACGTAATATTGGCTTATTAGTCATTCGTATTCAACCTATATCTACCCGTAATCTATCTTAAACGGTAGACAACTAATACTAATCTACTAATACGACTAATAATAATCGTAAGTTTTATTGACATACGGAGTGATTTCAACGTTCAAATATGAAACCATTTTCTTATTACGAACTAACAAGAAAACTAATCATGAACAAAATATTCAAAAAAGGGAAAATGCTGATGTGGCACTCACTTAGGAATCGGGGTAACTTTGTAACTACCGGGATTCGAATCCGGGCCTCCGAGTTAAAAGTCAACAAAACATTTACTGCACCCACCAGATATTCCTCATTAATTTATATGAGAGGAATTTCTCGCTGGAAAGCATATTTCTGCTGAGTAAATTCTTCATTTTTGTAATTAAAACTTTACGCAGCATTCAGCATAACGTGTTTTGATATTCGTTTAGCTATCATTTGTATTTCTCAGCAATCTTTTACTTAAGGTTTGTAGCAAATTATTAATACAAATATCATTGACTATTATTGGGAAAGAAAGGAATTTAAAATTCGACTGCTAAAGACAAATCCGAAAATACTCGCTGATTACATTAAAAATAAAATAGATCTTGGTTATTTAAGTCTCACAAACTTAAATAAAATAACTCCAGAGTAAGAAATCGATGTTTTAATAAAAATATTTGTTCTGCTGTATCGGCTGCCTTGAAGAGGTGCCACCACACTTCTTACTTTTTCTTATTCTTTCTTGAGGCTGAAAGTGTAAGGTTGATCCCTTAATGTGGAGGTTAGTTGCGAGATTAACTGCAAGTCCTCAACGAACAAGCAATCGTGGGCAGTAAACGGTGGTACACAGAGGGCGAAGTCTATCCTTGGGTATGAGGGCCTAAAAATACAATGAAATCCTTTGAACGTTCGTGACTTCGATAGCGAGCTTCCGTGAGCCAATAGGCTGCTAATGACCCGGAGGAAAGACCTCACTCATTTGAGTGATGGGTGGACGGTATACCAGCTCTCCTTTTACTCCAAGAGTCGTAAAATTGTAGCTGCAGTACTGCGATGTGAAAGACAACGGGAAAATATTAACTTAACATCCTGCGTAGCACAAGTTTTTCTGTTTTTTTGCTCTATTTTTACATGTTTTTACGAAAGATATCATAAATACACCCTCTCGAATTTAACATTCCAGCAATGAGCAATGGATATCTTTGGCTCTCTGGTTGGGAGTAAGTACTCCCATTACCCGTGGAGGTACGGGTAAGTTGTCTGCGAATCAATTTGGGACCAAGACTTAAATTCCAGTGTTAGGTCTGGTCACTGCATGCATGCGGGAGTTTATACCGTGCTACAACAGATATGTGAGTAATGGACCTACATATCTAAGGTGAAAGTGGAATACGTAAAATAGCCCAAAGAAGGAGGGTTTTGCAGGGATTACAAGATCAACACTTATATACATCATTATTACAGATAAATAGTCAAGGCTTTCAAGTGTTTCTCCCCGCCAGGGTGTCTCTTGTTGAGAGGAATTTCTCCAGTCATGCTGCTGGTGCCTTCAGGTTAGGTGATTTCTGACCTTAAAACGCCTGAGGTTTGACGTGACCTAACCTGAAGACGCCAGCGGCATGACTGGAGAAACTCCTGCCGCCAAGAGACACCCTGACGCGGAGGAGCACCCGAAAGCCTCGACTATGACGGATAAACGCCGTGGAAACCTCAGATTGCATTATTAGAGATTATTCCAGCAGGTGGGAAAATTATTACCTTTAGTCGAGGGAGTGCTGTTGTGAAAATGATGAAATTCCACTAATTCCCGGGATAAAACCAAATGATCGTCATAAAGAGGGAAGTAACGAGAGCGAAGTTTACGTTCTATCGCGGTATTAAGTGTTCAGGTGCCTGAAAAATACTACAATATGAAGCAACTAACAATAGCCAAAACAAAGTAAAATATTTCCGCAGTTATGACAAATACATTTGAGAAGAAAAATATAATATTTCTGAGAGACTGGAATTCAATCTTCGGAGGGTTCCAATAAAGAAGAGATCCGAAAGGAGACATTTTCGGTCAAGGACACGAAAGATTTCGAAGAATGGTTATTGGAGTCCTATGGGCAATGAAAATTCATTTTGGCAAATGCTTTGTTTCCAAATGACGCCGAGAAAATACATTTTTTGATAAAAAGAAAAAAAAATATGCTAGGGAGATGCCTGGAGATACAAAATCCGTGAATCAGAGTTCTTCGAATTTAGTGAAATAGCTAAAAAGTTATCATAACCAATATGGGAATTGACAAACAAACACTACGATTCTAGCTTAAATAAAGGTACATAAAAAAACAAAAACATCTAGAAGGAATGGAGTAAACTAAGCCTATGGAGGTGTTACGATAAGGATTAAATAAAAAATAGGACTCATCGAAGAAATAATGTAAGATCAATAGGAAAAGAAAGTTATGGGCAGGTAAAACCTGAAAAAAATATGAAAATGGATTGCATATGAATTGATGCAGAACATATAAAGAGAAAATAAAAGGAAGTACAATTATTCAGTAACTGAGGAAGTGGAGAATTATTATTAAGGACGAATGGATAAAGAAGATGGATGTTGTGGCAGATAAAGAACGATGGGAATACTATAATAGGCACAAAGTTTGAAATTGTATTTGGAACCAAGAATTCTATTCGGAAATATTAATATTACAGAAAATATTAATAAACTCGAAGGAATACGACGATAATGGGAATGGGCGAAGGAGAGTTGAGGAGGATGCTACGGGCCAAGTATCTCCGAATTTACGAATACCATTATCATTGATAAGAAACCCCAGATATAAGCTGCTACAACTAATAAGCAACACTGTGCATATATGTGTGTGGATAGAAATGTAGATTTGCTTTAAGAAGCACGTAAAAAGTTTGGAAAAGAGAATAAAAATGAAAGCTTAAGCTTTGGAGCAAAATGGAAGAACGAGAGTGATTTTTACCGTTAGAATAATCATGCAACGAACATAAAAGATTGAAGATGGGTTACTTTCTCTTATCTTCACTGCTTTTGTGAACCTAGAGATAGCTTGTAACGGCGTCGAGTGGAAGGAACTAAATAGAAGTATTTTGAAGGGAATCGGGACTGCAACAATAGATTGCGGTCCATTTTTGTGAAATACTTGCAAATAAAGAAGTGCACTATTCATTTTAATGCTTGCAATGTGAAGGAAAATTTACATGTACAATTTACATATTCAAGTTTATATGATGACTAGAACATACAAATGGTGACAATTATGTTATTTTGCTAGAGTAATTCATTTCATATTTCACCAGATAGTGACATACAGTCCACAAAATTCTGCGTCATACTGGAAATTGACGCAGAAAAACATTTTCAAATGAATAATAAAGATGAAATTTCACATTGTTCTACAATTCTGATATTTTGAAAAAATAAAAACGTAGTTTAATTTCTCGTGGACGTTTAAATCAACATCAATTACCGTTCCTATTATTGCCATTGGAGGCGGTAGCCTACGTATAGAATTACTGGTGCGTGACATTATTTTCTCATTTTTCATAAAAAATAAGGGGAAATAACAACCGGACTCTATCTCCATGTCCTTTTTGTTACTTAATTCGTATTCTGAACTCCATCGTTCACTTGACAATTAACATTGATATCTGGGACCTAATCTTTGAGCATACAAGTATCGGATACCTTATAATAAAGTATTTATTACGTTTCTCATTTTTCTCTTTGATGGATTATTGCAGAACAAGTTATGAGATTTTTTCTGGAGGATGGGATGGAGGTCGTCGAATTGCAGTCTCGTTGCTCTGCAGTTCGAGGATTTCATAAATTCCTGATGAAAGCCATTCATTGGGAGAAATATTTCCGAGTAATTTATGATATTGACATTTTCGACTCAATTTTAAGCTTTGGAGCGTAAGAGGGGTGCCCCCAGAAGAAGATAAATCAAATAACGTTTCCATCGCTGGAATCATGTGGGATACCCTTTTTCGTGCTTTTCAAAATTTGGATCCCCTTTCATTTCAGTGGTGATGGAAGATCTGTGAAGATATTTGTTTATATATATGTATATTTCCAAACAATGGTGCCTTACTCCTTAAATACAGATTTTATATTTTAAGATGGTCTGATTCAGCAGCAAAAATAATAGAGGTGCAAAATATTTTCCCGAGATCAACGTCTGCTGTTTTTGGCACATTATATATTCCGGTGTTCGATTGATAAAAACAGGAGGGATACAAAGAGTTTTCCAAGATTTATATCTTTACCAAATCAATTAAAGCATTTCATTGTACTGGCATAGAATATACTTTTTTGGACTCTTGTTTTTGTTGGAACATTCAATTTTAACTGTGTCCTGTTCAATCCTTTTTTCCAAATAGACACATCCAAATAATTCGCTCTTTCAAAATAATTCAATTTTAATATTAGAAAAGAATAAACACCAATTTATTTACATTTGTCTCGTTAAACGAAGTGATCAAGACCCTTGTACACAATAATGATGGTGAATTAAGAGCCGATGCACTCGAAATATACCGAAAATTAACAGCACTTTAATATGGATGCGTAGATTTTCGCGGCGGTGGTTAATTAATAAAAGCACTTTAATAATTCAATTTTTATCTCAATAATTTGGTTTAATTCAAAGAGATATCAGATTAATGGCTCCATGGTTTAGCTGACCATTGCATTTTCATAACTTATATCACTTAAATATTAAGGGATCGAATGAATAGCATGTAAGAGGTGTGATTTCTTGCAATTGGGCACCTATAATCCGTTTCATTCGAAGATCAGCGGCCTCATCATGAGAGTTGATGAAAGATTAGGTTTCATTAAAATTAATATTGACCGAGGTGAGTTAAAAGTTTAAGGATCGTTGCTAACACTGAATATTTGGGACTCCATCATTTTGAGTGGCCTTAAGGTGGGATATTTGATCAGACTAAGAAAGATCCATTCATGGGACCGCGAATGTTCAGTCTTGGCGAGGAGACCGATCCTTAAGAAATTGCTGTGTTAGTACTATGATACAATTGTCCATACTATGCTCACAAAACCTGTAGCTAGAGAAACGTAGCCATTAAAAATACATAAGATTAGAGAAAATTTGATTTCTTCAAGGGAGAATTGAAATAAATTGGAGCAAGAAAGATGCTTCTCTCTCGAATTCCAATCGGACTTTGCTGTTCGGACCGCGAGCATAAAATTTTATAGCTTAAACGCAAGAACCAATTGGTTTGGGAACTTACGGAGGCGTCATGTGGTACGTGAAAGGGTTTAAAAGTAACACGCTCCTCATTCAATGCCATAAAACACTTTCCCAGTCCTGATCGCGCCTACGCACGGAGCAATATTTGGGATGACAAGCTCGGAGCGGACGCTTTATTTACTCGCCTACAAAAACGAAACAATCCCAAACACACTATCCTGATGTCCGCGAAAGACGTGAAGCTTGAAACCTGAGCAGGGAGATAAAATGGTGTTCATGATTTCTTCTCTCGGTGCTTTTCCCTTCGGTTCCTCGCGGTGCGAAAAACTTCGCCTCTTCGAATCCAATTTTCTCGGACTCAAGGGAGGGCGGAGGAGAGGCTGGTTTTCTACGTGGCCCACCATTGCAAAGTACGGACCAGTACTTCGTCGTAATGGTATTAGAGGAACAACGCCCACTCGCTTGCCTGGTGAGTCCGCGCTCTCAAGATTTGTAGCCACTGTCGATGTTTACACGTTCCATTTACAAATGATACCCCTGCTCTCACTTTCTAAACACGCCGACACCGTCTCGTGGAGACTTCTCCAAGGGGTGAGTCCTCCTTTGACGAGAATGTTACATTAAAAAAATAAGGAAAAAGTGTCTTCTTTCTAAAGAGTAATTCCGCGCGTTCTTGTGAGCACTTCCCATTCCAGGCCATTCAAATCCCGAGGAGAATGTTTTTGGACAGCTGAGATATTGGCACAATAAAAACTTCTGCTTCGAATGACGCCAGAATATGTTTACCCGTACGCAGGAATATGAATGGTGGGAAGGGCACGAGGAGAAGGGGACTTGGAGGAGAGGCGGTGCTGTGGCAGCCAACTCGTAAAAAAAACGGTCTCCTCAGCACCACCACCATGACTCTGAGCGGTGGCGCCCTCGGGGGCGGTGTCGAGTCTGTGAACCATCTTCCCCTCTCTCGCTCTTTCTTTCTCACTTGAAAACTAAAGCTGATAAGGAAGCAGCGGGGCTGACTGGCTCCCGGCCTTACGTGGAGGTTTCGGTCCTCGTCGTGACTTCCTCTTGGAGCTCAGCACTACTACTAGATTCGGATACTACACGGGGGATGAGGTGCTTAATAGCTCCCTTTTGGGCAGTTGATAATTTTTACTTAAAAAAGCTGCCTCGCGGTTTGAACAGGCAGAAGAAGGAAGAAGGTTCCGACGGCAGATTAAAATGATTAAGCTATTAATACGAAATAGCACCACAAAAATATGAAGAGACACAATTTCCTTGTTGTATTTTACTTAATACTCTATTTGCTATGAATTATAATGATGGTGATATAATTTTTGAAATGATAAAAAGTGAAAATAGTAATATGTAATATGGGTGTTTGATTATTTCTGTTAAGGATTTGATATTTATCGTTATAATTCGTGTGTGCTAAGAGAAATGGAATCTACATTTACAAATCAACTTCGAGTGAGATTTTGCGGTATGGTATTCAATGTTTGTACGAATGATATTCAGGAGCATATCAATTTTATTGTTAAAAAATATATATAATGCAATTTGGCATTAGTGTAGTTTTTTTTAGCTACATGAATAACTACCCTCAAAATTACTAATGTTTTCACCATATATGTGCAAGGGTGGCAAAGTCAGCATGTGTGTGCATTGTCCAAAAAGTCTGCTTTCATTAACTTTGCATTTTGTCCTCGTTGTTATTAATTACAAAACGGGATTATAGTTGTTTTATAAGTATTAAAATTGAATGACTAGTGACATCTCAGTAATTCAAAGCACGTCGTGAAATAAATATTTGATCGCACAATGGTACACCCTAGTTGTCTAATTATTGTGTGACAATGTCTGACAATTCCTAGCTAGTTTATATACAGTCTACTTTACTATACGTTTAATTCATACTATACAAAATCATTAAAAGTTCCAACAGAGTTAGAAGTAATTAGCTGGTTTTCTCAATTTATTTTATGCAGTTGACTGAAGGAGGATTAAAATTGTGAAATCCCATCCCTGTGTGGTAATAAATATCATACTCACTGAATTTTTTTAAAGTCATAAAATTATTGCTTTGTAAATTTATATAATAATTATTTAAAAAATATTTTCTTCAGATTTTTGCTCAAGTCACTCATGGTGGTGTGATTTTTTTCCGATCAGACATTGGCACGAAAATAATGGTTTTATTTTCTTTAAGTATGGCTACGCGGCTATGAAGCTTTAAGCTACGAAGAGTACATAACTGGATGCCACTTAATCTCTCCTGGATCAAAACTTTCCTATTGTTTTATTCCGATTTGGTACGTGAATATGCTACCAAAAGCAACCGTCGCAAAGAGCATTTCAGGATCTTCTTTGGATCAAGCCATTTCCCAACACACAGGATGCGTTCCAAAAATAATGCAATTAAATTTTCCGCGTCGCTTCTATTGGTCGGAAATCAATCGAGCCTCTTGGATTATGTGGGGATGGACGCTAAGCTTTGCCGCGAAACCGGTCTCAGTGCTCTTCAAGCTGTGGAAGCGGCAGGACGTCAGTTATTGTAAGCCCCGACCATGACACGAAAAACATTGGACCGACGATCGAGCAACGTTACGCGATTACTAATTTTTGCGGTAAACTGAAAAAAAAATCTCTTGAGGAAACTAATTAAATGATTCGTGAAGCTTACGGGGATTCTGCTCTGCCCTACCCACAAGTTTGAAGGTGTTTAAAGGCCTTTAAGTAGGGCCGGGAAAAGGATTACGACGGCCAACGCTCTGAGTGGCCGTCAATCAGCAAAACCGACAACAATGTGGCTCGTGTCCGCCAATTATTAGACCCTGGCCGTCGATAGGGTATCAAGATGGTTACAAATGAACTTAAATTGTCATCTACTGTTGTTTCGCATTGTGACTGAAGATTTAGCGATGAGGAAAATGTGCACCAAGTACGTGCCCAAGGTGTTTGCCACAACGTGCTATAAGTCCGCGAGTTACTGGTCAAACACCAGGTGCCAACGCTGCCCCATCCCCCATATACAGGGTTCGTCCGGAAGATAAGTGTGCTGATTTTTTCCGGATTTTTGACAAAAGGGGACTCGTCGACTACGAATTTGTACCTGAACGACAAACTGTAAATGCTGCATTTTACGTCCAAGTGCTCGACAGGCTTCGAAAACCAGTCGCCCGCGTCCGGCCAGCAATCAACCGTATGACTGACACCTTGAGCGACAATGCGCCGTCTCACACCGCGCTTGTGTCTTCTTCTTCTTCTGTTCCCGAAGATAAAGAGGAGTTTGAAAGGAACGCGATACGAGACTTTGGACGCCGTCAAAGAGGCCGTGACGACGTGTCTTCGAGAGGTTCCCGATGATGCCTCCGCGGGAGCGTTCCAGGAATGGGAACGCCGCTGGAATAAGTGTATCGACTCACAAGGGTCCTATTTTGAGGAATATTAGCTTAAGATATGTAAAAGTGTAATAAATTTTTTTTCCTGAGCTCAGTACACTTATTTTCCGGACGAACCCTGTAGTCCTGACGTCGCCCCACCAGACTTCTTTTTGTTCCCTCGGATTAAGTCAGCCCTGAAAGGGACGTCCATACGTAGAAGAGATCCAATCAGCCATGACGAGGGGACCTTGCAAGAGGTCCCTGAAGTCGCCTTCCATAGCGCGTACCGGTCATGGCAGAGTCGCTTGAAAAAATGTCCAGACGCCCAAGGACAATAATTTGAAGAATTTTAAGTGTTTTTGCAAATCTGTTCCATAATTAATAAAAAAATAATTGCATTACTTTTGGAACGCACCGTGTAAGCACAAATAGAGTCTAACATCACAGGCCACTTATCCGCAAAGCGGCATATGAACTTCTTAACTTTGGATTACTCGGAAAACTGGTCTACCCATCGCACTAATGGAGCAGAAAGCCCATTTTAATTAAATACATTTATACAAGTATATTCATTGCTTTGCAAAAAATACGTTATATATGAGCAGAGTATAATAATTTTCGAAATAATGACACTTATTGAATACATTTTTCTCTACCGTGATAAAAAATCAGTGACGAGTATCCCGCTAAGTAATGTATTTTCTTTCGAAAGATGCTAGTGATAACTAGGTTCTACCGGTTTCCGGCGGGAACCGGGTGAATACATATATTTGTAATTGAAAAAATGTTCACTGTGGCACATCCTAGACTAAACCTAGGACGTGTACGATATTCTCTATTACAATTATTCGATCAATCATGAAGAATCACATGCTGATTACTTTAAAAATAAAAATTGATTTTTATTATTTCGCTTACGCTTAATGCATTTTAATAATTCTACATCTTATTGACATGTCTTAAATATTCATCAATAGTTAACCACCTACTGCGTTAAAGTTAATGACGCTTCTGTATTCCGGCAGCCACCAATAGATAAGGCACTTAAATTTATGACGGGTCAAGAAAATAGTCTGCATGTGACCACGAGGATCTCTGCTACTGGATCCCCTGAGTACACTTTGAAGCCGCTGGCCGTAATCACGCCAAATCAGTAGAAGGCACAATAGAGGAAATGGGATCCAGGGTAATCACCTTTGACTTTGCATTCATCTCTGTTCTTCGAATACATATCTTTATTACTTCTCCGAAACGGTGTCAAGGTAATATGACCAGGAAAATGCCACTAAATTCGGGGAATATACAGATTTCCAAATTGAGAATTGAGAGTTGTGAATCAAGATTGTGATTCACGTAGGGATCATTTGGAAATTTTGTCGCGTCCATAATGCATAATCCATGTTCACTTGCGTCAAATTGTGTTTCTTTAGCAAAGTGCGTCCGTCGAAAATTACGCCCATCAAAATCTTCCTGCGAGTTCTGTGGTTGTCTCTCCAACACAAGAAGCTCGTGCGACCCTTACGAATTGGACGGAAAGTAACAATTCACCACTTTAATCTGCTCAATTACAAGCCACTTAATGGAACAAAATTTCCTTCAAAAGCCAATTTTAGAGTCAGGAAAAGATAAAAGATTACCACGAGATATGCTGAGGTATACTATATGAATTGGAGAACTTGGAATGCCGCTAGTTTAGTCAATCTCCCAATAAAACCCCAATTTCAATAGATATAAAATGGTGGTTTTGCCATTTCAGTAAAGGGATTTCCTCTCGTTCATTCGCATTTCGCTGCTTTGAGAGTTAACCAAACGACATAAATAGTAAACAGGTTTTGTACGGGCCAACCTCGATATTTTTTTCTAATTCAATGAACCGTACGATTCAGATATGTTTTAAGTGAAATTTTGGATAATAAACTGCTTCTGTGTCCATCTGAATTTTCCTTTGTAGAGGAACTTTTTTCTTTCTATTGACCAAGCAGAATAATTCGAGAGTAATATGCGAACTGCTTGCTTTCTATGGACTTTTTTCTTTGTCGCAACTATTGAATTACAAAATTCATTAGTTATTCTCATTACGCCATTTTTAGAGTAAATTTTTTGTCTATAAATGTTTAAGAGGCCGGTAACTATTTATTATCTTTATGAAATATTCACATACCAACGAGGCACCCTTCAGTTTTGATAGAGTTTTTGCCTTTCACCAAGTAAACTTTCACTTAAACATTATTCAATCATTCAAATTGTCCTGCAGCTATATGTAGGCATTCGAAAATTGTATTAGGAAAGTTATGTTATCTCTTATCTTGCCATTCTGAAGGTGTCCCATAGTACACATTATTCAAAGGATAAAGTCGATAATGACTTCTCATTGATTTCCCATCCACATTCGCGAAGAAAAATTCTGAAAGACGTTCTTCTCATGCGTCAACTACAGCTAATAAATTACATCACGTTCATCGCAAGTAATTTTTAAGGACCTAAAACTCTGCATACTGCATGGCATTATGCGAAAGTTCAAGTATTCTAAATAAATCACTAAGACTGTAAGGATGTTTCAACAGAAACTGATTCGAGTAAACCCAAAATATGCTCAAAGGAAAATTAATACAATTGATGCATTCAATGCATATATAAATGTTGAATAGTTATTCATTGAATCTAAAACTGTAAAGAAAGTATTAAGCTATCTAAAATTTACTTTAGTTGCATCGATCCCATATGAAAAGGGAATCTATGGAACAAGCATTCTTTTATAATTCCAAAGCAATACCATCCAATATGTTGCAGTTAAGCAAATTAAAAGAGTTCTAGTTTGTCTAGATTCTCATGGTCTATTTCAATTTTTCTGAAACATTGACCAATATCAGTTTCGAATCTCTCATGTTTGACTCAAAAATGATTCATGCGCAAATGTCGAAACTTCTCGGGAGACTGTAAAGCTTCTTTCTTCATCACACCTCCGCGGCAATTTAAAGTTTCTTGATGAAATTTAAATCTCACCGGCACCCTGAGAGCGGTTATTTAAGATAGTTGACAAGACGATGCAACATGAGTGAAATCCGAATTTTTTATGCTCCGATGGCGGAGTGGAGAGAGCCTTTTGCATACCGACATTGAAGGAGAGTGACGTGGCGTGAGCATCCTTCCCTCTCCACATCCAATTCCATTGTTTTGACGTCATGACATTTTCAGCCTCGAAGTTATAAAACTCTTAATCAAGAAATGTATGTGGAGTCCCATTTTCTTCGGATATGAGACGTGGATAACGGCGGCGGCTTCAGAAAATAACACTGAAAGCATTGGAAATGTATTTTTAACAGGTGAGCGATGAAGACCAAGTGGGCATTTCGAAAAACTTACGAGGAAGTTCTGAGAGGAGTGTGAAAAAGTAGGGAAAATATGAAAGAAGGATGTTATAAGAAGTACTAAGAAGAGTAAAAAGAAATTTATAGGATATCTATTGAAGCTGGACTGCTTGCCAAAGAAACTCGAAGGAAAATTTGACGAAAAAACTATTGAATTATAACTCTGATTACAAAACATTATGTAATTATGCCAAGGATAACACGAAAAAATAGGCGGGCACCATAGCTTAGAGCTGTGTCGATCCAAACCACTTCTTCGGGTGGACGACAGTTGGTCTAGAAAAATGACATCATAAAGGAAGTTAAAATCACCCTTATGAGTGTCTGAAGGATCCAATTTGATCTATGACAAATCCAAAACATATGTATCCATATTTGGCGTTAAAAACATTTCTTCTCTTGGATACAAAGTCAAGTTTCTTAATATATCCATGCAGAAGCCTGCAACGCTACATGTGCGCCGCGCCGAATTATCTTTACTATCCCACATATAAAGGAGTAAAATCTAGGTCGCGATAGATTCTTAGATTCGGAGTAGTATCATGACTAGGACATAGAAATCTGGGTACATATGCGCCGATCGCAAGTATGGCTATGACGTAAATACATTAAATTGATTTTAAAATTCTAATATATCTGAAATTAGTAATGAGTTATATGACACTAAGGTTACCAGTATCTATTTGACTAATCAAATGTCGAAATGATTAATATTTCGTAAAAGATTTTCATTGAGAAGGAAGCATATTTGGAAATTTCCCCAGGCGCAGGGGGAATTATAGTTACGTCCCTGGTGCACGGTTGTTGCAGCTCACCATCCACTTCGCACCAGAGTGCTTTCGACGGAAAAGCGGAAAGCGCTTTGCTGCGCGGGTCCCTTAGGTGTAAGCAGCGACACGGTGAAAAATTACGACTTTTTATTGGATGCAAATTGGTTTTAGAGTCGAAGTCTTTACCTCAGAGACATGTTCAATCTACTCTACAAAATTCACTAAAAACGTTTTCTATTTTTGGTATTCCTCATTGTCAACAAACTGCGAATAGGAATCTGAGTATTAGATATACGATTTCAAACTCACCTGGTTTCCAGAAATTGCCAGTTTCCTCAGTGTACTTTAGAATACGTTTGCAATGCTAGTGGAGTACCATGGATCGAATATAATTGAGATATGAAATTAATACTTGAAGATTATCCCATCAAAGATAGGCACCAACTAAGAAGTTTCTCATTATAAATTGGATTCTTCGGAAATATTTTTATATCTCATACCAACATTAAGAATCGTAGGTAACCACGGTGAGCTTGAGCATTAAACCTGATTTGAAAAGGTACGAAGGTTATTTTTAAGTTAGGTTCACTTGGTCATAAAATATATATATTAATTAGAAAACGTTTTTATTGGCAGTTTTAGTTTTCTAGAAACCAAATTCACTCGTCTATAAAATCGTCGTATCCTTCAAAGTACTTTTCGTAACGCTCTACCAATTTCATAATTCCTCAGCATAGAAGTTCGCTGCCTGGGAATTGAACCAGTTGACACTAACCGTCTTGAGTTCCTCGTCGTCTTCAGACCGTTGTTCACCAAGCCACTGTTTCAACTGCAACTAGGGGAAAAAGTCGCTAAAAGCCAGGTCAAGCTAGAACCGTCTTGCTGATAGGTTGTTCCAAAAACGCTTGTTCACTCAACAATTTTTGGGTTAGCCGGTAATCATTTTCGGAACCTAGCTTGGACACGGATAGTGATATCAGAGCCCTTCCGTGGCAGCCGCGTAAAAAGTTTTCTATCCAACAAGAAGAAATTTATCAGCCAGAGTACTAATAGTCGATCGGATTGCAGTTCTTAGTCCATTTTTTGAAAAATTTCATCTGTTTGGATACTGGGCCTACCATTCCACTTTTCATCACGAATATTTATGGTACCTTTTTGAAATCTCAATATCGATGGTACCTTCCCTCCACCCATTTCTAGGCCCATAAAATAGGCGCAACTCCCAATGAATTTAGGCTGCTGAGGAATCTTGTGTACACAAAAATCGAATCACAGCCCCACTTCTTAAGTAGCGGGAGCAACGATTTTCGCGGACATTGCTATCTGAATTCACGGGCAGACAAATGAATAATGATTAAAAAAAATCAATAGCGCTGCATGTAGACAACGTAGATCCAATCCGCCAACTTTTATATATAAGAAAACGACCCTTCTTTTTCGAGCATGCTTCGATGGCAAATATTTCCTCGTACTTATTTCCAATAAAAATATGGCATATTTAAAACAAGCATTCAAAAATTAAGGACATAATAATTCGTTCCAAAAACGGATTAAAGCATTTACAGATAAAACTATAAACCTAGTTGCATAACAAAGAAAGGTATGAATAAGCTATGATAATAGGAATGGGAGTCATAGATTACTTTTTTATGCAAGTGCAAGTGATGTTCACATTTATCTTCGCATTTGTGGGATTTCCGTCCCTCCTGCTCTGTAATGATGAAACCGAGGGAAAATAAAACTGGTAGTAGATATAAAGTAGCCTCCAGAATAGAAAAAAATACTTTCTAAGGGTCTCAGGCCTTTTAGGGGCCAAAACCAACCCCCTCATCCTCTTACCCTCCGGACTGCTTCACACACAATTCCCAAATTCCCCTGAGCAAATACTCACCCCCTCCGCCTTGGACTCCCGCCGTGAGTTGAAGGGAAAATTCACAGTCGAAGACGACTTTGCTCCGCTTCTGTTGACTTAAGTAATTCTAAAAGGGGGCCGGGTTATTAAAACGCAACGACGAAGAGGAATCTAGTTCCCAACCGTCGCCCTTTTTCTTTGCGTCACACACAAGCCTGCTTGTAAAGCGGCGACGCGGCTCTCGCGGGGGTCTCGGAAGGGGGGGAGGGCAAGGGTAGCAGAGGGCAAGGCAGAAAGGGGTGGAGGGTGGCCTTGAAATACGAGGGCCGAAACGGCCGTGCCGTGTGCCAACCAGCACGCAACGTGGCCCATTCTTCACTGGGCGTGGAGAGTTGCATCGCCCTACCTCCACCTCCATCCTTCTCCTGCCCCCATCCGCATCCCCCCCCCCAGCGGGGGAGGTTAGTGTACGTACGAATGGCGTCCGAATTTCAATGGGCCTCCTCAACGATGGCGGGCGGGCGGGCGCGCGGCGCTCTATTTGGGAGCGCAAATAGAAGTCCGGGAGAACACCCTTCCCTTCCCCTAACCCCTTCGCCCGGACGCCCGTCCGCCTGCCCTCCCTCGGTGGTTAACAGGTGAAGAGGGTGGGACCGGGGAAGGCTTTTCGGAGGAAATAGGGAGAGGTGGCGGTGAAGGTGGGGACAGGCGGGGGTGGGGCGGGGATAAGACAGGGTGTGAGGCTTGGAAGGGTGGGGTGAATGAATCGGTTAGTGGGGGAGTTACACGCAGAGGAGACCGTTTTTTCCGCGTAGTCTCTTTTGCGCGTGCATCACTCGCTGCCTCTTACCCCCTCTCTCTCTCTCGATCCGCGACTCCTTTCCCTCATCCTCCCTCCCTCTCTCCCTCCCTCGCACACAACCATTCTTCGATTTCTTGTTGACAACGAGAGAGTATCTCGGCTTGCGCGCGCGCGAGTTTGGCGGAGGCTGGAGGGCTGCCACCTCCTGTTTGAGTTGCTTATTTTTACCAGCCTTCCTCACGGGCGGGGGAGGCAGGAACTTCTCTCTCTCTCTCCTTCAACCACATTCCCACCTTCTCTCTCCCGTTATCCACCTATACTTCACTCGACATTCCCGATTTCTCTCTCCCGTACTCCCCCAACCCTTGCTCCACCAACAAGTTCGATGTTTGCCTTCATAAGGTAGGTACTACCTTCTTGAGCCTGCAAGTCGTGAGGGAATGAAGATTGACAGAGCGCAGGAGGGCTAGGACGATTGCAGAGAGCCACTCATATGTTTTTTTTCAACGTACATTCCTTACATTCGTAAGAAGGTAATGACGATCACGGACGAAAACTCCATCATGACTTAATCTTCTTAGTTATCAGATTAAAGCGGTGGCGTTATACCAAACGTCTGCAATTTTGAAACATGAACAGTTAATTTTTTGTATTGATGCAATCAAAAACTTTATAAAATATTAAAATCTTATTCAAAATGTTCAGTTCAATAAATAATCATGCCAAATATGCCATTTATGATTGAAGTTACCGCCGTTAACAGCGTAATGAGCATTACTTGATGGATGAGATTGTATTTAGATACATGCGTATGGATGTTAGCTTTAATATCATATCAAGAATTATTTAGCGGGTGGATCATGAATCGTACATTCCTCCAATGACATTCACCACGCGTTCCACCTTCGCGAATTACGCAATCTATCTTCTGAACAGTATTTATTCAATATGGTAGGCTTCGATCGGATTGACAAAAAAAAACAGCAAAAGGAAACCACAAATATTACGGAGGGATGGTTGCGGAGAGATTCCGTGACATTAAGGTTCGCTGATGATGCTTGGAGATTACAAAAAAGCCGACGCAGATGAGATGCATCATTTACAAGCTACCAATCATGTGTGTTAAAGTGACGCCGGATTAGGTAGGTATTTCGCAGATCAATGGACTACGCTGAATGAAAAATCACAACTCACACTGCAGATGCAGATGATTAAAGTAAGTGTGATATCATCTTGGACAGGTATCTTTTTAATGAATTGTCCCTTAAGTTTCCTTTGGTGTTAAGCCAATACATCATCCCTGCTTTTTGACGATTCCAACCCAATATATTCGGCAATCGGCTAAACTGAAGGTGATAAGTATAGTGATATTTCATTTTTATTTCAGTCAAATTTGGCTTGAATAAAGAGTAAATTTCCATTTATTTTATTGGACATGGAATATCTTATCGAAATACGAGTAATAGGAACATTAATAGGAAACATAAGAAGAACGCGCTTCTTTTTTGATTCAATGAGACACTTTTCAGAGGCTCATTCGGTGACATTAACGCACACGTATAAGAGTTCAGTAATATTTACGGTGTGAAACCACGAAATACATCGAAGTCTCTTGTAACTAACTGAATGGAGCTACAAGTACCTTCGTGTCAGGAAATAACGATGATCGAGGTGGTCTTCTCCCATTCTTGAGTGTCGGGGAAAATTCTTACAAAAACCGGTAAAGGATCGCATAATATCACCCGGGAATCGCAACTGAAGCCACGTTTCTTTCTCCCTCTCTCTTGTCTCTCGCTGAATACGCGCCATAAACCTTCTTTGTCCATTCTCTCTCTTTTCTTCTCTCCTTTCCGCTTTATTTTCTCCCTCTCCGTCCGAGACGGGCGAATTTCCCAACGTCCGCCTAAAATGTGGGATGCAGGTCGCTATCCTAACCCTTTACCCGTTCCTCCTCCTCCTCCTCTCTCTTCTCAGTCTCCTTCTCTTCCCTCCCTTCTCCATTCTACTGGTCCAAACCCCGACCGCGTCCCTTCCGACTACGACGACGCCCGCCCTCGCTCCATTCTCCACCCTCACGTCCCGCTCCGGTCTCCCCCCTCCTCCTCACACAACTCTCCGCCCTTCCTTTTTTAACCTTCCGCAACCCTTCCTCCCTGCATTGCGCGACCACACGACACATAACTCCTCCCTCCCTATAACGCACCCTTCCTCCCCGTTCCCGTGCACGCCTCCCTCCCCACTTCATCCTTTTTATCTCCATTCCCTACCTCCTCCCTCCCCGTACCCTCATTTTTTTCCGTCCCCGCCCCAGAATACCCACCCTCCCGCCTCCGCGCCACCTAGTCACTCCTTCCGGACCCAACCCCCTCCCGTTCTTACGCCCCGACCTCACCATTCTTCCGACCTCGCCCTCAACTCTCTCGTTCCTCTAAATCTGCGTTCTCATGAACGCGTGCGGTGCAGTGCGATCGTTACGGTAGAACGAAAGATCGTTTACATGCGCGAGGGAAGCGGGTAAATGACTGTTTCCGAGCGTCGTCCACAAGAAATTTATTTATTTTTTTGGGGTGGTTTCATATCTGCTCAATGGAATGAGGAAACGTCTCCAGTCACACTTGGTGGAATACGGAACGGGGTAATGGCACACTTATATCGTAGTACGGAGCTAGGAAAAAAATGAATAAAATAATAATTTGCAAAAAAATAACTCGAGTCTTATTATTGTGAAGAAACATCTTCCGCCATCCATTGAGAATATTCCCTAAACTATTCCACGTGACTCCAGGAAGTTTTATGACGCAAGAATCAATTTCTTCATCCTAGCGCTTGATTTCTGTCTACCCAGCTGATTCAACCACCGGAATGTGCTTACCGAGCGATTTTGTTTCCTCGTTCGGTGAAAGTTCAATTCGGTTGCACGACCGTTGCCGCCAGCCAACCAGCAAGTCAGCCAGACGAAATAAATCCTTTCTCCTGATTGCCCGAAAGACCTTCGCGGCTCACGCATGCATGGGAAGGAAGGAGTACCTTAACCTATTGCCCTCTTCGCTCCCAAATCCCTCTATCCCTCACTTCCACCTTCTGTTCGAGCCAGAAAATCCCTCCCCTCTCCACCCGCCCCGCTTCCTTCGCCCGCTGCTGCTCTCTTCAAAATCTCCCACGTAATGCGCACCTAAGTATTCACTCCGTGCCTCGGCGGATACGGAGCATGCCGACGATTCCGCGGACTCAAAATCTGCACATGAGAAGCGGGGAAAGAAAAAAAACATCCGGAGGGCTTAAGGTAACCCGAGTGACGGGCGACGTTTAAATGCGATGCCAAGTTATTTCGCCTTCGTCTTTGTTATTCGAAGACAAGCGTTCTAGTAGGGAGGGGGAGAGAGAGAGGCATTAGAGGGGAAATTCTTCAACCCCTTATGGATATGACCAAGATTTTCCTCAGTTTCGTCCTTCAGATATCTGCAGGATCCAGCGAAATGCGTGCTCTCGGAATAACTAAATGAATGAAAAACAACGGATTTCCTGCCAAACGGATCTTCGAAACCCAATGAATATTACATCGGAAATTCTTACCAAGGGTAAAAGGAAAGTCTTTGACTGACGACTTTACGGTATATGTAGATAAAAACAACCAGAAACTTCATTTTATGCCTCAGCAAAAAGGATTATTTTATTTAAACATTCAACAAGAACTCACGAACTATGTAAAATTATTCATTTAAGTGTCATCAGGTCCTGTCAGTTATTCTTTTTTCCTTGTACACATAAAACGCTAATATTTCCTGAGTATAATTCTTCAAATGCCGCTAAAATAATACATTGAAAAACTAATTCATAATAAAAAGTCCGAAATCATGCTATTTGTGTTTTCTTGAAGCTGTGTACTGATCTTTGTAGCATATCTGAAGACAATGAACAATGAAAAGTCACAATATTCTTACCTTTACCCACAAAATTTCAATTTCATTGATGAGAATATTTATGTTTCCTTTAGATACGCCATAAGCTTCCCCAATGCAATATATACCCTTAAAAAGATTCACTTGGTAAAATTTTCATGTTCTTTATTCATTTTACTGTTTCAAGAGCACGTATTTCGCTGGATTCTGCAGCTATCTGAAGCACGGAAATACCAAGTCTACGGAACATCTTGATTATATTCATAAAGGGTTGGAAACACCCTTCCCAATTCCTCTCTCTCTCTCTCGAAGGCCATTCCTCCCCCTACTTGAATGAATGTCATCGTATAACAGAGATGAACGCGAATTATCTTGGCGTCACCTTTTACCGCCGTGTCCCTCGTCACCCGGGTTGCCTACGTCCTGGTAATATACGCAATGCGTTACGGAAAAGAAATGCCTACATATTTCTCTACAGCCAACCGTGTCATGATATCCAAGCATTTATCAAGTTCTTTCAGATATTATTGCCGCAAATTATGATAATAGAGCTCACAATGTGGGAAATCCTTTCATAATATGTCTTAGCATTGAATACAAACCAGGCCATGCTAATTTAAATCTGCGTATCTCTCTTTCATTTGTGGGATAATGGTATCATTTCTGGGAAAAAACGGCCAGTTAAAAAGAGAATCAGCTTTTAATAAGGGTTTTTAATACTATTTCCTAAAAACTATCGTTATTCTCATAACGAATCAATAAATCCATAAGAAAGTTTGGAAGAATCACACGAAACACTAAAAGGGACGCTTTGCATTTTAGCCGGTTTGAAGAGGTGAAGAATAGTACATAAAATATGATGTTCATCATATAGTATGATGTCCAAAAGAATTATTCAGCTCAAGAGAAATTGTTTTTATGTTAAAACGTACTTAGAAGTAAAGTTTCTTCAAATACCATGACATTGCACATTAGTTTTCAAGGTTCATCCAAAACCTAAAATTTAACCATCAAACTACTAATAATGATAATAGGTACATACCTATGGCCAAATTACGTCAGGTTCAGATGAAATTTTAGCGTCAATTTCAGAAACTCCCAATGATATTTACATGACATTGGTTAGTCGCGCGTAAGGCTGGAATAGACTTATTGAAATAAGATTTTTGGACGTTTATAGTAGTATTTCGTTTTCTCAAACTTTCACGTTACATAATATAACCGTAGTTAACGAAAACTGCAACAATTAGAGAAAAACAACTACTGACTATCGTTAAATTGATTCGTGGCATATTAATCCATATTTTATATCCAAGACATCTCATATCCATGGATTGAAGGAAATCCATGCTTCGTAAAACATTCATGCTTCAAAAAAGCATTCAAAATAACAGTGAAAATAAGGTTGCGTCCGGAGAGTGGTCAAATTACAATAGAATTCTTCCTAAGAATGAAACTCATTCAAGGAATGCGATCATCGTATGCGTGCGATTATACTTTGGTTGCATTAATCTGTGCTGATTTAAAATACGGTTGTACGTTTTAAATATGAAACCGATATAGTTTCCGATACACACGAGTACATCACTATAGCTTCCTGAATCCAAAATAATATTCATCAGAAGATTTTCATACCAAATTCGGTTATCTGTACTACACTTGTATTTGGATGCCCCAGCAGAAGCGGAATTATTAATGCGTGTTTCCCAGAAAAATGACCAATTGTGAAGTTTTGGTTCAGCTTTCATTACTGGAAATCTTATTTTGCTAGGGGACGCAATCACTCGTTATATATAAGGAGGCATATTATATGAGTTTATTACAAGTGCTGTAGAACTGATATCAATAACAATTCCACAGAGATGGTTTAGTATTTATTTAATGTGTGATTTCACTCAAAACAACATTTGTAGACATAAAAGGTATAAAAGTATCATATTTAGAAGAGATACGAACTATTTTTTGTAACTTTGTTTATGCCTTTAAGCAAACGCAAGAAATCTAGAGGGCGACTTAAGGCAGAGAATTATACGTTTTTTAAAGAATCATAAGGAAATGACGAGCATAAAGGATAAAAACAAAAATTAAATGGATATAACGAACTTTGTGTAGGGAATTAGCCTCCTCATAATATAGGGTACTGGAGGGTCTACAATTTAACATTCCTCATTAATTTCTAGAATGTAGGTGATATCCACAATACATCAACATAGAATCAAAATAAAACTGAAAAATATCAATAATTCGATCCGTCGTAGAAAGCCTTCAGTCACTAACATATTCTCCTGCGTATTTCAAGCATGACGGAAGCATAGGGCATGTGTCAAAAAGACAAAGATGAGTTTATTTACAAATTTAAGTGAAAAAGGTGTTTTCATGAGTAAAGAAAAATCGCCCTAAGAGTTTCTCTTTGCTTGGTTAAAAGATGGTTGTTGCTCTCGAAAAATGAGGACCATAAGGGGTAGCCGTGACGGGTTCTGATACAGCCTACATTTTCTCCATATTTCATGCGGAGAAATTACCACTTAATTTATACTCCCGTTTTCAAAATTTAATTTTTTAGAAGTTGAATATAGAGGAGAGACTCATTCGTATCATTTTGTACTACAGATAACATAGTGACTCAGTATCACACTCAATTTCTCTAAAATATTTCGTCAATATTTTATCGTATTAAAAAAATTATATTTCGAAATATTCTTTCAATGCGTATGCCTTTTAAAATTTAGTTTTTTTACCATTGCATCACTGTTTTGAAACCATAAATATCGGAGGCCTAAATACTTAATTGATTGGGTATTAAAAGTTATTTTCGGCTCAATGAAGTAGAACCCAGATTTAAAGCGTTTGTCAGACTTGAATAGAATAAGAGATTCATTAAGAATGCATTCAAAGAAAGTTGTGACTGTAGTTGTTTCAATACCGCCCATTCATATTTGTTTTTGACTGTAATGACGTCCATTCGTTCCCGCGATTTGCTTTTCGAATTTTATTTTCTGCACCCTGAGGGACTATCGCGAGTTATTTTCAACTCAGCCCACCGTTTTTGATTCCTATGTTCCATGTCATTTTCAATATACGTGATTTACTTCGTCGGGGCTGAATTTCTGAGGGGGTTAGTAGGAGGAAGGAGAGGAGGTTTTTCAGGGGGAAACTAAGGTCTAGGGGGAGGGGGTTGAAAGAGGAGGAGGATGGGATCCTGATGCTCTCAATTCCTTCGAATCGCTTTTATTTCGGAAAATAAAGACGCGTAAATAAATCCGCCCTCGTGCTCCGTTCTCCTTTCACCTCATTGCCATCTCTCCTCCCCCTTCCCCCCAGAGGAAACTCTCACCAATCACACCGGTGCGGCCCCCTCCGTCCACACGCCCCCTCGAATCCGCCTCTTCGTCCCCCCTCCCAACCTCCCTTCCCGCTCTCCCACATTGCTGGAGTGGTAGGAGTGCTAACAGACGACACTGCGAAAAGTATCTATGCCACTATCTTTACTGCTCACGTTAAACCAACATCGTTTGGCCGTTGGAACATTACAAGCAGTAATATCTTGGTTGCTTTAAGGTATTGTTTTAAAAAAAATTTCATGGAGGAAATAAGGTAAATAATTACACTATTGTTCTAATTTACCTTATAGATGGTGTTTTCTGGTGTGACTTTATGGAACTTGCAACAATTAATTTTGAATAAAAATTCGTACTTGTATATTTCACAATTTATTATATTTTTACACAACCATAGTTTCGACGATTAACGTCATATTCAGGTCCTTGAAGAAAACGTTAATTATGGAAACCATGGTCATGTGAAAATATTAGAAATTGTGAAATACACAAAGTACGAAGCTTTATTTAATTTACGTTACAAGACGAACTGCCCGTGCGTAGTTTCCTCCTAAAGTGAATCTAAACCCGGTTACTTTGTGTGTACTCTACATAAACGTTATTTAAATAGTTTTTCACACAAAAGGTGTTAGCGACATAATAACTTTTATTACAATGAAGTAAGGGTCTTGATCACAAGATCGATCTTAGGTCACGTATTATCCCCAAAAGTTAAAATATTATTTATTAATGGTAATATGTATCTGAGTTAAATTTACATTTCCATGAATCACAAATTTCATTTCTGCGTGAAGGCCCGACCCTAAGAGTGGTACAGTAGGGCCTCGGTGTCATTGAATTGTTGTATGGTTGCGGGTTTTGCAATTCCACATAGCGCAAATAATCTTTTGAAAATAAATAATTCATTCGAATCCCTGTTTAAATTCCACCTTCCTCTTCTTACCTGGAACCCTGATACCGGATCTATTCTCCGACTTCGAAAGCTTTATTCGACATCAATATTCAGAGTCAGGAATGGAGAAAAAATGGGGATTCAGTGCTGGCTAGCTGCATGACCGACCGAGGACCGTCCAGACTGTCACATTCCTCAAGTTTTAAAGGAAAAAAAATGGAAATATTTTCCATACCCGTCTCGCCCCGTGAAAAGAATGCTTCGAGCTATCCCGGCTCGCAGTTTGACTAGGGCTACTGACTCTGCAGGTAAATTTTCAGATTCAGACTTTTAGCTAAGCATTCCAGAAATTCCAAACACGTATGTTGTCGACTCTCGATTTATTTTAACCTTCCAAGTCCAACCGAACCGTTACAGGACAACCAGAATCTGCCAGGTTTAAACTATAAAATGGAGTTCTCAAGGCAGTCAGTCCTAATTCTATATTTTCATTGTAAATAATATTTGGCATAATTCAGGAGTTCACTGATGGAATACTTACGCTTTATTTAAATGACGAAGAAAAAGTCAAAAATATGTATCAAAATAGAAATGTTGTCATTTAATTCTGTATTTAACTACTGAAGCTCTGGATGCAATATTAGCTTGTCTTCATGTAAGGGTTAAAATATCAAGAAGGTTTTTGAATGAAATATTAGCTATATCCACTATGGCTCATCAAAAATTGGCGCAAAGTACTACCTAATATTCTATTAAACTATTGATGACTTTTCAGAGAATAAAGCTTTCCCTGTGAACATAAATGGGACTTGAAAATATTTTCGTACAACGAAAGTAATGGCAATAAACTGCTGTTAGTAGGAAATACATACATATAATTATGAATAACTTTAAGGTGTTTATTTTGCACTAAATTTGGCTATTGAGAAATCACTCTACATTTGAACACTGAACGTCATCTACTGATGTAACTGAGCTTTCCGTCATCTTCATATTACGACGTAAACGCGCACCATAAGTACTCCTCGCTTCAACATGACCACACCCGAAGACAATAATCTCTGTTATGACTGGATATTAGATTAAGATTTTGACTTATTTATTAAGATAAAATCATAGTTTCACCCCTGGTTGGTCAAATATGTAGTAGCTAAATATGTTGGTTGAAATTATGTGAAGAATACTCTTTTGCAATGGGCACTGATTTGTTTGAAATAAAATCTTTTGCGAACCCAATGCTATACTTCAAAATAAAATTAACTCTGACTTTGTCAACATCGGTAAACTATGAATGATGAACAGAATTATTTTCACACTCCAATGATTAAAAAAATATATAATTCTGAAACTAAGGGTGTTTCGCTGTCTATGCATTATTATCAGGTAAACTTCCGACGTGTATCTAATGGCGACATCTAAGCGTCAAAACTCGCTCTGTGCAGTCTATAAAACAAATAATGAACATTACAAAGCGTGTTTTCCTCTATTTAAAGCTGTTACGCCGGAGAAGTTTGATTCATTCAGCAAAAAATTTAGACTCAAAATGAATCAAATTGGTTCACCACCCTTGGTTATACTAGTAGTTCTTTTCTTCGCCTCACGGCATGGACGTGCGAGTGAAATCTGAAATTTACCGGAGAAAGACCCTGGTGCTTGGAGCCGAAGAGGGAGGAGGGACTCAGCCACCTTCTAGGTGTCACACAGAGGTCACTCAGCTGTGGAATCTAACATGTTGCCAAATTTTGTCATCATATTTGCACTGAGGAGGAGTTATTCCTTGGGAAATATCGAATATTGCCTTCAACGTCCACGGATGCTTCAAGTGGGGATCTGTAGACGACGGCCCGGTATTCACTTGCACATATCACGTGCTTACCAGTATTCCCAATAGCTGACAATATCGTTCCATCGTACTGCTACTTTTGAAAACCTTAGAAGACCCTGGGTGCCTATACAGTGGTATTGGCTACTTATTTTTGAAGGTCAAAAGCCCTGAACTGGGAAATGGAACATAATTTTTACCTGCCGAAATGAGTCACTTAGCTATCTCCTACAATTCAAGATATCTCTCTACTACTCTCTAAGAGTCTCCAATTGTGCGTTTTTCTTTTAAAGTAGACATTTTCCAGGGAAATCAATTTTTTCGCTACAACCATCGCCCACCTAACATACCGCACACCCTACCTTGTGATCGGGAAATTTTTATTATTTGGGATATCCTTTCAAATTGTGCAGTACCTATCCATTAATTCCTCTAAAATTCCTAAAAAAAGTTTAGGGGACCTGAAAAATCCACCCTCTAACTTTAGTTAAAAAGCATTGGTGCATTCGATACATTGTGATAACAAATTGACATGAAATTATTACTTCCCAAAATAATTCACTTTGATAATATAATTATTCTCAATTGGCAGAAAACAAAATAAGTGAAATCATCCACTATTTCTAGTTCTCAATGCAAAAAAAGCCAAAGGAAAAGGAAAATAAACAAATGAATACGTAAAATATTGTTATCTAATGGCCAGGAACGAAATAAATATCAATACACTCGTGAATAAATCTCATGTAACATAATTTTAGTGAGTAATGTATTTATCGCTTACTTTTAAATAATTATGATTATACAGGTATGGTGGAATCAAGAATATTGGGATGATGGTTCGCGATCTGGTGGAGGACTGGGGTTATGTCGTATATAATTTCCGTAGTAGTAGTTAACTGCCGAAGTTTAAAAAATAAAATACCGGAATTTCACCATCTCATTCATAGCACAGAGTCGGATATCATTATAGGAACTGAAAGTTGGTTAACAGATGACATCGCAGATTGCGAAATATTTCCCAAGTCCTTCATAGTTTATAGAAACGACAGAAAAAATAGAGCCGGAGGAGGAGTGTTTATTGCGGTTAAGAACTCTAACGTCAGTAGAGCCGAGTTATTTCCTGATAGCTGTATAGAAAGTGTATGGTGCTCAGTGAAAACACCCAGATCGAAAAGAATATATATCTGTGCGTATTATAGACCACCCCACGTTAGCATTAACTCAATACCAGACCTAGAAAAACAGATACACAGCTTTACATCCCAAAACAGTGAGCATAGCCTAATTTACGGAGGTGATTTTAATATTCCCACAATAGATTGGGATTCGTACAGTTTTATAAATGGAGGTAAAGACAAGGATCTATGCGAGTCCCTCTTATTCGCGTTCACCTCGAATTCCCTACATCAATTAGTCACTTCACCAACAAGGGGAAAGAACATTCTTGATCTGTTAGCCACAAATATACCCGAAAAGGTCTTAAATATAGAAGTTGTTGACGGAATCAGTGATCACAGGGCTGTAAACGCTAAATTTTCTCTAAGTGTAGATAAAGTCAACAAACCTAAGAGAAAGGTGTATTTTTTCAATAAAGCGGACTATGATGGCTTAAAATGTGAATTAAAAAGTTCTTTTTTTATATTTGACGAATTAAGCAAAACTAGTAGTGTCGAGGATACTTGGAATAATTTTCTTAGGATAACACGTTCAGCAATACAGAGGTTCATACCTAGTAAATATATAAAAGAGAATAAGGAACCCCGATGGTACAACTCTGAAGTACGGAAATCTCTTAGGCGGCAAAGGGTGTGCCATGCCAGAATGAAAAACGCAGTTAAAGATTCCTCCCCTGATAAAATCAACGAAACCATACAGAACTACAAAGCATCTAGGTCCACTGCCAAGAAGGCCTTCCGGAAGGCGCTAGCGGAATTCAAAAGGAAAAAATTAGGCGAACATTTGAACGATAACCCAAAGATGTTTTGGTCCTACGTCAGGGAAGTGCAGGGAAACAAGTCCACCGTAAACTCATTGAATATCGAAAAGGGGGATAAAGTAACGAGTAGTTTAGATAAAGCCAACATATTAAACTCATTTTTCCAGAGTGTTTTCAACATATCCTCACAAAATACACCCGAGAACCTTCCGAAAATATTTCAGCATTCAATGGAAGCAATCAATATTTCCACCCGCGGAATAGAATTACTCCTTAAAAACATAGACCCCAACAAATCTCCGGGACCTGATGAGATACCGGCACGCGTGTATAAAGAATTGTCGGCTGAAATTGCCCCATATCTAGATATAATATTTAAGAAATCATTAGCAGAAGAAAGCGTACCAAACGGCTGGAAGGTAGCTTCGGTAACACCCATATTTAAAAACGGAGACAGGGAGGACCCCAGTAATTATAGGCCAATATCGCTGACTTCCATTTCCTGTAAGATTCTTGAACACATCATTGTTAGTTCCATGATGAGGCACCTCGATAGCCAAGATTTATTAATTAATAACCAACATGGCTTCCGTAAGGGTAGATCCTGCGAAACTCAACTCGCACTTTTTGTACATGATGTATTAAACTCCGGTGAAAGCAATATTCCAGTTGATGCGATATTCCTAGATTTTAAGAAAGCTTTCGATAAAGTCCCTCATTGCAAATTACTGGCGAAATTGGAAACCTATGGAATACACGAAAGTATTATTAACTGGGTGAAACAATTCTCAAGTGATCGTGTCCAAACAGTCGTCCTGGACGGTGTATCATCCGATACTGTCAAGGTCACGTCGGGGGTACCACAAGGAAGTGTCATAGGTCCCCTCCTTTTCCTTATTTACATAAATGACCTCAGTACCGTAGTTAATAGCAAGCTCCGTCTTTTCGCCGATGATGCAGTAATTTATGGGGACATCCGAAGTCACGAAGACAGAGTCGTGTTAGCCAACGACCTAGATGCAATTCAAAATTGGTGCGATACATGGCAATTGGAATTGAATTTTAAAAAATGCGTAGTAATACATTTTTGGGAAAAGAGGAATTCCCTCCCTTATAGTTACAAAGTGAAACAAACCAATATCGAGAGGGTAGATTCATTTAAATACTTGGGTGTAACAATTACTCACGATCTGTCCTGGGGAAAACACATACGAGAAATATGCGGTCGTGCTAATAGAAAATTGGGATTTGTGAAAAGAGTGCTAGGTAAATGCGACGAAAAGGTGAAAGAACGATGTTTCCTTGCCTTGGTCAGGCCCCACCTAGAGTATGCTGCCAGTATATGGGATCCTCATAACATAAATTTGGTTTCGGAATTAGATCGAGTTCAGCGGAGGGGGGCTAGATTTGTCAAACATTGTTATGACCAACTCAGCAGCGTATCCACTTTGCTAGACAATTTAGGTTGGGATTCTCTTACACAGCGGCGTTTCCAATATAGATTAAACTTATTAAAAACATTTAAAGATGGGCCCTTTTCCGATGACATCAAGGATATAATACGAACCCCAACGTATTACGGTCGAAGGGATCACGAATATAAGACTAGAGAGATAGACTGCAAGACTGACAGGTTTAAAATGTCATTTTTTCCAAGAACGATAAGGGACCAGAATGCTCGTAGTCGAAATTCCCCAGGACTTAGTTCATTACAATAAGTATTAACGTACAGGTTAGGGACTACGCGAGGATGTGTATACATGTGTGTATGCATTTATATATATGTATGTGTGTATATATATATATATTTTTTTTTTTCCTACAGGTTCCCCCCACCTTTCCTCACCTAACTCCCAACCCCCTCAACCCTTACCCTTCCCTCATGGTGCTACACCCCCTGCCACACACCTTTTTGGTGGCTCGCAGGGTACTTATGTAGATGTAGATGTCTCGAGGACGGGCCGGAGGGTCCCGGGTTCGATTCCCGGGCAAGGCACTTTGGGCACCTGCAGCTCCATCCAAGCTAGTTGATTTTTTGGGTACCAGGTCTTCCTGGGAAACCATAACCGGGGCACAGGGAAAGGAACTGCCCCCCCTACTCTGATGTGTGAATATTCACACGCCGTCGGGCTTGGTACATGGGTGAGCTCTACCATCACCTACTAAACCGACCTTCGGGTTGATTACTGTGTTTATGGTTTATATATATATATATATATATATATATATATATATATATATATATATATATATATATATATATATATTGGAAAGATACGAACACAGTATGAGAGAAAGTGGAGAGTGTAGGAGGTCCGTTATTTCTGGAACCATCTCAAGTTTTTAAAGCAACGCTTGGGTAAAAAGTGCTGCGGAGAAAAAGAAGATGAGACCTTGATCTTAGATTAAGGAATGCAGATGTCGAGATTGGAAAATTGAGATAGAGGCGAACAAAGCAGCAAGAATGGATAATAACCCCGCAGAATTATTAAAGTTTCCGGAAAAATGGTCGGAAGTGAATTTTTGAATTTGGAAGTAATATCTAAGGGGACGAATTTTGCCCAGAGGATTTCCTCAGATCATTTTTAATCCAGCAATGTGTGTAAACTATAGGACGAAACGTTTAATTTCGCGTAGGATGAAGGTAGTTCTAAGAATGAGTAATACGATATTACGCAATTGTGCCGACATGTCTAGGGTGAAGATCAGTGGGGAGTTTAAAAAGAAGCGAGGAACGCGAGATAAAATTGCAGGGATGAGATCAACAGCACAAAGGGAAATCGAATATCATCAAGATATCTTTGTGTGGTTGATGAATTTTGAGATGATGTTCGACTTCGATGTAGAGTGAGCGAAATTGATGGAAATATTACGAAATACAGGTGAGACTGGAGGGATAGACGACTTATCTAAAACTTGTACATAAGTTAGACAACACAGGTAGGGGTAGCCGAGGGAACATTGGAAGAGAGAGTGATGGGTGGGGGAGTGGGACAATGGGATGGTTCTTGTTGCTCTCGAAACTTTTAAACATATATGCTGAGGATATGTTCACAGGGATGTGGAAAAGACTTGAGCTGGAAATGAAAGTGTGAGACGAAATGATTAAATAATCGTGTCAGACGAAAAGGAGACTGAACTTAGTATTGAGCGCTTTACAGGAACGATGGGAGGTGCATGGGCTGAAGGTTATTCAATTGCAATAAAGTAATGAAATTCTCGGAAAATATGAAATCTAGGTCAAACGTTAAAGTAGGGGAAATAATAGAAGCAGGTAGAGTAGTTAATGCATTTGCTTGGTATTTTATCGGAAAAAGGGTTCAGTAATTGGAAGATTAGGAGAAAAATTGCATTAAAAAAAGAGGCATTCTCAAGAATAAGAGAATACACAGATACAACAAGCAAATATATGAAGAAAATATTCGTAAAATCTTTAATTTATAGCACAGGCATGAATGAGAAACAAAATGTTTTACGCAAGAGGATGGGCTTTTTATTGGAGGCTTTAAATGTACTGATGAATTGAGAAAATAAGCTATACAGAGAGATAGACAAAGCCAAATATGTAAGCTGGATGGCCGAAGAGAGGAAGCTACAGAGGAAACCAGAAATAGACAGAGAATGTGGGTGAAGGAAACATTAAAAAGTATTGAAATGTTGGAAGCCATGATACGAGAGAGAATTTTGAGTAAGCGGGCTAGCTGAAGGAAGGGAGTATTTCTTTTTAGGTCACAGGTCACAAGAAGGCAGGTGGAAATTACAAAAATATGAAGGAAATAATAAAGTGTAAACAAGAAGGTCTCACTGTGCCTAGAAGAGAAAAAGAGTTCAGAGCAATTTTGAATACCTCTGACCTACCTTATAATAAATTATTGTCAGAATAGCTTCTGTAATATGTATTAGCTTTTGATTAAGATCTCTGGTGTAGATGATTTTAAGTGAAGTTTCTATTTACACGAATTATCTAAATTTATTTTCCGAAATAATCGTATAGTGCTTAATTCTACGTAACTAAAAAGAGTTAAGTTTTAGACTGGTTAGAGAGAATGCTTCGGGGTGGATCTCCGCAACTTTTCAGAACGGTTCTGGAAGATGTGTGCATTTTAAATTCACCCTAATATAACACTTAACCATTGTTTGCAATCCATATAGGGTCTGTTCCAAAAGTAAGGCACCGACGGGTACCTCGTTCAGGCAGCTCATCACGACCTCTTTGACGTTATGCAGTGTTCCAAAATGGTTGCCTTTGAAGCTCCCATTTAATTTGGGAACAAAAAGAAGTCTGTCGATTTCACATTGAGGCAGTAGCTGTGGCGGCTGGGATATCGTTGCCGCCTTGTGCTTGGCCAAGCACTCTGTCACAAGGGCACGAGTAAGGTGGTGTTAGACGGCGCGTTGTTGTGGTACAGCCTCCAGTTGGCAAAGATCTCCTTCTTGACATGTCCCACTCTTTTCTCCAGGTATTTTGACTCCGCAGCCTATCGAGAACTTCTACCTAAAACTTACGGTTCACTATCTCTCCCTGAGGCACAAACTCTTTGTAGATAACGTCTTTAGAGCCAAAAAAAAGACGATGAACATAGCGTAGTTATTTTTGGGGACATATCCTGTAAGTTATTTGAAGTAGGCGCCAGGTGTCCCCACTGTACTTTGGATGTAGGAAAGTAAGAGAGATGTGATGCTCTGTTTTAGTTAGGTCACATTTGGAATACGCCATATCCCAAAAAGGATTTGGAATCCATGGGAAAAATCTTCAATCACAGAATTGGAAAAGGAGAAAATCCCCCAGGTTTATTTTAAATTGCTACGAAAAGAGAGCAAGCATGACAGATATATTGAAGGGATAAGGTTGGAAGATCCTTGATACGTAGAGAGCAGACAAATAGTAGAATTTAGAAAGGTACAGAACACCATTATTTTCTTGCGAAACAGCAAAAATCATTATGGCGGCAACTAATGCAATTGGACACCAGGATAAAATAGGTAACACAAGACTTCACCAATGACAGATTTACTCATTCTTTCCTCGCACAATACGTAATATTGAAAAAAATCGAATAAAAACTTCCAAGTGTATTTAATTAAATACTAACTAATAATGATTTATTCAATTATTGAATGATGTGTATGTGCATGTAAGTGTGTATGTTCACGAGTGGTTTTGTATATTAGCTAGCATGTATTATAAATAATGTATGAACTACACGTTATGTTCCTGCGCGTATGACTGACGCTCCAACAGCCACCGCCGCACGCCTTTGCGGTAACTTTCGGGTATTGTCTAGATGTCGTAGATGGGAAAACCAGCAGAGATACTGATTCATCGACGTGAATTGGTGTACGGCATACATCGCTCATTCTTGTACGAGATATTTTCCGTCGTCATTCGCTCCCTCTTTTCATTTTCCGGCGAATCCTGCTGTGACCGCGCTCCACCCTACCCGACCTCCCGTCTTTTCCTTCCTTTCCATCCCCAACCGACGCAGTCACCGTTCCTCTCCACCCACCATCCCAAATACACCCTCACCTTTCTCCTCCTATCTAATTTACCACACGTCTCCAGAACGGAGAATTCGTACGCAGCTCGCAAAAGCCGTTTATTCTTCGAACGACAGTTTTTTGTCAGCCGCAAGAATGAGCGTGCGCGCATATGTTGTCCCGTTTCGTCGAGGTGGCTGATCAACGGCGCCCGCGTTATTTATCGCATGCGAAAGTCATTTCTTTAATGCACCATTTTTCTCTCTCTTCCCCTCTCTCCACTCCTGCCCCCACTTCCCCGCGCGAAGGAATTCCAAACAACAAACAAACGGAATGCTCCCGGCGCGGCGGTGGCGTCCCGCCGGACTGCCGTGAGTCCGGGTTCATGCTTACCTTGCCACGTTTTTCGAATGATGTGGGAGGAGGAGAGGCGTCCTTTGTCCTCTTTTTTTATTCCACCCGGCTGAGGGCGTCGGGGCAGATTCATTTCGGCTTGGATCCCAGCGCCCACCACTGAAGGACTCGACGCTCGAATCTCGTGTAGGTGCTGCTGAAAGATTTATTCGATAGCCGGGAGTTCTCTCCCTCTTCCTCCGGCTGTAGTGAAAATTGTTCAAAGGTGTCCAATGCATTTTATCGAGTGATTGTAGCAGCCAGACTAACACAGGAATCGTAGTATAAAATTTTTGGGCCTTTTTTCCGATAGTATGGATATTTCAGCACAAAGAATATAGAACATTGCGCATGCAAGGCAAAAATTACATTTTTTCTAGCCTATGTGTCCTGTTTGAACAGAAAATTATTTTTTCATTGAAAACCTAGATTAATCTGCAGCGTAGAAAATACTTCTTGATTATTATGCCTTTACTATTTTTAGATAAGACTTAATTTCATATATTGATCACATGTATGGAATATTTTAAGTGTCACGTCTAGTGCAAACTACACGTAACAACAAAAGGTAACTATCGACTAGGGTACTGAGTTGACATTTGAGAAGATATAAAAACTCGTAATTTTCCTTATTTATGAACAGAAATCTACCGGCTGAGGGCAGGTTTTTCATCGATCCTGGCACTACGCACTACTGTACTTGTCAGGCATAACTAGCTAAGAACAAAAAATTCTGAAACCACTTAAAATATTTTACAATAACTCATTCCGGAATCTCATATACTCCTTCTACGGAATCTCTATCTCCCTTAATTACATCCAAATTTCTATTTCTTACCTCCATTTACCTTGTTTTTCCAACTTCTCAATTACCACTTTCAACAGTATCCGATTGCGTCTCAGTATTTATTCTAGCCACTTGGCCTATTTTCTTCTTTTTTTCCCAACATCCGTCATTTCTATTCTACCATGCCAAGAAATTCAGTGATTGTTTTCCTTCCATGTATTTTATTTATTCTTTGCCGCGGTCAGATTTCAAAAAATTTCCTGTCCACATTTATCTTCTCGACTTAGCGACCACGTTTCTGAGCAGTACAAGATTACGCTCCACATTAGAGATTTCACTAGTCTTTTTTTATGCTTTAATCAACTCCGCACCTTCGTAACGCTTCCTTAGCTAACGTAATATTTCTTTTTATGTCCGTACTACACTACCCATCTTCCTCTAAAACGCTTCCCAGTAGCTGTTTAAGTTGCTTTAGTTTATATCCCCTTACTATAGTTTATAACCCCTAAATTTAAGGTATGTCTTAGTCTTCCTATTTTACGAGAATCTCATTTCCTTTATTTTATTATGATTAGGTAATTCTCATCTATCATATCGATTCTGCAATGCGCTAAGTAATGATTGTAATCTTTTAAGCATTAAAGGATATACCATTTCCATTCTTAATGCGGGATAATATTTCATGCATTAATGATGCACCCAATGGTTCACTAAATACAGTTTCGTCTATTTTCACAAGCTATACTAAAAAAAATTAAGCATTATTTTAAGTGAAGTTTTAGGTTCAGCAAAATAGTTTTGTGGAATTATTACACTTTCTGCTGTTACTCTAGAATCCACGATAGCTTAAAAAATTAGGCAACATATGCTGTACACATTCACGTGCTACAAAAAGCGATTAAAATAAAAAATAATAATGTTAGCTTTATGTGTTTTTTAAACTATCAAATTTTTAAATAATAAAAATAGTAATTTTTCCATATGTCATGGCAATAAAGTGATAAATGAGAGACATAATAATCTTTTGTTGCGAAATTTTGGAAGTCCTATTTTTAATTTCAACCTTATAGCCATATTTCATGAAGAGGAAGTTGATTTCCATGAAAATATTTTTTGGAAATCAAAATACAATTATTAATGCAATAAATGCCAAAATAATATTTCAGATAAAGTCGAAGAGACGACACAACCATGAACCTTATGGAATGGAAAAATCAAAAAATGTTACCGAAGAACCAGGATCACCAGATAGAAAAGCAATGTATGATGTGTCTAATAGTAGCGTAGTCCACAAAAAAAGGCATTTCGTTAGAAGAAAATTCGAACTAGCAACCAACAAAAACCTACGGCACACATAATGGAGGTAAGCCTCATCAAAACATATATTTGGTATGATTCTGTGGTTGGAATGGGACACTAACGGGAACAGAGAAGATCAATTAGGAAGCAGCCGAATGAGGCGTATGGCGTAAGCCAACAATGAAATCGCTGGGTTTTCTTTTAGCATCGATCGAGGACCAGGTCGGAAGCGCGAATCGATCCCCTTCCCTCTCCCACCTACGGATTTTTTTTATTTTCTCTTCAAATATCACGAAATCCCGTGAATTAGTTTCCGAGACTTTTACAAGCGGACGGACAGACAGACGGACGGAAAGGGCCCTCCTGAGCTAAATGTGCGAAGCTTGGCTCGCACAAGTTTTGCGAGCGCGCCTAAAACTACTTAATTGAATTCGAGGGAAATTTATAGTCCGGATCCCCTCCCTGACGAAAGGCAATCAATCAATCATCCCCTTTCTCCTCCCTAAATCCTCCTTTCTTATCTTATCTCTCCCAACGCTGCAATTAACTTCAACTTTATCTCTGTTTTCATTCCACTTTGCTCTCCCCTCAACTATCCTCTTGAAAGCCGCCTCTCCCATTCCCGTGAGTGAAATGGAAAAAAGGGCAAATACGGTGGTCTCAATTTCGCCTGGATAAAGATATATATATATATATATATATATATATATATATATATGTATATTTATCTTTATATAATGTCCTTCTAATACCATATCCTCCCATCCGTTTAAAGATTGCTTCTCGCACTTATTCTCCGTCAACTGTCCGACACCTTTTGGATATCCTATTCTTTACGGAGAGATCATTCAAAATTATTGGATATTTCAACGATTTATTGCACATCTTTTTTGATATACAAGCAATGATTTCATATTTTTTTTCAAAACCTACTGAATAGTTTCGTTTCTAGGAAGATAAAGAATGAATCCCCATTACACGCCTTAACACTTGGAAAGAAAATTAATTCGCTGCCAAAGTGGGTGTCCAAGGCCATTGACCTTCAACGGCATTTGGTTGACCAGAACATGCCGTGAAGGATCCTCGGGTTAACGGGCTTACCTCTGGAGCCAAAATTCATTACGTTGTTAGTCACATTACATCTCTATGTGAACAATAAGTTTCTTAACAATAAGTGCTATAAATTATTTTGTGATAACCTTACCATACACTCACAATTTTCGAAGTGAGCATTTTGGAGTAATTTAGGGTCGAATTGCTAAAGCTATACTAGCCTTCAGGAGTTAAATAGGAGAAATGGAGAGAAATTTTGCAGCAGATTCCCCGAAAATTTCTTTCTATTATTTACGCCTTTCTATTGGTGTAGTTGATAAATTAAAGCGTCACGTCGCAACAACCTTCAACGCGCCAACGTAACTGGCCTCAGGGTTAGGGTTAGGTTATGATTCTTAGGCAAATCTACCGATCATAAAACCACGTGAGATTGTTCTTCTTGGAACGGAAGAAATGACAGGGTGCGTCTCAACCCTCCCACGCGAGGAAAGGAGATGGTTTAATGTCATGGGGAGAATTCCTCGGAAAACTAGGAGGGATACTCAGAAAATTTAAGGATGGGAAGTCAGAGAAAGAGAGACAAAAATGTAAATGGTGATACGATGATTGGCTGCCCCTATGTGGGCTTGATGCGGATTCTATCCCTACAATATTTTTCTCCCGATTTTTAACTTTCAACTTTTTCTCACAATTCTGACAGATGAAGAAGCTATATTCTAATCTCAAAATAATCCGAATTAAGGGAACACGAACATAAACAAGAGTAGTTTGTATCATGAGAAGAACATGAATAAGCTCAAGATTCTCAGCCAATTTCACCCCACTTTCCCAGTGCTATTCTAAGAGTACGGCAGATCACTGATGAAGAAGAGATTTATCAAATATCACATTTGAGTGAGAAAAACTACAATTAAAATTCCCAAAAAATTTTAGATTCTCCCTTGCTGGAATATTAGCCAAACTGAAAAAAAAGAAATAAATAAAGTCGATTTAACGTACGGTGGAAGGAAGGAAGCTTTTTTATTGCCATTGAATATGTGCGTGCAATTTTAATGGAAAACTCGAAGCTAATAAACAGTGGCACCTCATAATATAATGTTCTCTCTTGGGTGAATAAGCCTACATTGTCTTCATTGGAATCAACTGGTCAGTCAGGACAGACTGGTCATCATGAAGTGAAGCCTGCTGGATTGTACCTTGTCCGAAAGCTGACGTTGTAATAAAAATATCCAAAGCCAAAATAATATATATAAAAATATATATAGATTATTTAAAGAATTGGTTGAAATTAATACCGAAAAAATTTAAACAATAAAATTAAAAAGAAATCCTAGTCTAACAATTTTGCTCGATCAGAATTATTTTAATGAAATTTAATTAAAAAAAGAATGTAACATTAATAAAATTGCAGTAATAGTACTTTCATACTTACTTGGCTTAACATAAAACAACAATTAGACCAAAATATACTGTACATTATCAAGAATTGCATAACATTCAGCATTGAACCCAGACGCAATTTCTTTCTCCTCTAACGGACTGTCCTTTCTCTTTAGTTTTATCTTGTTTCTATCTCGTAGGTACCATCACGTTACTATCTTGAAAATGTGTTTTTTAACTGTTTGAACGAGACAAAAGAAAAATTTCTATTGGTACCGTCATAGAACTTACACTACCCTAAAAAGACAAAAAATAGGCAAGTTTTCAGAATACCTTGGCAGTAAATCTCAAATAACAGACCAATAGATACAGTATAAAAATGGTATGATTTTTTCTGTCAAAGACGTCTACAAAAAAGGAATAAAAATTGCACCTAAAAATATTCCAAAATGTACCAACTAACTCCCACACATTAAGAAAAAGATGCTTCGCAAGGGTGAGGTAGTGGCAGAAATTTGATCATCAAACCAGCACCGAAATATCAAAATTCCTTTATATATACTCCCTTGCCTCCTTTTGGTCTGGTTCAGAGGATGGTGCTCAGAAATTCACTGTTTTCTAACCCCACTGAAGAGGTGGCACTCCACGAAATCACAGTTTTTTTACAGCTCTCATTGTATCTTATACGAGGTCTCTTCCAAAGCTTTTATCCAGGAAGACTAGAACGACGGATGCCAAAAACATCATGCCATGGGCGGTCCTTTGATGGCACGCCTAGACATATATCGCAGGGCGCGCAGCGCTTAGCGAGATATATACCACTCCAATTTTATGGCAGCCGGTTTTATGGACGGCCATTCGCTGAATCCATTCTCTGAAGAACACCTTCGCGATTTTTGCAAAGCATCGATGTTTTCTGGGTTCCTACGACACATATTCAGAGATAATACCGCGGAGAGACTCCTTTTAACCCTTACTGGATCTTGACTCTCATGACTATTTTGAAAATATTAACATTCGTAATGCATTTTTACAAAATTTTTACTCGCTTTATCATTTGGAAACCAAATAAATGAAAGAGTGAAGTCCTATAAAACAAAAAAGTGGACTAAAACGATGAGGATGACGTGATAGTTATTCTTTCATTAAAAGTTTTCCACAGATCGGTTTCTTTGTTATCATTATCACGGAATGGATTTCTAGTTCGGCGTTTAAATTGATATATAATGAATATGCCTTTTTGTTTCATGAAATTTACATCTACAGCATTTCTTTTCGAGCTTTCATTTAGGTGCATGCTAGGTTATTTGCGACAACTATCATTGATTCTCTATAAAAGTGAGATGCATTTTATTAAGCACTCCAAAGGTAAAATTGAAATAAAAATGAGCTAGTATATCGAAAAATCCAGTTTTTGGGTAATTTAAATTGACTTATACAACTGACTTCTTGTTATGATTTTGAAGTTTGCATGAAAATTCAGCGGAACATTTAAGAACATCTAAGAGGAGAGATTTATTTAGTTCTTTCATCTATTTCTCTTTTTTAGGCGGATGAAATAGCAAAAGGTTTCGATAATCCTTTCACCCAAAGGTAAAATAGGTACAATATCTTTATTACTCAAAGATTTAACTCACTTCTGGTCAATGATTCTAAGATGTTTCCAACATAGTTTTTAAGTTAGAATTTGATTTCTCATAAAAATTACGTCTGAGAAAAAACAGTTTTCCTTTAAATGATATATTACCCCTTTAAATGTTCTTCGACGCGTCCTAAAATGTGTTGTCTCTGGTCTAGGTGACAAAATGATATCTTTCCTAAAATAATTTTACAATTTATTTTGCTCTTTCATTCCCCTTAGGCATTTAGTGGGATTGTTATAGGATTTATTGATTTAAATTATATCTTATTTATGCTTTAATTCTTTGTTTTAGCAAGCATATGGTTAACTGCTCCTATTAATGTGGACAACGGCCGTTGAAGAGAATCCAAATGTCTTCCGATTTCACGATTTTGTATAAAGTAGTCTTTCGATATCTCTCCCGACTATTGGGTCAGTATTTAAACACTAAGCATACGGCATCTTTTTTATTTCGTCCCCCATTACTCCTCTAAAAATAATACATAATTCCTTGTACTTAATTCAAATTTTGCAAATAACTCACTCTATTATTTCTTAGAAAATTGTAGGCTGACTCAGAAATTCAGATATTTTCTCCTACATGGTTTTACCTGAGAAAATGAAATTATCCACCATATTCAGAAATGTGTTCAAATCAAATTTACGTCTCTTATGTTATGCTGAGTTTCTAGCGTTTTGTTTTTTTTCAATTTTAAGCAAATTTGAGTCCTTAGCACGAAATAACCCAACAACTCTTGGGGTATTATTTTAATGGTTCTTATTCTGGGACATGTCACTTGGCGAATGCTGTGATTCGTCGTGCTTAATTAATCTCCATATTTCCCGATTGCATTAAAAGGATAGTCCGAGGGTTTTAGAAAGATGCGGAAAAAGATAACCGTACAATTGATATTTTAAAATTTTTAATACACATGCATTGCGCGTGCATGCATAGAATACTGATTTTATATAATTCAAGATACAACTTCCTCCTTTGGGCGTCACTGCTTTTAAGTGTCAAGATACTCTTTGGGGAGGGGACTCAGAAAATGACCTTTGTCGACAGTTAATCGTTCAATATACCCTCATAAAATAAAGTCATGTACCTGCGGGAAACCTGGAGCAGAATGCATAGTGAGCAGCCCAGAGAACAGAAAATTTGGTAAATATTCTTGCACTCCCTCACCCCAAGAATGAAAGGGACTGAATAATATATGGAGAGACTGTCAACTCGTGGAAAAATAATGCATGAAGTAGGTGCGTTAACTCAAACTTGGGGTTCCCTGGGAGACAATCAAAAAACCTGATGTGTTCTCCCGCTGAAATATACCACATTGACTGACGTGCAAGTGTAATACTGAGGTATCGTATGGAGGGACAGAAAGTTAAACAAACTATTAAATGATAATGGATCTCGACATAAGTCTCATTAATATAATTTTCTGTAAAATAATTCATAAATTACTTCATATTGTTTTACTTTTCTCTTTGCCGTTAAAAATGCTAACCCGTGATTTCCCAGATAGATACTTGCAAATTCCTCGTATAGAGTGAAGTGGACTAAATAAAAGCTATCTACAATTAGCGTGATATTGTAGTATAGTATTTACTGTTTTTGCAGGCAAAATATATAGTATGCTTCATTTTTATGACGTGACTAAAATATACGCGCTTCAAATAGTTTCATTTGGAAAAGTATGTTTCATTAGTACTTAATTGAGGTTTTACTAATGCCCTATTCACAATTAATTATTCATAACGCTAACATAACAATAGAGCCATTACACAGGATAGACTGTCCCTCTAATGCCCCACCATGACACCAAGTTTTCCTTAGAAATCTCACCCCGCCAAAGAAGTGTTAGAATTTCTCTAGACCGTTCTCTGACAATCCAAAGCACTATTTCTCATCCCCATCTTCATTGTCTCATTTTTCCTCTCTAAATTAACTGTTATTTCTTTAACTTAGATGGAAATTGGCAGAAATTTGGTTGGAAAACCATCTATTTGTATCTAAAATTTCCTGGAAACCTTTTGGCATCTCATAGTGTACGATAGGCATTTTTACAGACATTTTGAACAGATCTGAGCATGCATTTTCAGGCAGTTATTTTCACTGGTAACATTGAAGGAGAATGGCTACTATTTCTTAAAGCAAATCAAGCAGTAGGCTCTAGAGGGGGAATAACCTCCATTTGACTTCATCTTGGATTTTCTCCCATACCGAGATTTTCAGGCATGAATCATAATTTGAGAAATTCATTACAGTTATTTACTAAGTTCCTGTAAATTCGATCTCTCATTTAGTCAGTTCGAATATAACCGTGAATCAACTACGTTTGTAACAACAGAATTTTTAAGTGATAAAATGTGCTATTTTTATTAATTTTACGTTTCTTACGAAAAAGACGGATTGCGGACCTTTATAGGATACGAAGAATGTGATATATAACGATTCGTTAGAGACTAATACTTTGGTCTAGTAGGCGAATAGTATTTCAATTTATAATTTAGCGGACCCAGCCCTAATGAAGCAGTTTTCCCTCCAATACCTAATATGCCCAAGTATTGGTTAACTATCATCACAGTGAATATTATGACGAGCAATAGATCTGCAGGATTAAGGAGTCAATGAGAAAAACTGAAGTACACACATTCATAAGCAATTGGTTGTAAGAAATTAATCATATGGTCAAAATATTATTAGGTAATCTACCGGTTAGGGTAGGTTTTTGGATGGACACAACTAACAAATAATTATTTTGTAACTCCAAACAAAACCCAATCCAGCAACCTAAACTACATCAGGTCCCTCTTCATTTCTGTATACTTCTTTCCTCCCTTCATCCCATCCAACATCCCTATCCTGTTCCTACCCTTTCCTCGCTTGCCCAACATTCTCCCCTCTATTACCTTCTTCAACATTCCACTACCGCTCAATACGCCTTTCATCCATTTTTCCTGCCTCCATAGGATTTCTCTCAACAAACCCCTCTCCTCACCCACCATTTCTAGTACTTCCTCATTTGTTTTCCTTTCGGTCCATTTCACCTTCTCCATTCTTCTCCACACCCACATTTCAAAAGCCTCCAATCTACGTCTACCCTCCTGCTTCAGCGACCACGTTTCCGCGCCGTACATAGCTACGCTCCATATCAGAGTTTTTACGAGTCTTGTCTTAACATCCCTACTCAACGTCCCCGTCATCAACTCCCTCCTCCTTGAGAAAGCCTCCTTGTCATATATATTATTGATATAATTTACTGAACACGTACCTTACTGAACTGTGGCAAATATTTTCAGTGATTTACGAAGGATGAGAAATACGAATTATGTGTATGAATAGTAGAGAGAAATGTCTGGCAACGCGTGGTAACAGTTTGCATGCAAGCGTAAGGCCCCTCTCATGCCAAGTGTAAGGGATGATTAGCTCGCCAACGACTGTCTTAAGTTAGCGTGGCGTACAAAGTACACCGAAAAAAATATTGTTGGTGACTTATCGCCTCACAACAGATATCAGACAACTTAAATTGATTTCTCACATCACGACCTTCTTTTTGTTGACTAATAATGTGTGATTCATGAGTAGATATGAATTTGTAATATGCCTGCTTTTACAGCAAAACACTCCCCTAAAGATAAATTTGACTGAGAATTAGTTAAGATATATACTTTGAAAACGGTGTTCTATAATGAAGGCTGTTCCATCCTTGAAGCAACAAAAAAGTATGGATTAAGCATACGATATACAATGCTATAAATTGTACATGCTTGTGAAGTACCTGGAATAAGTATATTTAATGTGAAACTCAATTGATTAAAATAATCTTGCAATACAGTCTTGCACCAGGAAAAACTAGTAAATTCTTTCGAATGCTTTTTTGTGACATGTTATTGGTGTAATTAGATTTAATGTGCTCAGTATGCCATGCTATATTGTACCTTAATTAGAGTTAATACAAAATTTCAACTATATACACGTTTGATGTGGCATTACCATGATTTGACTACTTATTGAACACAACTGCCCTGCGCTAAGGTTTTTGTATGCACCTTATAATGTAAATTATACAAAAATACTAACCTGGAAAAGCATAAAAGCCATATCATTCCAAAATATTGGCAACTAATTATTGCCTGGGACTAAACCCATTAACTCTTCCCTATCCACATGTTTTCTCCTCCTCATTGTCACTATCAAATATGCATCACCGAGAAAAGGAAAAAGAACGTCGTTTACCGTACGATTTCCCTTTATGTGAAAGGAAACCCTGGCAGCTGTCCAAGTAGGAATCAGTTGGGTATTACATTTGAATATGGCTCTCGGGTTTCGGTTCATTCTTTGGCGCTAAGTAAAGTGCTTTCTATGCATGGACTGTTGGTATCTCCGCTATCGGAATAATACAAGGATATAAGTTTTAACTCCCAAGTCCGGCTCGCTAATCTCATCGAAATAAAACGATGACCCCATCCGCTAGACCCAAGTTCCTGACTCGTGTTTTGATATTTTTACGCACAGTATTCATACCACGTATTACTGCAGCCATGAAGGCGTACTCATGCATAATGAAGGCGAGCTGTATGAATAAATTTGTGTTTCCACTATCACACCGTTAATCTTTTATGATTATGCTACTAAGAGGTGATTTGTCATGCTAAAAATATTCACCTTGCGGATACCGTCTTTGGAACTTGAAACCAATCGACCCCCTTTGCAGCAAAAGAGTATGTTTATTCCTGCTTTGCGCATCAAAAATAATTTTCTCAGCAATGCATTTTTTAAATTCGGAATATGAAACTGAAAATTTTGGTTTTGGAAACAATATTCGATGCATGTGTATCAAATGGCCATGGAAAAAAATAATCATCAGCAATCCTGAAATATTCTCTCATTTTATCTTTCAAAATGAACCTGAAAAAACCGGTAGGTGTCCAGGATATGAATGGAAACTTCTTTATTTTTTCGAGTAAAGAATTCACGCATTTTAGAGGAAAAGAAGTGGGAATGCTCTTTTCAGCAACGATATCGCCTCAACAGCTTTACTTTCTAAAAGGAAGAGAGCCCAAAAGAGCGGAAGGAAACAGCAGTGCGACCAAAAAAATGGAAACTTGAACTCGTGAGTTTGTGTGGGGTACGGTTGTTAGAATTTTTGAAGCTATTACCTACGTAGAATACCACAGGAAACAAACTCTCGCCGTGCATGCCCGACTATTAAAGGCAAGGCTCTTCTGAGATCTGGTCTAGGAAATCGCCATTTTCTTAAGCCTACGGCGGACGGAAAAATTTTTTACGCGGTTTCTTTCAGCTCGAAGGAATGTTGTGGTGGAGGCCATGGGACGCTAATGGAGGTACAAATATACGGACCGAAGAATGTGGTACATTTCACTTAGGAAAGAATCCGTAATATTTTCCTTCTAAAGATGGCCTTTTCGGCACTAAGGTGAGCGGCACCAACTTTAACAAACGCATTGCTGGGGAAATATTTTATGGAGAGATAGCGGTGTGTAGCACGTTCTCACGTCTCTTGGAGCCCTGAAGACTCCTTTACCTCACATTTCTTTCTATTTCATTTCCCGCAGTAGTGTTTGATAGGCATCAAACGGGACATTATTTGGATATTGAATTGCAATTACAAAGCATGGTGGGGGATTTTGGAGCAGGTTGCAGGAGCCCTGGCGTAAAACGTTAGGTACAAAGCGATACTGTAAGTGAGCTGTCACCCGAATGCGATCATTTTCCTGTTCTCATCGCTGGAAAACTTCCTTTTCTCAGAAGGAATAACGTTCAAGGTAGAAATATAAACCTATGTGTGCAAAACACTCTTAGAAGGGACACTCTGAAAAAGGAATTTAAAAAGCTCAAACACTAACTGCTTCAACATACCTACAATACTTTTTCTTTACTTTTCTTTTACTTTTCGGTGTTAATGTAATAAGATAGGGATGATATAATTTATTTTCATGATGAATCGAATGAGGAAGGGATTTTGTTTGTGCGTTTACTACAGAAAATTCCGCATCTTCAAAGATATTGTCAACTCAAACACACGCAATCACTAACTTTTTATGTTATTATCCTGGTATGTAAATCATGAGACGGCATTAAAAACATTACTGTTAATCAGTTTCTTTGTATCATAAACTACTTGATTATAACGTTGAAATAAACAGGTTTATTTTTATGAATCTGTGATGGTTAAATTCTAGGATTTAGTTTAAGGACATCACCAACTGACAGAGAATAAAATTATGAAGATTAAAAATACTCACACCTTTTAAGCCTTTGAATCCCATAACTTCGGTTATAAATTGGCTGGTATTACATAGCTTTTAGCGAAGCACATTTTAAATTTTGTGGATTAACGTCATAAATATATACTATAAAGAATTTAGGAAAAGATAAACAAAAGTGCAAAAAGGAAATAAGATGGATTTTTCGAATTTAAAGTCGCTCCGATAAACTTGAGGATTTGGCGAGTTAAATTTGTGTAAACAATTTTCAAAATCTAAAGATAAGAAAGCTCAAAAGTTTCACCAGTTTTCAAATAGAATTTTCGAAAAAATGAATGAACACGACCTCTGAGACCACGGATCATGATTTCAGAAGGTAAATATGAAATTAGATGATTCACCATGGTCATATTCGTATCCATTAAATTTGTAATTATTTTCACTTAGTATATAATTAAACTGAGCCATGACCTGTTTTTCGTGAAAGAAATTGAAATTTCTTTTAATGGAGTAGAAATAAAATTTCCGTTTAAAAATAAGTGCTTTATTTACTCTCGAAATGATTACAAATGGTTGTATTTCTAATAATGCTCAATCGTAATGAAAAGAGAAACTTTGTAATTCCACATATATTTATTAGACGGACGACCTAGGCTTCGACGTGGCACGTCTGCATCACCTGAAACGTCGAAACCTAGGTCGTCCGTCTAATAAATCTATGTGGAATTACAACGTTTCTCTTTTCATTATGTTAAGTCGATTCCATGAAGTCACGCCCGAGACAACGAATGCTCAATGGTATTGTTTTCGCTATCACGATTACGAGCATAAATTTAATTAATTATTTTTAATTAGCCAGCTGAATTTCGTAGCGATGCCAGTGTACGTATGCTCAAAATTACTAGTGGTGTATAAAAAGAATGATGGAAGATACACGTAGCAGAAAAGCAATGGCTGAAATGCTACGGCGGTGATAGCTTCACTGATATAATATTCAATCAACTGGCGGATAGAAATTATTTTCACGCGTAAATATTAAAAGCCTCATCAATTTTGAAATTGCATTGTGATTTTAACTTTCTAATATCTTGGAAGAAGATTCAACCTCATAGAGCAGGAAAATTTGGTTTTATTTTACCGGAATATCTATTCGTATCTTTTAAATATGCATTGTAAAACTTTTTTCCAAACATTTTTGTGAATGAAAGAAGGAAGGCTGACTGCAGATGAAATAGACAAAAGAGCAGAGACTATGCTTCGTTAAATTATCCAAACAGTTATTATTCACATGCTTCCGTATTCAAATATTCAAAGCAATTTTATTTTTTTTTATTTTCGCTCTCTAAATCGTAGAGTGGTGTTAGCTACTTAACATGATAACTTATCACTCACTCATTCTTGAGGACTATTGAAACTGTATTGCACATTATAAACACTCACCACATTTTTTTCTATCCCATCCCTTTTACTTAGCTCTTTCAAATTATTACCCCACTTCATGTCGCCCAACCCTTCAATTTTTTTCCTCAATGTATTTGCTTAATTAACACTATCCCTTCAATCACACTTTTCTGCAGTGCGATTTATCTGAATATTTCGATTGTTCATCCATTTTCAAATTTACTCCGTCAACGGATTTTTCATCCACACAAGCTTGAATTTCTTTGCATTTTTCTTAATACAGCGTCCTATCTTCATTCTTCTCCGTTAATTCGTCTTTAAGTCGTTCAATTTACATCCATTCATTTTCCTCCGGGACCAAGTATTTTCATCACCCAACGAACTATGCCCGTCGACAAATCTTACACCAATCATTTATTTGCACTCTCGTGGACTCTAGAAATAGTCTTCTTTTTTGATTGATTTTAATTGATTTTAATTTCCAAGTCATTTTTCTTAGAATATTTTGTTTATGTACGTTCTCTCCAGTCTCAAGGAAACTCCGTACTGAAGCCTGAGGGAAACGAAAGAGAAACTTGGAACGCGCTTAGCCTGGATTGATAGGCGCCCTTATGACACCCGAGTGGTGGGTGTTTACGTGGCCCGAAAAGCACAAGGGATTCGGGAGGATAAACATAGATGACCCCATGGGGTATTCATTCTCAGGAAAATCTCCGGGTATAATCAAATTTCCATCAGACCTTTGAGGCACTTTGTGTATTCTTCCACATGGTGGCGGCTTCAGTCTTCCATCCACCCATATTTTCCGTCCGGAGCTCACCGCCGAGTCGGTTGAGCTGCTCCCTTTGTCGAATCCAGTATGCAGAAGCGGAACTGGGCCAAGGAGACGGCGGGTGAGAAGAGAGGGATGGGGCATCTCCACTTCGGGGCACTATAGCAGCGGTGCTGAGGATACACCGCACCGATGCAGTTCATAAATCAAGTTCGTATGGGGAGTAAATCCTTCCGATATGGGATTTTCGAGCATCTTCCCCAAACCAGCAAGTCTATGTAGTATACGTGTATTGATATAAATGTAAGCGTTTGTGTGTGTTCATTAAATGTTTTCTATATACTCTATCTCGTTTAAAATTAATATTTTAAGTGGACTCAGGACCTTCTACAATTCGCTACATGATTTCAATATATATAACATACACACATATACGAGTATATATATATATATATATCTATATTATTTCACACATAGAAATAGATATAAGGAAAGGGGATAGGGAAACACATAAAAGACGAACACAGGAAAGCTGGGGAAAGCGGATTTAAAAGGAGAAATAGACAATACACACAAGAAGAAAGGAAAGTAGGTTAGCAAGCATACAGCATCATAGAGGATAGGAACAGAACGGTACGTTTCATGGCACGCATAGCCAGAAGAAGAGATGCTATCTGTTTTATAAAAGATCACTCATAGTAATCTTCATTGGCTGTGTTCTGTTACGTGTTATTTGTTTTATTCTGTGTTCTATTGTGCCGTCCAAAAGTGATATATAGTAGCTCTCGTGAGTACTTCTGCATAATTGATATATATACATATATATATATATATATATATATATATATATATATATATATACATTCAAATACGAAGTCCCGCCATACGGCGTACAAATATTCATTCAAACATAGAAATAGGTATAAGGATAGGGGATAGGAAAACACATAAAAGGCGAACACAGGACATGTGGGGAAGGCGGTTTTTGAGCAGATCACGAAAGTAAAAATATTTCCTTAACCGGGATTTGAACACCGGACCTTCCACTTTCCGGACGGACTCCGAAGTGTTCCAGCAGTCTGACCTGAAGAAGGCCTCGGAGTAGGCCGAAAGCTTAAATCATCTACAGTGTGAGTGTCCTTTTACGTATTATCTGTTTTATTCTGTGTTCTATTGTGCCGTCCAAAATTTATATATATATATATATATATATATATATATATATATATATATATATATATATATATATATATATATATATATATACACAAACACTAACACAAAAAACACTACACACATAGAAACATAAAAGAAGGACACTTACATTGGATATTTACGTTTCGACGGCACGGCCGTCGTCATCATGTATATATATATATATATATATATACATATATCGATGCCATGCCGTTTTGCCGTGAAAATATTTAGAAAATAAGAAGACATTGGCATTAATCTTCTAGTGAAGCGTGTGAAAAATAAGTGACTGAAATAGTAGAATCAAAATGCTGAAGCATTGAAAAGACAATTTTCCGCAAAAGCTTATAGAGTCAGTAGTACCGTTTAGACGTTTAGTAATTTTAGGAGTAAGTATGTGGTTTTTAATGGATTACAAAGAACGGAAAACAAGACAATCAATGTGGTGTACATAGTCGCTGACTTTAAAATAATAAAAAGCGTTCAAAATTAATCTTTAAGAACCGCACTGGTAGAATTTGAACGATAGCTAGAATTAGGTAATTTTAATCATTCAGATGTATTTTATTTCAATTATCACAGTTGTATGAGTAAATTAATTTATTTTAAATCGGGAAATAAAATGTCTCTCACCCCTTTTCCCCATTTATTTCCACTCTATTTGGAACCGGGAATAATTTTTGGAATGTAACTCATACCATACCCACTTTCTCGGTTTTTCAGATCTTTTTTCAGGTGCATGTTAAAATATTTGTCAGTATAAAAAATTTAATGGCTCGCAGGCCGCTCGGAACATTTGTATATACACCAGTGAATGCGTGGGTGATACGCCAGATTTTGGTTTAGGTACATTAAAATTTAACGCTCTTCTCCGTGCGTATATGTGTGTGCATTTTATCATATACATGGGAAAGAATTTGATTACACACACACACACATACATATTCACATGCATATAACCTGACTACCTCCAGTAAAGTATGTTTACTTGAAAAAATCTGTAGATATTTTTCGAGGTCGGCGGAAGGATGGCCGATGGCACCATCAATAAATTTCACGCTCCCCCATTCTCCCTACCGTGCTCACACCTCCGCATTCAAGAAGATCAGTCTGCGTAAACTTTCTGGGGTTAATACGCTTTTTTTCAACCCCCCCTGCAATATTTAAGCTGGATTAAATTGGATTGAATAGAGCGTCTTACGAGGTCGTTCGGTTGCAGTATCCTAGGGTGAGAGGAGAAGAAACGCCAGGGAGGAGGGAGTGGAGGGCTTCAAACGACTGCAGGGGATTCCTATATGGACCTCGATGCATACATTATGCATATCCTTGTTGGGTGAGGGGCTCTCGGCGAGCCTGTGCCTAGAAGGCTTGACTCTTTAAAGCCAAGGAGGACAAGAAAGTGGGAAGGGGAATCCACGGCCCGTAGGTTGGGGAGCGGGATAGGGGCGGGGGAGGAGAGTAGGGGGTCAAGGAGGGCCTAGGCGTTGAAATAACAGGATGAAAAATAATAAAACGTGAGATCAGTCCTTCCAAATAAGTGGGTGAAGCGGGCTGGGAGAGTCGGCAACGCCGCCGCAGTCGTTTCCACGCTGGACAAAATGGAGTTTGCATGGGAGATTACGTTCCCCGAAATATTTCCTATTTGCGTCATTCTTTTCTTTCCAGCCTCCCTCTCTCCCGTCTCACCTCCGCTAAATCCCGAAACCCACCCCGCCCCGAGGGGGTCCCCTGCGTCGTGCACTTGCGTTAATTGTAAATGAGAAAGTCTCCGCGTGAGAGAGTGTGTTTGTACCTGCCTCCGCCTCTCTCTTCACGTCGCTCAGTCCCTCCGTAACCTCACCTTCTGCAAGTCTTTAATTACCGGCGCGTAGCAGGAATTCGTGTCACGGTGAATCAAAGGAAGGGCTGCTGATGGGCGGGTTGTGGTGGGACTGGGGAAGGGTGGGGAATGGTTCGGTAAAGGCCAAGAGGTTATTCGGTCGCTTGATGTGTTAGTGTGCATGTGTGCGAGTGTGTGTGTAGGCCGGGGTAAACCCTCGAAAAAGGTACCGGAATTTCGGCCACCGTGCCCAAATTGTCTGGAGAAACCATCCAAGTGCGCATTTTTGGAATGATACCGACGAACTCGGGGTTCAGCCACAGAAAAATTACAATCCTGTCCCGAAATGAAATTTCAATGTGGTTGATGCGTATGGAATGAAAATCATAAAACATAAATTCCGAAAGACACATTCCACAAATATCAACTATATTTTTGCTAAAAATAATAGAAATACGAGACGAAAAATGCACTATTATTATTAACTAAGATGTATAATTATTGATGGATTAATTAGTACAAAAGTAATCACGTATGATAAGCGCTTAGGAGTTTGTTCCAAGGAACCATGAGTATTGTTCATCTCTTCGAGTTGACTTTCATTATTACGACGCGGACACATTTTATTCCGCTATATAAAACCACAGTAATCAATTCAAAGGATGGTTTGATGGGCAAGAATATGGTTCTCCTTGCATTAAGGCATACAGCATGTGAGCAGCGTGGGATAGTCAAGTTTTTTGCCTCTTGGTATTTCTAAGGAGGATCTGTTCCTCGAAAAATTACAAAACTTAAGATGAATTTGACGGTGCGAAATAAGAATAAAATCCGACTATGTTGGTCAATTGACAACCCACTGTAAGAATACATTTGTAGATTTAGCTTATCTTTAGAAAAAAATGTGAAAAAAATTTGAGACCTTAAATGGGTATGGCATTTGCCTTTTCATTTTACTTTTACATTTAAAATGTTCCTTCATATTTCCATTTAAGAGCCGAGGGTCATAATTCGAAGAAGAATGAAAATGCGATTGAAGGAGATGTATGCATTGAGATTTATTGATATGTCGAACGCCGTGAGAGAAGGGGGAACGAAAGGCTATCCGGGAAGAGAGAGTGTATAGGCTTTTTAGGCATCATGAAGGCGGGTAGAAAGTATAATGAACTCCATAAGAAAAAATATAGAGTAACAATAATAAACTAAGAGTACGCGTTACACAATAGAAAATAATTGTCATGAATATCAAAACCCACCTTTTTGAATTAGATTAGCTACAAATGGGGTAAGCAAGGGTCAGTGTAAAGTTTAGCCATTCTCATGAGTTTTCCCCTGCTTAATTCATGCTCACAAAACGCGCTAATAACACGGAAATACTTCCTAAGAATATCAACTCAGTGTGGCAAGGGGATGGGGCAGACTGACATGGTCGACATACTGAGCTCCTGCACCGAGGGTCCGGTTGGAACTCCGACGGCAAGAGTTTTTTTGAGAGCGTTCCGAACACCAATCGAATTCCGTTCGGAGGTCCTTCCAAGTTCAGCGCTCCGTCCTTACGACCAGGTATCAAACTTCACTTAGAGTAAGACTGATGCCATCGATGGGTTTCTCTTCATGCTTCCAAAATTCAATATACGAGTGCATCTCCTTCCTTAACAAATTATCCATCTTGTCCTAATTCTGCCAAATAATCAACGAGTACACACTTAGCTTTCACTCTATTGCCTTCTCTGATCTCGTCTAATAATTTAAATAAATGGCTGGCGCAGTTAACTGCTTGCTATGCAACCAACATACGGGTACAAAGTACGCAATATCCAATTGATTTATAAATATTTCTGTAGCTTCTCTCATAATAAATCTATTCCCGGAGACACAGTTTTTCATTGTTCGCTTATAATTTGAGCTTACGTATGAAAACGTCTTTGATTGAGAGGTTTTCTGCTGTGTGGTTTTTTTGGCCAACTTCTTAATAGAGCTTTTCATAAGGGAGAGGGAAGAAATAAGATGGCCGGGCAAAAGTCTAAGGTGATTGAGAAATGTTGAGATGAGATGTGGGAGATAATAAGGGTGGAAGGCAGATCGACGGCCTGCCGGAGGTTAACACGAGTAGTAGGTCCTGAATGGATAAAACTGACGCTTTTCACACTAGTAATTGGGGGGACCAATAGGGATATATTAATTTTTGTATATTTGCTTGGATTTAGCGATAGCGTTGGGTGTGTCGAGAACCATTATAACTAGAATGATGAATAAAAGAACACGTGACGCCAGAGTGCGTGACTGCCTTTTGAATTTATTCTGGAGGCCTCCAAAACGGGGAGTCGGTGAAAGCTTCAATCTTCGTCCGGAGGTTCCATAGGTTGTTTCAGTGGCCAAACCTTAAATGGAGCCGACACAACAGAAGCTATGGAAACTTCCCGAAGAAGGATGAATCTTACTACTTGAATTGAAGAAAATGTATTCGAAAAAATAAAAATAATGAGATCACATACCACACATGGTAGTTCCACTGATAACTAATAACAATTAATTTTTTGGCTATCCCCAGGGATTATTGAGGCAAGCTCGAGTTTTAAAGATACCCAATATATTTTTCTGAACTTGAAGGAGATAGAAATATGCGGTTGAGCTGAAGTAATGCGAAAACGTTTTGTACAAGTACAGGATTTTTAAAGGTCTTGTACAAGACCTTTATGGCAAAAGACTTTTTGTACACGTAAAAGGCACAAATGACTGCACATATAGTGCACCAGGATTTTTATAGTTTCCTGTAATATAAGAAGCGTTTTTAATGATTCAAATTGTGTCGTTTGGTGCCTTAAAACAACCTTTAATTATCGTTTTCCCTCTTGCCTTGTTTAACTTCCATCGAATTCGTCACTAATTGGATATGAAATACGGCGATGGTGTTTTAAATGTTTGAAAAATGTGTATTCGTGTGAGGAATATTTCAAAGAAGGCTTGTAAATACGAACCCAAGAAGCCTTCGAAGTACGCTTAAGGCCACAGATCTACCAGATTTTTCTACTCGCGGACCAGACCTTCCGTGAGTGCAGCAAGTTGTATTGGAGGATCGCCAACTAAAGTAGGTGAAGCGATATTGTCTCTTTTGTTGGCATTTATTTAGGATCTTTGCAGACCAACCTCCATAACGACCTGAAAATGAATAAAGTTTATATAAATTAAGGATACCGAATGCTGACCGACGAACAAAAGGCTGCGCGGGCAGTAATTTCCCCGGAAGATGCAGACCCATGATGTCGCCATGAAGAGTTAAGATATTTTTTCCATTAATTGTGACAATGAATGCATATTGGATACCGTTTTTCAAGACCGAAACGAAACGGTGATATGCGCAATGGAAGTGCGCTGAATCACCGCCAGGGAATGAATTTCAGGTTACCGTCAGTACTGAGAAAATAATAGCGATCATGCTTTGAGACAGCAAACACGTAATCCTCTCTCGCTGTGTTCCAAAGGGCGTTACGGTGACAGATGCGTCCTAAAAGCATGTCATGAGGGCCAAAATCCTTTCGGCATTGTAAGGGAAACTATACAGGAAAAGGCTGTATGTCCGCCTTAGCATCAAGACAAGACTCATCATCGAGCGATTTTTACTCAAGAGATTCTTCGTAACGACTTTGAAGTGGTGTCTCATAACCCCTTCTCTCCCGAACTCGCTACTAGAGATTTTCGGCGTTTTCCAACGACAAAGGGCGATATCCTGAGCCGCACATTTTCGAGCCCGTGGTTCTTGAACAAACAATTTTTAGTTGGTAAAAGGGACCTCCATAAAAGCGTTCATGGTGGCCTTAGAATTCTAATGTTGACAATTAAAAAATATGTCCGTCTAAACCAAAATTATTTTGAGAAAAAATAGAAGTTTTAATTTTATGTTATACATAATTTTGTAGTATAAAATTAGAAGACTTTGGAACCTGAACACACCCTGTGTATGTGTCTCAGTGAAATACCACAGTAACTAAACTTCGCATGGTTCATGTCTGTAAGTTTCATGCCTATTTCAAACAAGTTGTAATATCACTTAAGGAATGAAAATGGGATCATGCTTTGTACATAGTTCACACGTGACAGGATTTTGTTTGCCAGGGCGCGCAGAGATTGAAATGTACGCGATGTCGAACAATTCTTAGTTAAATTTCTGATTAGCTTAGTATGAATGTATAAGGTACTACAAGGGGAGGGGAACCTAAATTTCGGCGACATAAAACGGTGTATTGATACTATTACTTAATTAGATAATTGCTTTCAATTAATTACTCATTACATTTAAGTAGATCCAAATTTGCTATATTAAATTTTGATTAAAGACTTACTATTTAGTGCATCACGCATTTAATAAGTGTGTTAAAATGATTTCACATATGTAATGCAGTTAATGTAGCACATATTTTTTAGTGAGATAAAATGAATTTTGAACAGAAAGAGCGCTCCCATAAAAATAAATTTAACAATAAGTCACTGCAGAATCTAGAATAGAAGTGACTTCCATAGTATAAAAAAAAATAAATTTTTAGCAATAATAGAATCGACCATGGAGGACACTAGAGATCATCTGTGCAAACTTTTCAAATCATCCATTTGTGTAATAGATACAGTTATTCATTATTTTCCAAAAGAAAAGGTCTAAAAATAACATTTGTCAGCGTTCATGGTCACGTGAGTCTCTCCATGAACAAAGCAACAGATTCAGCTAAAGGAGCCCTCGACTGAAACAAAATGGACCTCCAAATTGTTTCCTGCCATGCATCGTACGCATGTTGAAGTAAACACTTCTTCAAACTTGCCATGTCTCCTGGTAAGTAATAGCTAACCATGAACTTCAGAATAAATACGGTAATGTAGTGCCTTGAAAGTATACGATGAGAAAAAGCCGACGTATGCGAAGCCGTTATAAAATATTAGGTTAGCATCCGATTATTTATGCAAATCTTAGGTGATGACCCTGTAATTTTATCAAATTATTAGTGTATTCAAACTAAATTCAGCAAATTTTTCATAAAAAATATCACTTTATTTAGTGCAGAATATTTCTTACACAAGCACAACATGTTTTTTGAAGATCTGATGGTGGAACAAATAGTTTTTAATATTCATGCACAACATATTGGTTGCAGTCAATCTTGTTTACGAAGGTTCGACCCAACCGTAGCAGTCTATACACCGTCAATTCTCTATACAAATAGAACTGAAAAATTGTAAACGATTTTGTAAATGAAATGAGCAAATCGAGAAACTGTTAATGAGCTGTTGAAGAGAAAAAACCGCGACGATATGATTAAGGAAAAACAGTTGATACATTGGAGTCGCAATAAATATTTAAAAAATAGTGGATGGGAATGTTTAAAACTCAAAAAAAGGAAAGAATAAATTTTGAAGAGTAAGTAATAGAATGTGTGAGCCCTAGGGACTATCATAAAGCAAAAGCTCCTATTAGCTCCTAGATGTAGATTACTAAGGAGCTACTAAAAACTCAAATTAGATGAGAAGTCCTATGAAGATGACGGAACTTAATATCTTAAAAATTACTCCCATCACTGTTGGCTATTATCTAATAAAATTTATGTGACAAAAATAACATAAAAACCGCATTCCATTATAAATCATTTAGACATTATTACTCCAGCACAAAATTTTAGCAAAGAGAAGCGGGTATATCCTTGTGTATATGCAACCCAACTTGCTTGATTAACTCCACCGAATGGATTCTGCGAAGGAATAATTCGTAATTCGACCATAAAATTCAATTGAAGCGTCCATTGCTGTTTGTTGCAGTGTTAATTACACGAAATCAATTCTATTCCAGGTGAAAAATTTTTATTCGTTGAAAATTGGCGGAACTGCATGTTTCTATTGCATTTCGGTTACGGCTCTTTGGCTATTCCACCGTTTTCATCGTCATGGCAACCTTCAAAATTCAAACGCCCGCAGGCTACCAAGCACACAATGCCCTGATGAAACAGTGATTAGGTAAGTAGTCTGAATAGTTCCGTTTCCTATTCCCGCTACGCCTCTGCAAATTTGGCCTACGACTTTGAACAATGGACGGGAATAGTACGACCACAATCGAGACTCCCTTGTGCCTGCTGTTGACAATTTTACGCGTCATAGAAGCATTAAGACAAGCAGAAAATGATGCAATGGTCGGGAAAAAATGAAAAGATAAAAATTTATTTACATTTATGGGCGGCAACTACAGAACAGTGTATTTCCGCCCGTGTACGTGAGGTAACGAGTGAGAAGAGAAGAAATGGGAGGGTATACTTCAAACGCCAAGAGCTCTCTTTATCCCTCTCGTGTGAACATCGGGCGAACGAACAAAGCAAAAGTTCCAACGTTGTAACGACTGTGTATGTATTACACGAAGTGCAAAATGAAATAACGGCTGGGGTCAAAATTGCGAATCATCCCCAAGTTCACTTTAAATTACGCGTTTGCTTTTATCAATTCATACGGAAGGATACCAAGAAGTGTTGATTTTAATCGAGTTTCTTGCAAATAACGAAGAATTTGCTTTACTCTAGTTTCAAAATAGAAAAACATTTCGTAGAATTCAATACTTGCGAGATGTGTACCACAAACAGATCGACCAGAAATCAAACTTAACAAAAATAAAAGCCACCAAAGTGAAAAAGTATAAGGAAAACACAATGAAAACGATAGTGAAAGGTATAATATATAGTAAATATTCCAAAATAAGTTGAATAAAAATATTGGATAAACGAAACACTTTTTGATAGGCAATTAAAATATCGTGCAATTTATTTTCAGCGAATATGAGCCATCATTAACTGTAGGTAAGTAAAAGCAAACCTAGTCAATTTTTATACGGGTATACGTTCTCTGTATAGATTTGATGGACATAAATACGGGAGTTGAAACATCAAAATAGGAAAAAGTTTCCCAGATAAGTATTTTGATTATCTATACCGTCTAAAATAATTCCAGTGCAAAAGAAGTTAAACATTGTTTTGTATCATCCACGTTTTCGTATGCGAATTTTTGCCAGGAGGAATCAGTGAACGAAACTTTGGTGCTTGAAACTCGAATTGAGGTGCAACATAGGGACAATACGCCCGGAAAGATATTTTTTCTCTCAAACCCCCTATTCCTGCTTCTCTCTTTTCTATCTTCCATTCTTCCTCTCGTCCTGTATATATCCTCTCCTCTTCGGAGTGCAACGATGCAAAAACAGATAACAGGTCCCTTCCACGTTCCCGCACTCCACAGACGGGAAAATGTCAAGACGAGGTAGGGTGACGATGGAGGCTTTGGTAAGACGCCTGAGAGGAACAGGAGGTAAGAAAGACGGAGAGACGAAGGAGAAAATGGAACCGGCAGCTAATAAATAGGATAGAAATTTTAAAAAAGTACTTAATGACGAGGAGAAATGTACCAGAAGAGCTCTCAAAAATGGGTGTGATACATGACACCTATATAAATATCCATCCCGCAAATGACAAACATCGGTTTATTGCATCTAAATAAATAGCTGAGAAGTAATATATTTTGAGTTGCAAAACAAAACTAAAACAATGCATTTTTTTAATGTCATAAATTGAATAATTGACATTCTTAGGCTTTACTTATGAAATGGACGCCAAGGGTTTTTATTAGGTACCCAAATCCTATTCTAAAACCTTGAGCCGGTTTCCAAACTTTACAATTCAATTTACAACAATTTGTAGCATTTTCATATATACTCTTTTAATAAAAATAATTTTCTTAAAATACTTACCCATGGCATATATTTTACAGAACATGGTTATAGTTTCGTATGGCGTTTATCACTACTTCTGTAGACCTTGTTACACTACTTGTAGCTTTCATGAACAGGCGGTAAAGGTAAAGGTAAGCAAGACCTTAAACTGTTTTGTGTGTGATCAAGTACGTCGAAGGTATTTCATTATCTATACATACCGTCAATAAAAGATTTTGGGAGATATTTACCAATAAATAGTGAAAGTTTGGATGTATTCTGTCTTATATATTGTTGTGAGACCAAATAATTGATACGGACTTTTAACCCAGACATTCGATCCTAATCCTTATGGTGTGAAGCTGTGATGAGGGATAGTTTCGGAATCCTCTTGGGTAAAAGGAAATATGGAACAATATATAACATCTTTCCTTTCTTCAACATGGATATAACAAGGATTTGAGGAGATAACAGTAGTGTGGTTGCCATTGTGCTGCTTCCTATTCCGAGTTTTCTCGAGGGTTCGATTCTCAGGTGTGACTTTGGCTGTTTGGTTTCTTACCTCCTTTGCGTCGAGTCGCACCAAAGAGCTCTTTCCTGCCTTTCTTTGCCTCTTTTATCTCTCTCCCTTCAGCTCCTTTCTCCTCTAGTCTCTTGCATTTCAACACCATTACTTGATCGTCGCTGGCTCAATCGAAACGTACACAAACCTACAGGTTACCACAGTACCTTGAAACGGTACCTATTGTACTTTCGCCATTACGGCAGAAAAAACACCGCTGGTTCACTCGTCCTGAATTTTCTACGTTTGATTGAAAAACTCATGGGTCCCGGCCTCCGATATTTTCACTTTTTGTTTACCTTTAATGGAGCGCTTATCATTAAAACACAAGTTGTGTATGTATTTAATTATAAATATTTAAAAATTGTCCTCCTATCATGAGCTTTGATATTTTCAAATTCTATAGAGAATAGAATAAGCCATATTTGAATTACAAAAATTAATGTTGAGACGATCAGATCAAATGGAGAATGAAACAACCTTATTCTTGCGGCTACCATACCTAGTAGTGAACTCCCTGCACTTTTCCTTTTTCAATTCCTCCAAACATGTTTAATCAAATTGGACTCCAATAGTTACACATATTATTGCGTTACTTGGTGAAAGTGAGGTAATGCGGTAATTAGGGAAGACTAACTTGAGATATTGCACTAGAATTTTAATTTTTCATATCCATGCTTTCATCGCAAGGGAATATCGTCAAGGCAACACCAATATCGCCTGTTTTTTAAACGAATTAATTTATATATAAGTATATATATATACATCATCAAAACACAAGTTGTGTATGTGTTTAATTCTAAATACTTAAAAATTGTCCCGAAGGCCGGTTTAGTAGGTGATGGTAGAGTTCACCCAGTACCAAGCCAAACGGCATGTGAAATTCACACAACAGGGTAGGGGGACCAGTTCCTTTCCCTGTGCATAACATATCATAATAATTGTGATACGAATAGTCACACGTAACTAGAGAGTTTTCATTTGAGGAGAGGAGGAAGGATGGGCGCAAATACGGGAAGGTATTTGCAAAGGTGAATCCTAATATTAGCTTCATTTATGCTACCAAAATGCTTCTATATTCAAAGCGGACTACATGTCAAGGTATTCTTTCTCTGTATCATACGTTATCAGGCATAGATATAGCCTTATTCTGTTAAATGCGTATTTATGGAAGATGGCGGGGAACAACAATTTAATATCTTATTTGGCGGACCTCGCGTTGAATGCTTACCTCTGATGAAATTACCTTCTTCCCATGGAACCGAAAGTTACACGTAAGTGTTCTAGGTTCTTCACTCATGCCATCCCATTTCCAATAAGATTGATATCTCAATGAATTGAGGAGACCGAAGAGTACTCAAACTTCAAACAAGGGGGGTAAAACAGAGGTGTTTTAAGTACACAGTTATTTGACCAAATAGAAGCAGAATTGTACAGTGCGCAAATCCACACTTTGTCCCCGATCCTTTCAAATGGCCGTCATACCAAAATCGACTCTCTTCCTAATTTCGAACGATTAAACTCGAGTCATTTTTCATTGTAAGAGGCTGGCAATGCGTATCTCAAGACTTTCCAGTAATTTCGAAGCCTTTTTTTCATACGACATAATTGTTGTCACTTGAATACGAAAAATGCTCTTTTGTAGTTGTAAACAATCGCATCCCAAACACACCATTTGAAGGAAGATATGTTTCGTGTATTGAGAAAAAATCACGTCGTTATCTCGCACGGTATTTCAATGGACAAGATATGTATTTTCCCTGGAATTTTGCGTCCAATTTCGTAAAAAGATACCAACCTACCACTGGTTACAAACCCGGAGGGTAGAGACAGAGAGGAAGAGAGAAAGATGAGGTGGATGTGGAATGAGTGGAGGAAAAGAGGCGGAAGTAGAGAGGAAAAGGGAATGGAAAAAAAGAAGAGGTTTTTCTCTCTCACTCTTCTTCCCTCTATTCCCAACTCCGCGTGGGAATAGAGGAGGAGAGGGAAGGAGAGAGAAACGGAGCCAATCGGAGTGGAAATGGCCACGGGCAGGAGGGAAGCGATAGCCGGGGCGGGGCGAGGGGACAGACATTGAAGTGAAGAATCATGGAGAATTGTGAGGCCGTGGGGACGGAGGGGCGGAGGGGGGGTTGGAAGGAAGCCCCGGAATAAGGAATCCAAGGCGGGGGCGTGGTGGTGGGTGGAGACGAGGGGAGGGGAGTGGTAGGACACGCGGTGGAAAATAAAGAGGGGGAGGAAAAGAATTGGCGGACATGTTTATCGAGGGCGTGGGACAAAAAAGCCCCATGGGTTCAATCTTGGAAAAAATACAACAACAATAAGAGCGGAATAAATAGTTTCAATGCTGTCCCGGTAAGACGAAAAGGAAGCTAAAAAAGAAGGTACGATAATAATGGAAATACCCGTTTCATTATGAAGTAAAAATGATTCCAATGAAACAAGTGTTCCTAAATATGAAGAATCACTTAACTTATTTTTTTAGAGAACAGTACATTACTGAGGATTAGAAATAAATATACATATGTTCATTCACATGGAAATAGAAGTGATAGAAACACACAAAGAGGACGAACACAGGAGAGGTGGGGAAGGCGGAATCAAGCAGACCGCTAATGTAAAAATATTTCCTTGAACAGGACTTGAACAGGACTTGAACACCGGATCTTTCCACTTGCACGGCAGATGCTCTAACTACCTTAGCTTTTTTACATTAGTGATCTGCATGATTCCTCCTTCCCCACCTCTCCTATGTTCGTCCTTTATGTGTGTTCCTATCCCCTATCCTTATATTTATTTCCATGTGAATGAATATATATATATATATATATATATATATATATATATATATATATATATATATATATATATATAAGGAAAACTCACTGGTTCTCGAATTTTCGGTGGTCCAACCACCTTTCTCAAGAGGAATTAGGAACAGTCAACAGAGGTCTGTTCCTAATTCCTCTTGAGAAAGGTGGTTGGACCACCGAAAATTCGAGAACCAGTGAGTTTTCCCTCTTTTGTGTGTTTTGGTTTCTGTGTTTGTTATGACTATCAGTGAATTTACATTACACGTTTGTGGGTTTTCCAAAAAAGTGTATATATATATATATATATACGGAATACGAGTCCGTCTAAATTATCAAGATTCACGTGTGAATGTTCCTTTTATGGGTTCTCTTGTTGTGTGTTGTTGTCTAAGTTTTTTATTTAACACTTCCGTGTTACTTCGAAGAAATCGTCTATATATAAATATATATATTTCTATATTTAGTTGCGTGTGTAGTTTGTGTGTGTGTGGATCTGTTTATCATTTTAGGGATTAAATTTGAGCAAGCAAATGTAATAGATGAAACCAACTCCTTACATCTTTAGTATTTACTGTCATAATAATAGCGCGGTATAAAGTACTGCACTCCAAATCGATGAAATACCTAAATTGGTAAAATGGATAGACTAATATCCGATATATTATTAAATCTGTCGAGGGATATCTTTTATTTTATTGAAAATTTCGTTTCCTATTCATATTCATCAATACGGTTTGAGTTTAAACTGCAATAGTATCTCTGAGAAAAATACTTTTCCAGAGCAGATTTAAGATAAAAAAAGAGAATATTGAATCTCTCACAAATTATTTTTCCCAATAAAATAAATGTTAGAGTACGGAGAATATTTGATGAAAGGCAAACAAAATAAATCGAACGATAAAAGGAAAAATAATTCGGTTAAATTTCCATTAAAAAATAGAGAAAAATGCGAGAGGGACATTATAGCAACAACAGAGAAAAAAGCAAATACGGGCAAACACCTAATATAAAAGAGTACATCAATCTATAGAAGATTACAAATATGGATAAAATAATTGAAAGTATTAAACGCAAATTTGAAAACATAAAGCTTAAGATATACCTATACATAGAACGTAGAGGATTGAGTGAATACAGATTTAAAAGTTGTAACCTGGAAAGGGCGGAAAAGTTATGTTTCTTTCAAGTGTGCAAAACCTTTTTTATTTTAAATAAAAAATTTTATGTCCCTTTGGTGAGAAGAACGCCCCATTTTTGTGCTTTCAAATCCAAGACGCTACCAAAAGTTTTTCATACAATAAAAATACAAATGTCAGAACTTTGTAGAAGGGGAGTCCACTACCTTTGTTGAGCCAAATCAGTACTTTTTCCTATTAACCAACAATATGAAAAATATTCCGTTCATCACATTGAAGGCGATTACTTTGCTAAAATTAGATTTTATTATACTAAAAAATCAGTTCGGCAAAAAGTGATTTTTTAGAAAATAATATTAATAGCCACAAAAAATTTGAAAGAAAGCCCCAGCCTCAGGTAAACCATCACAAGAAACGATTATACGAGTATACTGTGTTTAGAGGGGTAACTTTAACTTGGATAGTGTGGAACTACATTTCTTATATGTACACCTCGGAAAAGAAATAAGAAACCAATAATAAGCGTTTCAAAAATGTAGGAAAACCGGTCTTGGCAATTAAAACTCTGAACATACCGCTACACTGATCGAATTTAGAAGATAAGTTAATGAGGAAAGTCATACATACAAACTAAAAACTTTTCTATCAGGAGACAGATTATTCACTAATTACTACCTACATTGTTATAAATGACAAGCATATTCAAGAAGAGAATTTACTTAAAAAGAATATTAGAAGCAACCGAAAAAAACGCTTTATTTATTAGCAAATTTGTGATCACTCTGCCCACCTAGTCGCACTATTTTGAGAGTGAATAAGAAAAAGTCGCTGGATTTTAGAGGCAATTTGTCTGTTCTACTGGTATCAGTTAGTGCTCAAGCCTGAAAAATAAAAATGTATGAAAATATTCCGGATCACAGAATACAGGATTAAATCGTAAGAAGTGCAAAACAATCCATCATTCCATTTCGAAAAAAATAGATCCTCCCTGGAATGAGAACGATTTGTAAGTGCAGTAGGAGAAATAAATGCGAAGCCTAATACCATTTCTCATTTGTTGCGGAACTTGTTTCCCTATCGAACTCGATTTTCGAAAGGATTTGCGTGTTGGTATGTTGCGCAACAACTTTAAAAAGTAAAAAATACACAAACTTCCTCTTTAAATCTTACCAGAAGGAGCGGAAGGAACGGCGAAATGGAAGGTGGACTAGGGATGGAACAGTTGAGAATGGGGGAATGAGGAGGAAAAGGGGAAAGATGTTGACAAGGAAAATAAGGAAAAAATGAAAATAAAGAAAGAGATGAATTAAAGGTAAAAGAAATGATAATTTGTTTTGATATTATAGCCATGATAATTCCGTTAATATTAATTAATTTTTGTACAAAGAATGTTCTGCATAAAAACATAATCAGCACTTAACATGAAAAATCAATTAGTAGTTCCCGGAAATGTTTGGATGGAGGCTATATTGAATTATATAAATAATTTCAAGCAACCATAAAATATTTTACGAAGGTCTCTTTAGCCTCTGTACCATATTTTATAGCATAATATATGGGCTTTAAAATATAAAGTAGAATACCATACAATTATTACTTTCTGACGATAGGATGAAAGTTAAAATCGAAAATTCTAGTAGTATTCACTCTCTCTAGAGCTGTCCAAAATAAACTACTATTACACAAAATGAAAGAATAATTGATGTTCTTTATACTCATAAAACTAATCGTGATCGCACGCTCAATGTCGAGATCGTTCTTGATTGCTGCAGTGTACTGCACTCCGTACCTACCGTAGGCTTCGCTTTTATAAAAACGCAATATCAGAGCACACATGCAATCTCGTATGCACCAAACAAGGATGAGTATCAGTCAAACACGAAGAAGGATGATTTGATATAAGAGTACTCTTTAGATACATAGAAAAGTGTTATATAATAAGCACGAATTCCAATGTAGATGATAATCACTTTCATTTGTGCATTATAAATACACACTCTCAATCTTTTCCGTTATGGTTTTGAGGTTTCTTTACTGTAGAAATGCGAGTATCTACATCCGTTAACTTTTCTAAAAACTCCCAAGTTTCGATTAAAACATTTATAGATAGATTTATGAATATTCTTTCATTATTAGATACATCGACCGCTTAAACTTTCCAAATTACTCAAAACTGATCCATAAAGCGAAGGGTATATCACAAAATAATCTCAACTTAATGATTCTGAGTAAGTAAATTAACGGAACTCTGAACCTGAGCTTCAACATATAACATACTTATTGGTTCCAAAAAACCGCGCAATGAGTCCCATTTATGTATTTTTCATAGCAAGTAACCTATCCGCAAGACTGAAATCAATGTGAAAGTTATGAGTCCTGACGAACTACTGATGGGATTGTCGAAAAATACTGAACTAAAAATACTGAGCCAGGTACATGGGGCTTATTTTAATTTGGATAAAACTTATGCCAGAGAGGATACATATGTTTTGTGAGAATTAAACCTTAATATGATATACTTGAGGCAATATAAATTTTACCCTACGAGTAATACCATGGTAGACTGAATACCAGGATCCAGAAGCCTAAGTAGTCCAAGTCAACTTTTGCTTAAAGGGTAGGCGAAAGTTTCATTTCTCTTGGCAAAAATTAGAGGTGAAATTTTTGATTAATATATTTCTTTAAAATTGATTTCAGAAGAATACACTCTTAAAGGTCCAGGCCGTTGGCCGAATGACCAATGGAATCATCTATCAAGCAAGTATTTATGAACCTAGTTCTCTCATTATTTTCTTCAGAAAATTTGTTCAGTGCCTGATTTTTTAACCAGGTCCTCGGCGGAGGAAACTGTGACTTACACAACATTTTGAGCTTAACTTATTGCTAATGACCAGCGTGGAGAGCATGAATTCATTGCATTTTCACATCGGATGATTAAATAATATAAAAAAATGATGGAACGGGTGGAGGTTAAAGGGCGGTGGAAGTGAGGGTGACGTGGTAGGAGAAAAGAGAAACAGAGTTAGAGGGAAGTAGAGAGGGGAGAATTGAATAAACTTAATCATGTTCTGGGAAAAGTTCCCTGGAGCAAAAAAAGCAGAAGTTGTTTCTGCATAAGCCCAAAAATATACCTATTGATGGAAATCACATGAGCAAATATTTCATACCCCCACAAATTTACACGTAAACACAAACACATTCATATTCACTGAAAAAATGCAATTGACGAGATGGATAATTAATAACACATGTAACGCAAATATTTGTACTTCAGAAGCGCAATTATTAATGTATACATAGGTGCTCATCATGCCTAGCGAAAGGACCACAAAGGCACGAGGCAGCGGGATGGTAGGCCAACAGCCATTTTGATAAATTGCTTGTTTAAGCATCAATTAAATTGCATTTTCCTACTGGTCTGATAACGAAAAGAGCGAGAAAAAAAATTATTTCCATCATCCTCTTCAGCATTTTTCCTCAGTTCCTCGTTGTAGTCTGTCCTACCAATGGAACATAGGGAAAATTATTCTTTCAATGTCAGCGCTAAACCCATACTATTAGTTTTACGTTTTAATGAAATGACAAAACAAGTCCTTTGCAGTACTTGGCGGTGGAGATATTATCCTGTGTACGATTTATATTTACCATAATGTTAAGTTGTGCACTAATGTGCTCACAATGGATCCAAACTTAGGATTTCCAATAATATTGTGGTATATTCGGATTTCTCATAAGAATTTTAAAATTAAACTCGGATTGAAAAATTTTTGGAACTTGGAATATAACTCGATAAAAAGAACAAGAGGACGGTGAATAAAAATACGCCAATTCTCGGAATTTTAATATTGTGTCACAATTTCAAAGACCAATATTAAATTATGAACAAAAAACAAAACGAAAGAAGACACAATCAGTCAGGGAAATGCATTAGGGGAATAACTCACAACAGTGAGACACAATCAAAAGTCAATGCGAGGAAAGAGGGCTCCATCGCGGGGATGGATTCAATGGGCGAGGGAAGGGATGTTTTTCGGAATGGCGAGGCTTTGCCCTAGCGTACGGGTGGGGACGACGCATTATGTGGGCGTATGTTCAATACGCGGGGTGAGGGTGGGGGAAGAAGAAAGGGAGTGGGTGGGAGAGTAAAGGGGAGCTTTTGAGCCGTACACTCCGACTGAGTGCGGGAGTGGGAGGAGCCGCCGGGAGGGGGTGGTGGTGCGGGGTGACTGGTGAGGAAAGCGTGGGCGGATGAAGGCAACTCTAGAGGTGGAGGAGAGCGCAGGGAGGTGTTTGCATCCGACGCCTCCGTTGCAAACCCTCCACCTGCCCTGCCCTACCCCTCCTGCCCTCCAAACATACACACACACACCGTCGACTCTCAAAAACCCTCGTCTCCCCAACCCCTAACTCTATGAACTTTGTGCGATTTTGCAATTAATCGAATATACTGTTTTTTATGCTCAGTTTATTGGATATTATAAAATAAAAAGAGACAATTTCAGTTTTGGAATATTTTGGTGGAACAGCCACCTTTTACAATGAAAGTAAGAAGATGGAGGGAAACTATTTTCTTCCTTATGTTGAGAAAAGTTGTTGAGCCACCGGAATGTTCAACAATCAGAACGTGGGTGTCTCTTTATTTTACATTTCTAAGATTATAGGTTGTACATAAAATAACATCGCCACCTTGTGGCTGGTGACTGACCTTATATTATTTTCTATGAATATTTTTCGTGATTATATATTTATATATATATATTTATAGATTTATATATTTAGAGTTATACTAATTTTGTATTTATATAGTTGTACAATAGCTCATCCAAAGCGATAGAATAGATGTAAAAGCAAAGCAAATATAATAAATATTATTAGCTTCAAATCTCCTCCATTCTCAGAAGAGAGATGGATTCACGCATCATTTCCCCACTTTATACCTCTTTGCCGAAGAGATAGAATAATATCTCCCATATGCATACATATATATATTTTGTTAACATAGAAAAATATTCCAAATTACATACTCAGACAATTGTGATGATTTAGAGGGTAAAAATAGTAAATATGAAGGACAAAATGAAGATCTTAAGGACATGGGACTTAAAGGTGACCCCTTCGTTACTAAAGGAATCAGAGAGCTCATAGGCTACTGGAAGTATCGATTGTTATGAAACTTTTTGTGATCTGATACATTTTTTTTGTAGAACACCTCAATAAAATACATCGAGGTTATAATAACACACATATCACGTATAAATATCGATATTTCGAAAGCTATATCGTAACTATATATTTTGAGAATAAAGCCAACTTCCTTTTTAGACCAAGGTGTGGAAATCGATTTCCAAAGATACCTATTTTTCAAACTGTAAAAATATCTATTAAATGTGGCATGCGAAGGGAACGCGATATGTGATGCGATGTCTCCCATTTGCGCCTCCCAGTGTTCATCGACTCTTTTGCGATGCTCAATTCTCGTCGTGCCGAAACGCCCAACATTTGAGCAACTCCCCAGCCACTCACCACCCTCCGTGCTACTCTCACCAGGGGTAGAGGGGAAAGAGGAGGCAACTTGTTTCACGAGACCGACGGCGGGGATTCTCCTGCCGAGGCTCAATCAGAGTGAAAGTGGTTCGAACCGTTGTTGGCTTCCGAAATCGATCGCCGGCATCACTTATAAATTTTATTTTTTCCTTTTTCTCGCCTATATTTTTTCTTTTCACCTCGGGCGAATAATATGCAACACCGGGAGTGACCTTTTACCCTCACCGAGCACCAATCTAGCGAACGATTGGTGACGAAGGAGGAGGTATTTCTTTTCCATTTTCGTCGAAGCGGCAAAGAGTGAAGATTCGGACACTCATCAAGGACAAACCGGGGAGGGATGAAATTGATTGGGGGAATAAAAGAACACCCTTTTCAATCTGAGCTCCGTTTCTAAGATACTCACTCTCGTGAACGATGGGCAATCAAGACCAATTTGGCACACGCGTGCGGACCCCAGGGGCCCTGAATGTGACCGCAGTGATGGGTCGTTTTTTTTAGCAGGCATACCTCGGCCCCATTTCTGTCCAACTCCGTTCGTCACCAAGAGCGAATAGAGAGAACGGTTCATTCTTAAGGGTTTGCATCGCTTTGTAGGTTTTTAATGGCATTTTTCAGTTGTTAAGAAAAATAATTTTTCCCATACAAGAAATCAAATACCCTTCCGACCTTCTTGATTAACGGAAGATACCTTTCAAATGATAGGCGCTCTTCAAAATTATACCCCTCAAAATCATTTTCAACCTGATGTTACAAGAGCGACGCCAATACCGCAGTTTAACTCTCAACCAATCATTCGGAAAAATCTTCATTCGAGACTCGACGCTCATGCTTCTACAGTCAATTTTTTTCAACACAAGCTAACAAGCACCGCGTGGGTGCGTCACCACTCAATTAATTCAGGAGTGGCTGCGATCAAAACGCGCGTCTTCTTAATGAGGTAATTTCCTACCGTCTTGGTTGTTTAGTGTGGTTGATCCAACCCTTTTGATTTCGAGAAGCGGGAACTCCATCAATCATCATTTTAGACCCAATATTCTTGCCTTTCTAGCTAACCCCACAGCTTTAGACGCAGTGTGCGGTGTCGTACCAACTATTCCGACAGCGACGACAAAAATCATTTTATATCCACAAGGCGACGCAATTCTAAACCCCGACCCGACACGCAAGAGCTTCGGTAACCACTGGCGGATCCGAATGTCTAGAAAGGTCCCCCGACTGTTCTAACCTGAATTCTTGTCATTTATATGCACATACGTTGGCAGAGCGAGCTTTAGATCGTGGAGCCACCTCCCATCTCTCTCTCCCTCTTTCTCTTTCTCCCCTCCGATTCGAATATGCGAATGATCAAAAGAGATCGCGATGGAGGAAGGAAGAGAACTGGGAAGGATCAGCGATCCTTGAGGAATCTATTCCTTCTTCATTGATTTTCACTTTTGTCCTCATGCTCCAAGTTACAAGGAGAACAACGAGACTAATCACCATATACATTCACGCGCTCCTGGAGCGCGTTTTGTAATCTCGTCTCTCCACTCACACCACCGTTGATGCCCGTTCAAAAGGCGCATCCTCCTTCCTCTCTTCCTTTCTCCATATCTCCTCTTCAGAGTGACAGGAGAGAGCGAGCGAGAGAGATAGAGAGAGAGAGAGCGGATTTTAAAGGCAGGATAAACAGCACGTCGCTGAATGATTGGCCGTGATGGGTGAAGTGCCCTGCAAAGCATTCGCTTCCATAGCGGTGATAGTCGGTCAACTTTAAAGCTCTCGACCACTGGTGGTGTCATACGTATATCATCAGCCATTCTTGACCCGGATGGAAAAAGAATGACATGCAAAAATAATATGGAGTCGTAATCTTAGATCGAATTCTATTTTGCGGGATATGCTATCTTTGATGACAGGCAATATGCCAAGAAGAAAATATATAAGCTTAATAAATCTATCGAGAAACGATCTATCTTCCGAAAATCTATTTGATTAGTTTACACAAACTCGAATCACCCCAAGCCAGTAGTAAATTTGTCTTCATGCTTCAGGGATGCCTCTCAACCCCCAAACATTTTTTTCAATTTTGATCACTGCCATTTATTTTCGAATAAGTTTCTCAATGGAAGAAATTTTAATGGAAGAATTTGTCTAAAAAGAAATCTGAGACACCTGAGGCTCGGAAGTAAATTTTACTCAGCATATTAAAGTAATATGTGTATCCAAATTACAATTAGAGTAATTTTATCATGTTTTAATTCCTTAAATTGATAAAACGAACTTATATTAAATGCCTCAATAATTGGGAAGGAAAAGTTCTCATGGTAGATTTCTGTCAATATGTAAGATCAAGACAAGCGGAGGAGAGTTAAATCATTAAAAACAAATTTCAAAGTAGCACCAGCATGGACGGAGTTCTCATCAGAAGTTTATCAACTTTTCCAATCCTTGGGTCCAAAATTGAACGCTAAGAATCCAATGGACCAATGCGTTGGCAAATAATGCTTTCCTTAGAGAGCAAAGAAGCTGTTTTTAAGATTCGAAAGTAATTTCCCTAAAAGCATTTGTGGATCACTTGCGAAGATTTCGCGGACAATCGCTTGGAACCCGTTGATTTACGCTTTACCATTTCTGTTCACCGTTGCCGCAGGATTTGAAAGTAATTGCATTTTCGCCCAGAGATGTTATTCGTACGGAGAAGCCATTAATTTCACTATATCGCTCGATGGAACGGCCTCTCCGCGAATTATTTCCCGAAACAATACACTGAATGAAATTCCATGGAAATTCGTATCAAAATAATCAGTGTTATTCCAATTTTCATGTCTAAATGCAGAACAGGATACATCAAATTAAAGCTCATGCAAACAATGTATGCATCTGATGAGTGTAAAAATGTGTTGTTAGTAATGCATTCATATAATTTCATTTCCATGAATGGCATAATTTAAAAGGATAACTCCTTTGGTTGCAGTGGCATAAGTTTAACTTCTGTCCTTGGCATTCATTAACTCGATTCTGTCGATGAAAATCGAGGTACTTTTCACAATGTTGGAATGTTTTTTCTCCTGGCGTTATCACCGAGATCGTTTATTTATCTATAAGTACTATAACATTTGTTTACATGCATGAGTATTTATTTCAGAAGCAACAATTAGAAGCAAACGCTTCAGGTAATTTAGACGATTTTGGCATTAAATCTAATAGCTTTTTCACCAATATTCTAAAGAAATATCGTCTAGGTGTATTAACGTAGGCTATCCTCAATAGTTTCTCCATTCTTTTTTGCAATGTATTTCATATTGCATATCCACCCAATTCATTATATTGTAGACTATTTTTAAAGTTTATGTTTTTGAGTACTGAAAGACTATAATAATAATGGACGGAGATAACAAATAAGTACTGGTTTACGATTATAATTATTCCTTGCTTCGCCCTATTGATTCTATTTAGGACGAAATCTAGATGAATATCTAAGATAGAATGTATCTATTCAGGAATTATGATGAATAATCTTAACAAAATTATGAAGCAAATACATATTGAGTAATTTATAGAAACCAATCATAAGTTAATTCCAGTTTCTGAGTCAAAAATCACCAAATACTGAATTACGATATTTACCTCCAAAAATTAAGTCGTTCCAAAATTTTTTCTGTTTTATTCTGATTTTTTAACTAAAGTAACTGAATTTTACGGCAACTTTTTTATCGATACATTTCTGGAAATAAGCTTCCAATCATGGCTAATTGCCATCATTAAACAATATTTTGTTAGAATTATTAATGTATGACGAAGAAAATAACCTCGTTTGAATTATGGTGTAAATTCCTTGGAGATATATACATATATATATATATATATATATATATATATATATATATATATATATATATATAAATTAAATGCTTGTGGGAATTATTAAGATAAATGTTTATTTCTATAAAATTTCATGGTTTTTAGTGCAACTTGAATTGTCGTTCTCCCTCTCACAATAAAATTTTTAATTTTCTCGTCTTTTTATTACGCTCTACATGGAAAAGCCATTAACTGAGTTAAATCTAACTGAAAGCTCATCGTTGTCGACACAGATCTCTAAGCTAAACGCAAGTGTCTATTTCCTTTTCTCTCTCTAAATGGTATTTTTAGATGGTAGAGTTGAGGTAAAGTGAGCCTAAAATGAAAGTTTTATGAAGTTGTAAAGACCGGGAAGAATAATTGTATTGCAAAGTAGTTCGGCAAATGAATGATATGGTACATCTCCAGATCATTCTTGTAAAAGATGGCGGTACAGGTATATGAGATAAGATTATACACTGTTCAATTTCCGGAAATAAGGTTTGTGATAGTATATGAAGTGTATGCAAAAAAGGTTTATCTCGGGAGGAAAGGATAGCGATGTACTATGGTTAGTATTTCCTTACATTATTGCGGAAACCAATGTTTGGGTACGCCAAATACAGCTTTAATAATACTAAATACTGAATATATACTGCACTTGGATAGTGGATTGTTTGTGGAATAAATTGGAGAGATATAATTAGTTGGGCTCTGATAAAATATGGATTGAATGAACCGGTAATATACAGGTATGAATGTAGGGAGTTCAGTTGGTTTGCACATATTGCTAGGAAAGGATAGATCTTAGAAACAAAATAGCATACATGAGACGATGCATAAATATGGGTGAAATGAATATGTAAGGACAAAACGGCATGAAAGAAGATACTGAAAGGGAGTTAGTTGCCTGAAAAAACAGAATTTTTTATTTTTCGTATCCTAAAAGAGATGGCAAGAAGACGAGACGGTATGAAGGGCATACATGTAAATATAGAAATGATATTAATAAGGCTAAACTTCACGAAAGTAAATACTGGTCCTCACTTACTGCCGGCGCAGAGAGGGCAGGGAGCATGAATTTTAATACATATACTCAAATCTGTGTCACCTCTATAATGAGAAAAGCCTGATTGCTCACGCCACCTACGTGCGTTTTCCTGTACTACTTATTGCGAATTTGTGAACTTTCCTTTGGCAAGCTTTGCGTCATATAATTGTCACCTTTACCATAATGTCAGGCAAAAAGAATGAAAACAATGATTCAGCTCCGCAAGAATCCCAAAGAGGAAAGTTTTTCACAAATCGTCCCAAGAGATGAGTCCTGAGTCCGATGAGTGACCTGAAAGCTCACGAGTTACCGAATTTGATTCATCGCTTAAGATCGGTTAGACTGCACAGGATAACACCGCGCCATGTTGTTTTGAGCTAGTACGTTCCATAACCTCAAATAAACGGCAGTGAATGGTTGATTTTAGACGGCGACGCCGTTGCAAAGGATTTCGAATCGCTTCGGGCACGTAGTGAGCATAGATCTCAGTAGTTTTGATCTCCCAAGGGAGCGTGACTACGGGAACACGCCCGTCACTTGATCGTGTGCGCCTAGCACTCGCATAAAGAATCACATCCAGTGCGGAATGAAGATTTGGCTCTGGGACGCGACCGTCATACTGAGTCTCGGGGGTTAAAATCTGAATCCGTGCTATAAGAATGGATGCCGTTGGGCCGCAAAAATTATATAACCTCTTGGTCTTTTGAATACATTTATTGACTGTTTCGTTCTTCTATCAGCTCGGTCTTTTGAATCGAGCGGGTTGGGAAAAGACTGGGTGTTTATCACGAACATTATTTGTGTTGCAACGTGTTGGGTGTGAAGTAGCAAGCACAGAGGAAAAATTACTAATAGATACTAGCTGTACGCAGATACGATATGGGATAAATTGGCGATGAATTTTTTCATTAAAATGCTATTAAATAGTTAGTGAACTTAGCAAAGAGTCAGTAATTGTGAAGAATATATATATTCTTTGAATGAGATGTATAAGGACGAACGAAGACACAGAAAATTGAATGCCACCAAATTTGTCTTGAGTCACACTGACCATTAGTGGGGGCGATAATTTTACAAGCAAATTTATACACTGTGCATCGATAGATAATATCAATATATATATAAGGTTGAGGATATAAGTTACTTATAAAAAAAATGTTAGGAATCCTTTTGCCATTACAATACTTCCAAATTACCTAACCCAAGGGTGGTGAAGAATTAGGCCTTCATGCTTCCAACTTTAAAGGAAAAATAAGTACTTTGTTCCTAATTGGATTCAAAGTAATGAGTTTATTTCTGGCATGAAAAATAAATAAAAATCATTTGGACGTGAATATATATATAAAAAAACTATAAACAAAGTAATCAACCCGAAGGTCGGTTTATTAGGGTAGAGCTCACCCATGTACCAAGCCCGACGGCGTGTGAATATTCACACATCAGGGTAGGGGGAGCAGTTCCTTTCCCTGTGCCGATTATGGATTACCAGGAAGATCTGGTACCCGAAAAATCAACTAGCTGGTTGGGTGGAGCTGCAGGTGCCCAGAGTGCCTCGCCCGGGAATCGAACCCGGGACCCTCCGCTCAGTAGTCCAACGCTCTACCTACTGGCGCAGATTTCAATGTGAAAGTACGCTCCCTCGATAGCTCAGGTGGTTAGAGCATCCGCCCGGCAAGTGGAGAGATCCGGTGTTCAAGTCCCGGTCGAAGAAGATATTTTTACATTCGTGATCTGCTCACATCCGCCATCCCCACCTCTCTTGTGTTTGTCCTTTATATGTGTTCCTTTACCATTTTCCTTATCTCTATTTCAATGTGAATGAATATATATATATATATATATATATATATATATATATATATATATATATATATAATATTGGAATGCTGCTCTAAAATTTATCACCACAGAAACCACAAAAGTAGTAGGATAATTTCCAATAAGAATGGCCATATATTTCAGACCTCGAGTCAAACACTAACGACAACCACATAGTTTATCAATAAGGAGAATGATAGGAGAAACAATGTTCTGAGGATACGGGATAAGCTTATGCAGAAAGTATATAGATATCTTGATTTTGTTTCCCTCAAGACTATACTGTTTCCTGTCTTGGATAGCACAAATTCAACTATAATTTTCACATCATCAAGTATAATTCTTACAGGGAAAATTTACATCAGAAAAAGTCTGCTCCCGTCCTTTTTGGTAACTCTAAACGGTATTTTAAGTATCCATTCTTCAATGCAATGTGCATTTAAACTTTTCATATCATCTGATTCATGGTGAAATATGCAGACGTATTGTTAACGCAGTTATTAACTGTGTTGCCGATTTTTTACTTCACAAACTACATGTGAAGGACTAAGAGTCCTCAAAAGTGTTACTTGGAATCGAAACCGGGATCTATAGTCAGCAGTCCAGCACGCTACTCCATGCACACCCTCGTACTCAGAAATAGCGATCTTCATTAAAAAAGAAAAACATACTCTCCGACACTCACGTTTACTTCTAGAACGCTATGATACAGGGTGGATTTATTGAGAGCTTAGGTTAATTAATAACTTCCAGCTTAATCGACTATTTTAAACATAAAATCACTGTAGTCATACAGTCATACAAAGACAAAGGTTTGAACGTGTCATTTTACAAATTCAGCACGACCTAGTTGTGAAGCGAAACTCGGGTACTCATAACTTCCCCGTAGAGAAACGTCATCGTTATCACGATACTGAGTTGGCATGAGCGTGTTCATCACGCGGTCATCACTCATCCCAAATAAGTGATGGTTGAGTACAAATTATCACTTTAGTTCATAAGGACTACTATATTTCCAGTGGTTCTTATAACTGACTATTTTATGCGCCGATGGATTTGTAAATAGAAGCTTATAAATTCCCATAGGTGATATACCTGGACACGAAAACGGACCTTCACTTTAAAGAAATAGCGTGCACAATTATTATGGTACATAAATAAGAAGCTGTTACCACAGCAGCAGATGCACGTATTAGATTCGAGCGAACGGTATGGGGTATCCAAGTTTAATAATATCACCTCTGTTAGTAATAATATCTAACAGTTTTTGACAAAACAAAACAAGGGTATGTGAAACTAGAACACTATGGTTAAAGTAAAGTATTAGAACATCTAGAATAATATCATAAAAAATTGATGGTCATCAAATTTAGTCCGGTAAGTTTTCTTAGTCCACTCAGTCAGCTGTACACGATATTCGATGCGTGAATTTCCTAACTCGCAGTGGATTGGAGTGTACGTTTTGGGAATCAGGAAGAGAATGGGTGAGGTAGGGGAAGGAGGGTGAAATGAGAGAGGGGCCGTGGAGGGAAACCTTGCAATCAGTTCAGCGAATGGAGAATTCATAAACTCAACAAATTGACCCGGCGCCGCCATCTGATGGTGACGCCGCGTGCCCGCGTGACTAGGGGACCGTGCAAGCAAGCGAAAGAGATTTATTAAATTATCGCCGAAAAAAAGCAATTATTTGATTTTGCGTCTCTGGGACTGAGCTCTGATCACACACACACACACACACATGGACAACGCACGAAGGGCAGTGAGAGCCAACACGTCAAGTCCGGAACTTTGACGTTCCGAAATCAGGCGCCACCGAGAACCGTGCCGCTCTGTATTCCAATTTTTGTTATGGGGTAGTTTCGGAGTGGGTGAGTGGAGTAGCAGGGGGGTCGAATTTTTGAGTCGGGCGAATTGAGAGAGGTAGGAATGAAGGGGGAGAGGGTCGCAGGGAAGATACAGGGTTTATGTAGCGAGGAGAAAAGAGGGCATTTGGGGGAGTCATGCCTGTGTGTATGATTTCGAGAGTGCCGAGCTGAAAATATTAAGGGATAAAAATCCTGTGAGTGGCCGGTGGTGGATTAGCGAGTGGCGGGGGTTGTTGCAGAGGGTTTTAGGGTTGTATGGCGCCGGTAGTGCTTTGGGGGGAAGGAAGAGTGAGTGTGGGGGTGGGATCGGGGCAGGAGGGGCGTGTGGTCCCCGGGAGAGGTAAGTGAGGAGGGGGCGCTTGCTGGCTATTGAGCGATTTCACGGCGCCCCGTATAAATCAGCCGTTGCCCCCCTCCCTGAGTGGTGGCAAATCGCTTAAAGAAATACTGCAGCCGCCGGCTGCGCTCAGGGGGAGGGCAGCATAACCGTTTAGGGGCGATCGCGGCAGCTGCGTTGGGCCATTCGTCGTTCCGGAGTCCCCCTCCTAGTCGGGTGGGAGGTCGGGGAGTGGATCGTGGTGCACGGTGGGGGTGGATATAGAGAGAGAAAGGGGGGAAACCTCGGGGGGAGGGGTGTGGGAGGGGAAGCACCGGCGGAAAGAGGCATAGGGGGGGATAAGAGGGCTGCGTGTGGCGGAATCCGACGGAGGACTTGGAGGAAAGGGCGACGGGGGCTGAGGAGGGGAAAAGGCGTGCGCCTTGTTTAATTGCAAGGGCGCGTGCTCTATCCACAACTGTTCCTTCACATGTGGACCGTGCTGGGCACGTGATACGCCCCATGTTCATCCGTCTGTCCCATTTTTTTTTAAAAGCCTCGAAAGCGAGGGCGAGACGACGGACGACACGCGTGTACTCGAAGGCAAAACGTGCCTATCCACTCCCTCTCTCTCCTTCCCGAAGTAGGGAGTAAGCGGCAGTCACAAGCAACGCAGCGCCCAGACAGTCGTGTCGACGAAATACTCGTCATCCACCATTTCAACCCCCCCCTCCCCCCCAGGACGAGCCTTCAACCTTATTATACGTATGCGAGAGTTGGCAGGCTGTTCAAGGGGGTATCCGTCAAAACGAGCGAGCGTGTCGTCTCCGGATGCGGCCGTAAAATTAATTTCTGGTCGTTCTTCTAGTTAGGCTGCGCAGTAATTTTAATGGGGCATCGACATTACATCCGCAATCTTCCTTCCTTCATGAACGACGCCCAGAAAGTCGTTTGCATTCCTCACACTGAACTGAACGGCTGAACAGTATTGTTTATATACTCTTTACTGGGTGAAGCTATTGGAGTTGCCCATGTAGGTAAGGTGAGAAAGGTTATTGTTCAGCAAAATATAGGGAGTCGTCTCTGTATATGAACATAATATTAGTTCTTGATGAAGTTTGTTTATGTGTATGAAACAGTTAAAATAAATGCTTTTCTCTGGTAATTTAATCTTGAGATAAAAAATATGAACGATGTTAATTATTGAATAATAATGGTGTCTCACTTCAGGTACGAGAATGTGATTTCCTGTTAGGCTGCAAGTCGAATATCCAGTGACAATTTTAATCCTTGAAATATGAATAGTTTTTAGGTATTCCACTTATTTTAAAGCGATTATCGGCGGTTTCTGAAAAGCATTTATTTCTAGGTTCGGTGAGAACTCCCCTCTTCTTTGCTCTTTATTATTTCTATCTTCATTTTTTTGTAACATCTGCTTGCCTTCATGCTGCTCAGGAAAACCTTATCTCTTTCTTCTTTTAACCCACTTATAGAACCTTCTTCCTTCGTTGCGGCCTTCAACATGCAACTACCTTTTAATACTATATTTCCTCAATCCAATTTATTCTACTTATTTGGATTTCCCTTAGTAACTTCCTCTCTTAGCCCACCTTATTTAAAATATTAGCGTTTCTCTTCCTCTCTGTCCAATTTCTTTCTCCGTTCTCCGCTACATACAGATCTCAAAAACCTCCAATATACGCTCATCTTCTTACCTCAAAGATCAAGGCTCATATCCATAATATACTACGCCTCACATTTCTTGCATATAGTTTCTTTAGACTCTTTTGGGTTTGGAATGAAGATTGATCTAGAGATCTTCCGGCTGAATTTCTACCTCATAAACACTGTGTACAATTACAAAGAACCTTTCCTTCCTTTAACTAAAATCTGTAGTAATTCTGCGGAGAAATTATCTCTTCCCAAGGCCTTGTTTCACTTCATATTTATTTGCTCCTTCGCTATTTTACTATCTAATATTTCTAGATCCAGGCATTTAAGGTCATCTTTGTCACATTAACTTTATATTCATAAACCGGTCAACCTTATGTTCTATCCGTTAAGAACTTTTACTAATTATTTCTATCGTTCATGGATCTTTTCTGTATCTATTAATAACTAGGAGAAAAATATACTAAAAATGGACAAGAACATTGAAAATAACGGAAAATAAATCTACCCGGTTCAATTAACCTACCCTAAAAGAGCAAAAAGCATCACCTTATTTATTACCTGTGTTCCTCTTAGACGAAAACCCTACGCTAGGGTTAATTATCAGGAATATTTCAAGTTTTCATTCAATGCCGAGAAAATAATGAAGTTCCATAATACGCTGGTGATTCACAAGATAATGAAAGAGAACAAGGAATTATCAGTTGACATATATTCAATAACATTTTTCCGCACTCAAATTTCAATCACAAAAAGCTTTGATACAAAAACATATATAAAAACACAAATATATCTCATAATTTTTTTCAAACTTTTTCAATTAACTACAACTCTGCCGCACGCTGTTGCGGTGGCTCGAGGCGCAGCGTTTGGTTATAATTTAACTTTAAGTAATCTTGAAGTAGTTCATCCATAATATGCTTGGTTAAAAAGACAGGTATTGGATGGAGAATTATATTTAAATACTATCCTGCTTGTTAGAAGTTAATACTGACCTTCTTTTATAATGTTAAAATATATTTAATATTTATGCAACTTTAAAAAAATGTTACCTTCAATGTTTTAAATCATACTAAAATATATAGCCAACCTATCAGATTAGCGTATAAGATAACACACTCTCTTGCTAAACCGAAGGGCATGATATAGAGTGCAATGAATCGAGTGCATTGTGTATGGTTTTTGCATAAACTCTGGCGACTCGGCTTCTTTGAAACACGTTGGCAAACAATGAATAGTTATTAGGATCTCATAGATACTGGCTAGTATCCAGTAAGGTCTGAAAAGTAAAAAAAAATAATACGTAATAACACAGGTGGTGCACAGCTATGGTGAAAGTTATGACAGTGGTTGGCAAATGACCAAAGTTTGAAAAACATTACCTTAAAGGAATCCACTGAGGGGTGTCCAATGTGAAATTTTTTTATCCAACTGACGGCTTAATCGAGATATAAATGCGTTTCAAAAAGCTCTATCGTAAAACGGAATGCCTTTAAGAAGTTCCCAGGCATTTCTCCTCGTAAAAAATAATCACAGTTCGGGGTTTTTTCTTGCTTTTATCATTACTATTTTGCTTATAGGCTAAAACTGCTTGAAACGTCTTTCACGGGAGTCCATTTTCGCTTTATTTTGATTTGTTTAAAGAGAAAAAATATATATATCGACGCCAGATCTGCTGTAAATAAAATGAAATGCAGACATCAAGGAGTTAGAGATAGTAAGAAATATGTCTCAAAAAGAGTATTATCAATTATTGTATTTTAATTGTGAATTAAATCAAAGGAAACAGATCCATTAAGTGGGAAAAAATGCAAAAAATCCGAATCCACATATAATACATCAGGCACTTGAAATCATTATTAAAATGTGGTCACTTAAACCATTTCCGCCTAATGTTGGATTTCAGTCGGCGCATTACTGAATTCGTCAAATGTTTGCTACCCGAGCAGTGGATTTTGAAGCCGCGCTGGCGATTTAAAGCAGCTTAGTGGACATTTTACGCCTTGAACGCTCGATTTCCCGGACGTCGTCCGTGGGCGATCAAATATTCCGGACGGTAATGCCAAGTTTATGGGTGGGAGCTTAACCCGCATTTACGTCATTTTCTCGTGGGAGATGAGTGGCAAATACGATGTACACAGTCCGTGAGACGCCTAACGGCGGTCGAGTGGGTTTCGTCTGGCAAATTGCTATTATTGCTTGTGAAAGCGTTTTTATCGCGGACCTATCGAGATAATTTACAGCTATGGTAGTGTTGGAAATTATCCTGCGAGGCCGAACCAACGGCAGCTAATTTCGTAATTATAAATTTTTAAATGGAGTTTCAAAATGGAAATTTCAGAATTCACTTCGTAGATTCTTAGCATAATTGAAAAGAAAAGTAAGAAAAATATCTTGTCTATTCCAATACTTATATTTTATCTTTATTTCCATTCGTGAGTTGTTTTTATACGAACTTTTTATTATTTGTTATAAAATACCATATTCAAACCACATACCGCTCACTTATGCGTATTTACATTTCTAATCCCTCAAATTCGTTTCCCTTGGACACCGAAACACGAACTAAAATCAAATTGACAAGGTTACAGGCATCTTATGAGGCATATTTTCTCCCAGCTCACACATTAATTTATTGGATTAAGCCAATGTAATTCACATAATGACTTGTACCGAATTTCATAATATGGATTTTACAAGTACAAATATAACCAGGCAAACATCGATAAATGAGAAAAACGTCACTTGTTCGCCGCATTGTAAATGGTAGAACTAAATTCTTCTGGAAAGGAGCCAGTACGCTCGAATGAGAAAATGACCTGTTCTAATTTCAACAACCCATAAGGTAATTAGTTATGCGGATTGAAATTGTTAAAGATAATAAACATGAAAGTTTTCCTCACAGCGTGGCTCAAAAAATATAGCAACTGAACAAGGAAACATCTCTGTAAGCCTGGAGGCAGGAATAGATTCGTGAATGTGTGTTGCGTCTCTAGAGAGACATTTGCTTCAATTATCCACTGTTACACTAAATTAGCCATTGGAAATATGAGTATAAAAACACTACTAGATAAATAACATTTTCATGAGTTTAACACTGACATGACATGATATTAAGCTGGTAGGCGAGATAACTATGAGACACTACCAGAATTTTGAGCTAACTGCGGGATTCAACGAACCCTTTTTTCCTCATATAATTCCTGATCAAAACAATAAAGAAAGTCATCTTTGAAAATCATATTTTTTTCAGAGCCTCGGAGAAAATCACATTTTCTCCGAGGCCTTCTTCAGGACCTGAAGAAGGCCTCGGAGTAGGCCGAAAGCTCAAATAATCTATAGTGTGAGTGTCCTTTTACGTGTTATCTGTTTTATTTTGAGCCATGTTGTGCCGTCCAAAAGTTATATTGCTCTCGTGAGAAACTTCCGCATCATCGATATATATATATATATATAAATATTATATATATATATATAAATATTATAATTATATATATATATATAAATATATATATATATATATATAATATTTATATATATATATATACATATAATATATATAAGCTAGTTGATTTTTCGGGTACCAGATCTTCCTGGGAAACCATAACCGGCACAGGGAAAGGAACTGGCCCCCCTACCCTGATGTGTGAATATTCACACGCCGTATAGGGCTTGGTACATGGGTGAGCTCTACCATCACCTACTAAACCGACCTTCGGGTTGATTACTGTGTTTATAATATATATATATATATATATATATATATATATATATATATATATATATATATATATATATATAACTTTTGGACAGCACAATAGAACACAGAATAAAACAGATAACACGTAAAAGGACACTCACACTGTATATGATTTAAGCTTTCGGCCTACTGCGAGGCCTTCTTCAGGTCAGACTCTGACATGAGTCTGACCTGAAGAAGGCCTCAGAGTAAGAAGCTTAAATCATCTACAGTGTGAGTGTCCTTTTACGTGTTATCTGTTTTATTCTGTGTTCTATTGTGCCGTCCAAAAGTTATATTGCTCTCGTGAGTACTTCCGCATCATCGATATATATATATATATATATATATATATATATATATATATATATATATATATATATATATATATATATATATATATATAATTCTGTTCCTAATTCCTCTTGAGAAAGGTGGTTGCACCACCAAAAATTCGAGAACCAATGAGTCCCCCTTTTATATATTTTAGTTTCTGTGTTTGTGTCGACTATTAGTCAATTTACATTATTGTACACGTTCGTGGGTTTTTCAAGATAGTGACTTAAAATATATATATCTATATATATATATATATATATATATATATATATGTAAAGATAGTATATATGTTTACATATATCGAACGCTCTTCGGCGACATAAAAATATATAAGAGCACTGATATAGATTTTTAAAACATAGAAACACACGCAAAGAAAGGACACTTACATATGTAAAACTGCATATATGTGAGTGTCCTTTCTTTATGTTTCTATGTTTTAAAAATATATATATTAGTATTTTATACATATAATTACATACATATAATTACACTAATACATGTATATTTAACCCTACTAATTATCACTAAGGAGTGTGGCAATAGATGTTAGGTTCATTTTCGATAGCATAATCGGTGATTTTAGGCATTCGAATTCCTTTATTAAATATTGTCATTGTTTTTTATCTTTCTTGTAATCTATAAGTATTAAATGTGTGTATATATATACACACACTATATATATATAGTATAAAATTATATAAAGAAGTAAAATTAAATAAATAGTAAATATAGAGATCCATCATTCTCCACGAAAAGATGGATACTCCTAGTAGGAGCGTCGATAGATGGGATTTTCCACGCTATATGGCTCCAAAAAGTCACTATCAATCCGTCCTTACATGATCGGCGGGGTAGAAACGGGCGTTTGAAAACTAGATACCAGCATAACGGTCACACACATATGTTTTTGAAAACCATTACCGTCCTCCCTGAGGAGAGGGAAGAAATTGTCCCCTTCAAAATAAGAATAAAAGTTAAAACCCAGTAAATTGAAATTAAACAGCTTCATTTCCTCTCTCTTTCGCTCCAGGAACTAATACAAAAAACATATGGGCTCCCAGGAGAGGGTCATAATTCCTAACAGCCGACGAAACAGTCACCGTAGGCCGTGGAGTCCTCCGCCGCGCGAATCACACGGGAAATAGCGCTCACGCACTTCTGGCTTAATATATCATCAAGTTCTCGGAAGAAAGCGGCGGCAACCGAAGTGGCTCTCACCGCTTTCGAGAACCACCTACGTCCGGACCCATTCGAGGTCCCCACGCACAAACTCGCACACATACACACATTCGCCGGCTGATTGACATTCCTCTTTGCTTGAACGACGCCCTCACGGTTACCCTATCTCCAACCTCTCGTACACCGCCGCTTCGATGCAGCATTTCGTCCTCCCAACCTCCTCTCACTCATCCGCCGGAGCCCTTAACCTCCCCCAAGTCATTTCGGTCCCTCTCACTCTACTGCGCTTCAATCACCCTCCCTCTCTCCGCCTTCCTCTCCAGTCCTTCCAGCATCTGACCGTTCGCCACGGGCTCCACCTTCCCAATGGATGCCCGGCGCGCATACGCGTATAACTTTCTCTCTCTCGGCCGTGAATAAATAGGTGGGTGTCAAAAACCTCCTCTCTCGGCTTGGGAGAGATCCCGCGTCTAATGTTTTGACGTTCCCATTCCCCGACGGACGTGCGAGTACATCTACTACATCATTCACCCCGGCGGTCCCCTTGTCTGAAACGTTAATATTATTGGAGGAACTTGTACGTGTTTCGGGGATTGATCGGGGACGTGGATGCCCCACACATCTTTGCGAGTTCGGGCGAGCCATGTCTCTCTGGCAAGGCGGAAAAGAATCAATTTCCACCTCACCCTTCCTTTCAACAAGCGAAAGACTTCGGCCAAGTTTATCCACAGGCTACCGTACGTGAATGGTGGCTCAAATATGCCATGCGTGTATTTACTATTTTCGCATGTTTCTTAAATCCACCGGTCAATAGGGGCAATTTATGATTTTTCAACGGTGAGAAAGACTAAAAATATGAATTATTGTAGTGGTTTCTTATGAGAAACCTTAGCGAGCAACAATTATTGTGACGGGAAGAAGGATAAGTGGTAAATAATAAAGAAATGAATAACCGAATGGAGTGGGCACACGCCTTGATGGATTTACTGGGAATACAATAGGAGAGAAAATTAAAAAGGAGGAACCCTATAGGAAGGCCAAGGCATAAATAAGTGGACTAAGTTAAGGGGGATGCTCAATGGGAGAGCTCTCAAGGCGAAAGGGACCAAGCATTATAAAGGGCGGAGTGGAGGGCTGCAGTCAACCAATCTTCGGATTGAAATAATGACTAAGACTGCTTACATAATTTAAAATCTAGATCTCCGAGGGTGGTTAAAATCCAAGGGTGGTCAATTAAATGTATGGGAATGGTAATGAAAGCAAATCAGGTAAAATATATATTACCCTGGTATGACAAAACATTTACCACAACCCTAGCATGACAAGATTGGCTACCTTCCTGAAATATCTGATTTACAGTTAAGTATTTGATGAAGAGGCTATTAAATTTTTCATGGTTTTTTTCTCTTCAGAATATATCTATTAAAATCTACCACTTTTTCCTCAGCCGTGTTATGTGCAGAGGCTAATAAAGCGGAAAATAAAAGCCATGGAAGTTCGAAATACAACGAACTAAGGAACTGTGAAGAAGGATTTTTAAATGACAAGTATTACTTAATTTCAGCAGTTATATGTATAACTACGATATTTTACTATGAAACATGAACGATTTGAACGATTGCAGCCCATCTTCAATGGAGATCACACGTTATGAATCGAACCGAAATCGAATATATACAGCCATTAACGGCTGGTGCCCTCCTTGGGATGAGTGATGATCGCTTAAATATGCCCCCAGTGAGGAGTCCAAATGATCCTTATGATGATTTACTGCTCCTGGCATCATCAGCTCGTGGTACAAAGCGTATCCAACTGATGACACACGTACACCATTTAACAGGGACTGTACTAATTTCCACACAGAGACTGAAACTGCAAGGTGAGGGTCTAAGCTAAAACGACTCTTCATATCTTTCAACGGACTTCGCTTCACCAAGAGATTCACGCAAATATTTAGAAAAAAATTAACTACGCTGAGTGTAAAGTGATGGAGGGAAAGGGGCAGAAATAATAGAGAGTGAAGACATATTATGAATTAAAATGTAATTCACTTTCTTAGTTCATTTACCTTCAATTTACCAGTCGAGGATTCAACAAAAGGTCATTGCCGAGGTAGCGACTGACACCCTTTAGTACAAATGATTAATTCTTAATTTCGGGCCGAGAGAAAGAAACATAAGTTTGATGGTAGGTGCAGTGGACGTAATAGATAAAGATATAGACACTGAGTAGATAGATAGACTGGAGAGATAGGCACTGAAAAGCCACCGGAATCCGATATAGTGCGAGAATGAAAAATAATCGGAAAAGAAGAGATAGAAAATAAGAATTTGAAAGTGGAATAAAAGCATGCCAAGTATAATCATAAGTTGAAGAAGCCGGGAGCACAACAAACCTTGGCTAATAAGATTTAATTTTTATTAGTAGACCAAATAGAATTTTATCTCATTAAAAAATTAATTATAATCCATATTTAGAATAATACACAAAAACAGATGTTTTCATTTTCCATTCATATGGCTACATGATTATATAAATTCAATGTAAACGGAGTAAGAATTGAAAACCTGTCTAATATACCTGTACGTAATGGATATACCGCTAAGACTTCGTCATTATCTCTACCTAAGAAACCCTTCGTTTAGTGCCAAAAAATACCAGATGTTCCAACCAATTTTGATTAAATTTACATTTGACCAAGAGATTAGACACATTCCTATGCCCCTATTCGCGACATTTAGCCATAGATAGCCACGTATCTGCAGCAAATTATTAGCAAGTAATGACCATTTTAGAATGATGAACCCGCTTATTCAGTTGAGGTATTCGATAGAGATTTTAGACTTGTCACTGGAGCGTTTAGGTATTAGTTATTTTCATGTTACCCGTTTACCCCTTAAAACTTCGAAGGTGACATAAAACAAATTGAACTTCTTATTTTTTGCGCTTGAATTAACTAGTTTCTCATCAGATTCATTTGTAATTAATTTTCGGTAAAGCTCGCATAAACTGAAATTTCTCCCTTTCGCCTGAGTGAATACATAAAAATATTCGACACGCATCCAGAAACAACATTTCTTGTAGATATTTCAAAATGGCATTTGAAAATAACCGAGGGCCGTTTTATTTCCCTCTGATGATGTTTAATGAGAAAATTTATGGGACGTCATGAATTAGAAATAAATGTAAATTATATATTTTGTAGTGTAAAATAAAATAATCTGAATTATCAATCACTGGAAACAGAATAATGGACCGTCATATCACTTGTGCAGAAATATAATTAAAGCTTTTTCAAGTCGTCTTATGATATGATGACTCCAAGTTTTGATTCCCATTTCATTATCTTTCAATTTTTTCTCTTCAAAAGTCTACAGTCTTGACGAATTAAACTGCTGTTAAGATAATATGCTAAAAGTAAAAATTGCGAAAATATCTATAGTTTCAGGGCTAATCATACTAATAGGGAAAGGCAAATAGCCGTATTAAGCCATGGTCAGTAAGTTGGAGAGTGTTCTTCACGTTATTGTAAGTTGATCTCTTTTTGGTAGTGGTCTTTCCTTTAAAAGTAGACTTTTGATGAATTCAGAAAACAGTATAAAATGCATAATTTCTATTATTATATAAACCTCGTTGCAATTAGGCAATTGTCCTGGTTGCAACGGTAAAGTCTGGTCGACAGTCACTATTGCAATGCACATACATACATACACAAGAAGAACAGATATGAGGTAAAATGCTCTTATACTTGTACGTATACAATGACCCTTAAAGATTACCAACCGCACTTACACCATGACAGATGGGCTAGGTTAACACCACGCATACAATTCACCATTCATCGCCACACTCCGTCCATAATCACACACTCTTCAACTTCATACACCGTTCATAATCACGAAAGGTTAACACACCATTCACTTTTGCTATAAAACTTCTAACACCGTCCGCATCACGTACAGAACAATATTTTTAATAAGTAAATTAGTATAAAAATCACTGATAAATAAATCTTATCACCTAGTGGCTTCTTTACACTTATTCTTAAAATTCCTAGAATTGGATGGAAAGGGCTCAAACAAACCTCCAGGCAGCTGGTTCCATTCAACAATACTTCTTTTCAAAAGTATTTTTCCTATTTGTTTTTTGTGTTCTTATTTTTATTTTAAAGCTGTGGTTGTTTTTTCCCTTAAAGGTTGGTTTTTGAATATCTTTTCAAACATTTTCCCACGCTTCGTCATTTTTTATAATACCAAACATCGCGCCTAACATACTCCTTTTTCTTCTATTTTTCAAACTTTCCCCTTTCAGTCAATCTAATATTTTGGTAACACTATATGTCCTTTTATACTCCTCTATTACATATCTAGCTGCCTTTCTTTAAACTTTTTCTATCTTTTTAATATGCCCCACCTCATATGGATCCCATACTATGGACGAGTATTCTAGGATAGGGCTAACGATACCTAATATGCTTTTTCTTTTGTGCATATGCTACTTCCTTTTAAATTTCTCATTACCCAATGAAGTACTTTAATGCCTTATAACGTTAACGCTTCTAGAGGAAACCTTAACAATTCTACTAAAAACCTTAAGAGCCTGCCTCTGACTAAATAATTCATCAACTCCAAACAGTTTTTACCACTGTGACTACTTAAAATATTTATCTTGGACTTAATCATGATTTAAATAGTTGGTTTTGGTTCTACGTGTTTCAAGATTTCTAAAGAACTAGGTAATATTTTTTCATTCTTGTATAATAAATAAAAGAAGAACTCAAGGTCTTCCATAGACTGTACACATTCAGGCCGAACCCTAGAGAGTTCATCTTAGATATATAAACAGCGAGAAAAAAAAGAATTAGCATCTCCCGTTTCCCCCCTGCCGTGTCGCAGCCAGAAAACGCGCCCCACGGGGGCCAGTCGTGGCTCTGCACGAAGTGCAGCCTTTCACTGCGAGTAATGCTTGGTGGCACGTCCATATCCGACCGAAACCTGGAACCTGACTGGACGGCGACGGAAATTAGGAAAGTAGCTGGGACGGAAGGAAAGGTTTTGGGATTTGGAGGGAGGGAGGAGTTGGGTGAGGGCTGGAAGGAAGGAAGTATGGACGTTGCAGTTGAAAGGAACGGGACCCAACGAACTATTTTTACATTTTCTTGCAAGCAGTGACCGAATGAAGGCACCGGTTCCTTTTCCCATTCCTACCAATGCAGACTCAGTTTCCCTACGTCTCGTTCTTGCTTGAGCGACAAAAGTATGTTTAATCAGTGGAGTGCCCCTTCCTTCTCCTCAAGCTTGAAATCTCCTGTTCCATCCTCCCTCGGGAAAACGTTTCCACTGATGATTTTTCTTCCGTGTCATCTTTGCCGGGGTAATTTATAATCCTCAAGCTCTTTAAAATTGAAAAAAAAATAATAAATCATTACGATATTACGTAGCGAATAGTTAAAGGAATTACGTTATACTGAGATAGAGGTAACATTACCAAGATCGGATGCTGATGATTTTCCTAAGTCTTATGAACATCTCGATATTTTTTTTTCCAAATGAGAGATAAACAGTTTGGTTCTCAGGCAGACGCACCTAAAAGAAATTCATAAATGGGTTCTCTGACGGCCGTGTGTTACTCGCTTATGATGACGGTATTATCACGCTTAAACAGGAATCGATTTGTCTTTCATCTCTTTTCTAAGTATGCATGTTACGGAACTGCGTTTCAAGACAACTTTTAATGATTTTATATATTTATAAAACTCCTTAGTTGCTTTGATGAAAACAAACGCTTATTTTGTCGGGGAAATAAATTGTTAATCACTATCGTGTTAAGGAACATGGGGTCAAAGATGTTCTCACTCGCCGTGTGAGTTTTGGGCCAAAGATTGAATTTAGAATGAGAATGATCGAGGCTTGGCCGAATGAATATCTTTCATCTCCATGTCTCTTATGTTACTCCCTCTATTTAACTCGCTCAATCATAATAAAATTACCATATACAGATTAATTTAGCTTAATAAAATAAAAACATTTTGCTTAATTTTATTTCTTCTCACCAGGAGAAATATTTGGGTACAATTCCTCAAGTACAATCCATTAGCGCTATAAATTCAAAATTTTGATCGAAAAATAAATCTTAATGGAAAACTTTTTGTTACAGGAAACCCCTAATTTAGCCTCTTAAATTTTGTTTTTCGTACATTATTTTAAAAATGCATGGGGTATTAAAAATAGAGCTAATACACACCATTATAATGGATATAAACCACATTTAGTATCTTATTTTAAAAAAACGGGATATTGAAGGCGTAGTTTATCTATCCAAGAAGTTGAGGAGTGGTTGTCTTGGTGGGTAGAGTAATATGGTTTGGTTTTGGATGTAGGGTCCTGGTTCTAATATCAGCTTATTGTCATTGGACGATTCCATCATAAATTCAAGTTGTAGTTTTTTGTGGTCTTCGTGAGAAACCGAATGGTGAAACACCAAAAAGGAATGCATCCCTTCTCAGAATGTGTGTTACTTCTTAGTGGTTAGAGTAAGCTTTATCCTCGCCTATTGATATACATCAATTTTCAGGATAATTTCTGTGGTGATGATCAAGGCGCAACAAAATATGGTTATCTGTGCCTGGTTGAAGTGGCTATGGCAAGTAAATCCTTGTAGTACATATTCAAATACAATTCAATAAAATATCTATAGTTTAATTTTCCACATTTGTACACAAAATTCAATCAATGAAAACATCGTAAATTTAATGAAAAGTGGGGTTAGCGTTCAGTTTCCGTCAAATCAAGCAGCAAACGTGAATTTCTAAATGATTACCATTATATGCCACCTCCACATTAAACAGGCAATCGTATTCATTGGGCCAACATGAATATTTTACATCAGTAATGGTCATTTCAGTGAAAAGGGATAAGTGTTCGATGACTAAAAGGCCTCATCGAATCCATTCCGGCTATTCATGACCGACGTCAAAATGAGTGTTACTAATGAGATCGACGAGGCAAAGTTGTTGAAACATTTGAAACATGCTTTTTTTACTCAGAAATTAATGATTAATTATTTGTCAGATCTATTTTGCCTCAAAAAGCTGTCTGTAATTGCCAATTCATGTGCGAAACGTGTGCGCGCTTGTCATAAAAAGTGACGGAAGACATTAAACAACTGTTCACTCCCCACCCCCAAATGGCCCGTTGACAGTGATCAGAGAACGTGTGACCACGGCGAACCAACTGTTATCAAAATCGCTACTCCCCTTGAAATGCATCTTTTACGTCGCAAATATGTGAATGATGAGTACAGTAAACGTTTCTGATGAGGATTATAAGTCGAATGGAAATCCAAACACTCGACAGTTTTTTGAGCTTCAAGGAGACCGCCCCTTATTTTGTCCAAACAGTTACTTCAATCCGCATATAGTATAATTCTCTGATTACTGCATTACAACCGTATATCATTTCCTAGTAACACTGAACCTCAAAATTTCGGTTAAAATGTTTTCCTAAAAATTTCGAAACATTTTTCCTAAAAAAATACGTTTTGGAAATTATTTTTATGCATTCCCATTTGCAACGAATATATAAGCACTGAAGTGTTTTTGTGAAATATTTTGTAGGATAATATTGAGGGAGTTGGATTATGAATTTAGTTGAAGAAATACTTTAAGAAAACTGACGTCCTAAAAATGATGTAATCCTTACGGTAATTCGTTTCAAAATATAATGTATCAGTTGAGTAAGCATAGCTAAATTAAGAATCATATTCAACCTTTTTTTACCTACCGATTAAAGATTATTCGTTTGCAGCTAACAAAAATAATGACTCTGGAATCAAAGAGATTATACCAAATAAATATATCTTAGACGTTCAATAATTATTGCCATTACCAAACAGGAACAATCTAGCCAAGATGAAAACTATTTATTAGTATAAATTGATGATTCAAAATAAAATGTAAATTAAAGTAGGTCTAAGTTAAAAAAAAATGATACATATGGAGGAGTAGATAGTAGGTAGGTAATGACCTGACCACTTAAAAATTTTCTGCCTCTAAATGAGTCACATCGCTCTGGTTGACGAGCTGAGTCCTTTGAACTGTCCAAAATCGATGCGGCCACATTAGGATGATTGTTGGTGAAGTAGGCTTAAACCCTGAATCGAATGACAAATCGATAAATGCTTCACCGCAAACGTAAGCGGCCACTTTCTTCTCCACCCTGAGCGTTTTAAGAGAACTTTGCGTTAAGGGCAAGTAGGCATAACTCCTGTTTGAAACTAGGCATATGCATTAAGCACTAGGCATACGTAGTAGGCACTAGGTAGGCATGTGTACTAGGTAATCTGCGTCCCTAGAAAAACTAATTTTTGGCATTTTATGCAGTCAAATTAAAACAGGATAAACCTGACGGGTTCAAAAACTGAGAATTAAAGCCTGCGTCATTGATGCACTCCTACATTTTTGACTGACGCTGAGAACTTTTTATGAGTTAAGGACAGATTGAAAAAAAATTTGAAATGAAATTCGAGGATTTCATTAAAACTGGGATGATATCTAGATAAAGGATTTCACCAGTTCAATACTAAATCATATGTTGGGTACCATGCGTCAATTATTATTCCGTGTGGATTATAATGTGGTATAAATGGAGAATATTTCATGACATAGCACTCACTCTTCGTTTTAATAATCAGTGTGGACTGCACATATTTTCCCCATCATTTATTTAATCAAGCACGCCAATTTAGGAAGTTTCAGACAGTTATTTAATGATTAATGTCACTTTTTACTCGTTTCATTCGGAAAAAATTGACAATAGATATTGTAAAGGTTTTGAATCAAATATCCTTATATTTTACCTACTAATTACAGATTAAGACAGCAGATTTTACTTGTTCACTCGCGACTAGCATTTATTTCATTGGAATTAGGTAAGGTTAGAAAGGTAGGACGGTAGAAGATTTTGGGTTGTTTCTATGAGTGGTGCAGTATGCTAACTATCCTCATGTGTAGAACATAAATGCCAAAATGATTGATGATTTATTATTCATCCCTCCTTTTTCAAATTTGAGCACCTGTAAATGAAAGATGTCAGGCAAAAAATGAAGATGAATTCACCGGACTTTTTAACGGACCAGAAAAGGTTGTTTTCATTTATTATTTTTTTAATAATTTTTTATTATATTTATATTTTTATTGTGTCTATGCAGAATTCATTCTCAATTATGAGACTTCTTTAATTTGAGACATGGAAGGCACGCACTGCTGCTACCGTTCATAGAGATACTTCTATAAAATTACCGTAACACTCGATGAAATTGACTTTTCATGTATGCAATCATGCGCCAAAATAAATAAATACAATTTTCCCAACTAATACATTTTATCATAACTTATAACTTTTTTACACGTCAAACAAATTAAAGCCTCTTATTACGTTCACCGAGCAGCAGATGGTGTGTCGAAATCTATATACAGAGGTTAGCCGCGAAATAAGAGAATGTGCTCGATGAATTTTAGCCATGGAAATAGGGTGTGACAACGGTGGGTTTATGGGTCGATCCTTGGGTGAGATAAACCTAATAAATGATTCCGCAATCCTATGCCGTAACTTGGGGGTTGGAAGCAGCGAAGAAATCGGCCTCCAACTATCGGAAGCAGCTCTTCTTCACAAAATATATAGTGGTAGGGTTTGAGGTGGGCTGGGCAGTACTCATATAACTATAGCTATAGTAAGAGATGATCCAATGGATCTAGTTCTGCAATGAAGAAGATATTATGGAACTAACACAATCGTATCCTAAAAAAATCACCATCATTTTCCTCTATGAAAAGTGAATAAGAAAAAAATAAGCAATGGATTGCTCTCCTGTGAAATATTCCTGGGAGTTAATTCACTTCTGGCCTGGGTAAGATAGGAAAACCAAAAAAGGAAATGAGAGAATTGGGCTGCGATGTTTTGGAAAATGGTGAAATGAAATGGTTGAAATATTTTTGGATCTTCCAAGGGCAGCTTCTGGATCACACACGTCTGATCTATGTAATAAAAACGGAGAAATGTGAATACGTACGGAAATTGAAAGAGTGCTGGAATAATGTGAAAATATTCCAGGAAAATAATGAAAGAATAACTATGAACAAGATAAGCAAGTAGCTCATTGACATGGTACATATGTATGGTTGATAAATTAAATGAGTTAGTCAACATACTGTAAGGAAAGGTATTATTTTAAGAAACGTAAACTTTGTCGGGGATGGACAATAGGATAAAATATTTTTTTGTGATATATTTATCCTTATTATAACTTTAAGACGGATTTATGTTATTTTTAATCAAAACCAAACCAATTTGTACTTAAACCCAAGAGGCAAAATTTTACATAGACATCATTCGGGGGGTCGAAGAATATTTCAACTCGGTAATATTTTAGCAATATAAAGATAAATGAACTGGGTAAAAAATTGAAAAAGTTAACTGGCTGAATACTGACAGAAAATACACAAATATCAACATATAGAAATGAAAAGGAAGAAAATAATAAAGAGAAGAATTAAAATACAAATACTGCAATAGTCTCATCTGATGCTGGTGTCCCAATGAGTTTTGGACCAGGATTTGGAAAAACATTTTTCTACAGATTCTGCAGAGATAATATGGCAAAATTAAAAAAAAGACGAATACAAGCTACTATGTACAATGTTATTAGAAGGTAAGTCATTAAAAGAAAAGTTTTTAATGGTACGTATTTAAGAGAGAAAAAACGACAATATGTTAATTGAACAAGGATAACATAGCTATTAAGCCTTAAAAATGAGATAGCGCGAAAGCAAGATGGCAGGAAAATCCGGATAAACCCATTAAATAAAGAATAGGGAAATATCTGATATTTGAATACATTGAAGTATACAAGATGGTATCAAGATTCAACCGTGAGGACATGCAGTGCATCTTGACTCTCGGTACGGTGCCATTCTAACATCGACTATTTCTGATCTTAACTCTGACGAGTCAGAGCGTGCAAATATCTGAAAAAGAATCGTCACTAGGAGAATAAAACGTAAAGTGGATTTAGGTATTCATTATATAAATGAAATTTGATTAAAGGAAATTGGTGTGCAAGAGTATTACTACTTTGGCCACTACTATTCCCATAGTGATTGAATTGGTAAAGGATCAATAAAGATAACTTAAGAAATTAATATTATCTTTGCTTTCTACAGAAATAAACTTTATTTGTCGACTAGTTTCGTTTACACTGTAACAGACTCAGCACTAGTCCTGGGGATGTTACAGTGTAAACGAAACTAGTCGACAAATAAAGTTTATTTCTGTAGAAAGCAAAGATAATATTAATTTCTTAAGTTAAACATGGAATTCTACAAAGTTAAGGCCTCAACCATTCAGTGGATCAATAAAGATAAATTACAATCATGAGTTTAAGAAATAATTCTACAATATTGACCGGAGGAAATGATTACTATCGTTAAAAAAATAGGATTCTCTCATAGTGACAGAACAGTGATGAACAGCTTTGATCAAGAATAATTGCCTGTATTTAAATCTGAAGTTAATGGTGAAGAAGCAAGAATACTATACAGAAGGAAGCAACGCAAATATATGTAACATAACCATCTATATTCAACATATGTATACAGGCGCAATGGAATGAAATTGAAGAAAGGCTACAGAGAAGTAGGCATTCAGAGAAAAAATCCACAAGTAGCATTTAACAGAAGGCTGAGAATCGCTGGTGGAGAAAAAAACACACGAATAACAATAGCGGAGGGGAGGTACGTCAGTGGATGATTTGTTGTATAATAATAACAGATGTTACACAAAGAAATATGGTTAAATAAAGACGCACGCTGATGGGTGTAATCAGTGGAGTAGAGAGCTGCGTTTAAGAGAAATGCCCATCGATAACGATGGCCAAGCATTACTTGTTAACATTTTTAGTCTATTTCAATTCAATAAATATATTTAAAATAATCATTTTACTTAAATAAATATAACAAATCAGTTTATTGATACAGATTTCAAGTTGACTTGGCGTTATGTTTAATTTAGAAAAAGGCAGTTACAGGTATAAAATGGTGTTCAGTTTCGCGCTTGGAATCGGGGAACTGCCGCATCGAGGTGCTGTTTGTGGCTTCGTAAATAGATCGAAAACGTCGGAAAATTGTAATAAAAGGAAATTTATCCATTATTTCGAAATAGAGTTCGGGAAATCACTAGCGAAAGTCAATTGAGCGGATAATGTGAGGTATGCGGTAGAGTATATAGGCAACTCGATGGCATGCCGAAGTGAAATGATTGAATAAATTAATTGGAGATACAAAGCGGGCACCATTATTTCGTGTAGAATGTTGATACGAAGATAATGTAGAAGTGGAGAAATGCAAGGGGAGATCAAAGGGCAATTGAAATGGGATGCGAAGAACATGGTATACAAAGATTTAAATGATTTACCATCAAATACCATATGGGGAATTCAAATACCAGTGTTTGCAATGGTAACGCAATGTTAGCGGAAAATTATTACGCACTTTGTGTAATAACGATATTGTTGGTAATTTGCTGTTTTTTGAGCAAATGATAAAATACTGCTGCTTTTTATTCATATTTTCTATCGGAAGGCATTAAACATTTCTCAATGGACTACATTATAAATATCAATTAGATTTATTAAAGAAATCATCTTAAAGCATCCGGGGAGAGCGCTCTGACAGCTGGGACAAGGGACCGGGTACTTCGCGATGACAAGTGAACGACGCAACTTAGATGAGTTTCCTTTCTCGTCATATAGGAAAAATAGCTTGCGGAGAGGAAACCTTATGGACAAAGCATTGGTAGAAATAGGTGGAGGAGGATTTGGAGGGAAATTTATGAGATTTTTGACGTCGAAGCGAAACATGGAATAAATTTTGGTCGATAATTGAGGAATGAAAAATGCATCCGTATCCATATTTCACGCAATGTCGGTCAATTTTATTTTTGCGCTCGATACCAGGAGCCTGGCCGCTCTCCGCAAATTTTGATGCAATAATCAATATTTCAGCCCTGCGCATGAAGTAATTGGCACGGAAATTGTAACGCACAGTGTCAATGAACTCCTACCCTTCATTGCTGAGAAAGTAATGGAAAATGAATAATGTACTTGGAATATACGTTAAAAACGTACTTAACTGAATGATCAACCGTAAAAATTATTTCATTTGCATCATTTCTCTAGAGTATTAAGCTTTCGTTACAAGCGTGCTCTCCATGCAGAAATTAACCACGTATGAATAACCAGCTTGAGCATTTTATAAATATTCAAAGAACCGTCCATTATTTCATAGAGCTAACGCTTTCGTACATGAATGCCACATAAACAAAAAGCTGTCTGCTCTACTACGTCTATTCTAAAGAACTGATGCGATATTTTTATTTTTTTTAATCAATAAATAAAATATTCGTTAAATCTAAACATATTTAGATTGAAGATAAATTTCTGTCAGATTATGAGGAAAATCTTTCTGATATTATCTATATTTTTCTTGAATGATTTTTCATACTCTGAAATTGTTCCATTGTAATGCACACTTGGCAGATGACTCTGTTAAAAGTTACTGTCGTGGCATTTCCTGCAGTTTCTTGGAACTTTTTCTTGAAGTTAGCATTTGAATGAACACCAAGATGAATATAAGTCTGTAGTCCTTAGGAATATTATTAAGGTGAATAGTATGCTTAATATAATGAATTTACTCGTACTTTAAGCTGAAGTTTTACCGTTGTGAGCACCACCACAGTTTTTAACCCAAGGATGGTTTTGAAATGTGAGGGCAGTGCTTGCCGAAAACTTAAGCGAGGAGGGTGTGACATTCACGTCTTCATAGCAGGGGACGTTTCGTTCTCTTAGCCACCTTTCGGTTTCCCACAAAGTGCCGGGAATCATAAAATCTCACCGCTTGGATTTTGAATGGAACTGAAGGTAGCAAGCGGGATATGAGTCCAGAACTCTCCAATTAGTAGTCGAACGCTGTACCCATCACGCTAATGAATTGCTATCAGTTCTAATGCCATATCCTATTATTTAGCTGATTCACATAATCTTAATTTTCGATAATTTGCTCAAATATTCTTGCAGGTATTTGACCATGTTTATTAAAATTGGTAAGAATAGATATTTTGAAAACTTTGAGAGGTTAGATTTATTATCTTTAAACTACCATGTAGATAATTAAAGGGAAATATTAAAAAATATGTACCGTTTCACATGTAAAATATAGTGTACAGTGAACTTTTTTCAAAAGAGCACATTGGCTTAGTCATCTCACGGGGATGCAAACGGGATACCTTGGCATCGTTACAAACGCAAAGGTTTCATTAAGTAGTTAACTAAAAAAAGCTGAGTTTGAAAATGAAAGAATAATGAAATTCGTATGCAACTCGTGGCTTTCCTTTATTTATGAAAGATGAAAAGCAAATGGAAAATTTTTGCTTTGGCTTGGGGCACATGTTTCTCCTTCATTTTTTATATAGTGATACAGCGTATCGTACAACAATAGTCTCACGATCGTACCATAAAATGCGAAGAAAAATTTCCTAATTCAAAATTTTCTTGTGCTCATATTGAATATCATGTACAATGCATACAGAATTCCAATCAGAGAATTTTCATTGAAATTTTACTTAAAATAATTTTTAGCAAAACCATTTTTCACGTCAGTTCCTAGAAAACTACGGGGTTTATTCAAGTGATCGAAATACGAAGAGAAAATGGATGAATGCCGACTATCTAAAGACTTAATTGGAGAAAATGATACATTTACAAGAGACCTGCTTTATATCTCAAAATTATCACTCTTACCACAGTCAAAGTGTAGATATTCCTGTTTTGCAGTCATCATCACGTAATGATCACATCAGCAGATACATAAGTATCTTACCTGAAATAAAAGAAAACAGTTTTCAGTTCATCTACATCTACTTCATACCCCGCTATTCGCCGCAAGGGCGTGTGGGGGGGGGAGTGTTAGGACACCATCCGTAATTAAGAAAAAACCGCATGCGAAAGACAAATTTATGCAATTTACAAACAAAATATGGTATACATTCATGGAAAAACTTTACTTCCCACACGTATGCAAACACAATCTATCAACTAACATATACATGTGCCTACTAATACGAGTATATCTGATGTCTATGTAATGCTTAGTTTTGTTCCGATTTGTAAATTAAATGTCATTAATATTTATAAATTGACTTCGGTTTCATACTATTATGATTCCTGATTGTTCGGGGAAAGAATGAGTATTTGAATCTATTTGTACTGCAATCTATCTCCCTTATTTTATCTTTTGTGGTCTGATCTACCCAGGAAGTGTGGGGTCATTATAATTCATATAGTATAGTGTCATCGTAAACTCGATTGTTCTGAACCTTTCTGAAAGTCTAAGTCTAGCATGCTCTCTTCGTATCACAAGTGCCTCCGAGCCTAAATCTCCTAAGAGACCTGTCACACTTGTGTTCTTATAATAACATTTTTTAACGAATCTGGCGGATTTTCTCTGGAATCTAATTCATTTTGCTAAATTTTCTCCCAAAGATCCCAAATACTTGCGGCATATTCCAAATGAGATCTAACTAGAGCAAAATAACGCCTCTCTTTCACTTTCTCATTACATTTCCCCACCACCCGTTTAATGAAGCCCAGTCTATTTAAAGCGGATCCGCACATTGTCCTGATATGTGCTCCCCATGAAAGATGTGGTGTCAGAACTACACCCAAGTATTTAACTCGATTGTTTGTAGTTAGCACTGAACCCTCTAGTTCATTGTTCATGTCCTGTTCGCCACTTGCATTGTTCCAGCATTTCAAAACTGCGCATTTGTCTATGTTATGCATTAATCCCCATTCCTTGCACCAATCCGAGATTGTGACTAAGTCTCTAGAGAGTAGCTCGCGATCTAGTTGCCTCTTTATTTCCCTGTATACCGCCGTGTCGCCAGCAAATAATCTGAGATTGCTGCTAACGTGTGAGCTTAAGTCATAAATGTTTATTAAGAATAGAAGCGGCCCAATTACACTACCCTGAGGGACGCCCGAAGTTGCATCTACGTGTATCTATCTGTTGAGCACAACCCATCGATGACTACTATATGTTTTCGATTTGACAAGAAGTTTATCATCCAATTTATAATTTTCTCATTGATACAATAGTATTTAAGTTTGTGTAACAATTTACTGTGTGGGATTTTATTGAAGGCTTTACCGAAAAAAATAGGAATACTAACTTAAGCTACATAACTCCTGGAGACATGACGCCGGAGATATATAACGATTTTCAGTCTTAGTAATATAATAAATAGGAGTAAAACTCAACGTTGAATACAGAAGATGATACGTAATAGAAAAGAAACTACTCGTTTTATGAATCCATCCATGCTCACTTTCAATTCCATCGCTAAAATTGAAGAATAATCTTGATATTCTCAAATTTTCTTGCAAGCTCCAATTAAATTCTCATACGTTGAGAGCATGCCATATCCCAATGACAACTTACACAGCGGTTATCAGATTGATTTAATGAAAGCTAGGACATGTTTGCTATGTATTAACTCAACTCATCGCAAACTTCATTAGCTAAAAACACTCAAATTGTTCTATTTACATTCATTTGAGCATCTGATAAATACTACATGAAATATACTTGTAAATATTTCATAGTTTAATAGCAATAAATGCAAATGTGCGCTAAATTTATTGCTTTTTAATTCTGTGCCCAGCCAAAACCCTTCTTAAACCATAGACTACCAAACAATGAAATATACCATTAATTAAATAAAAAATTGCTATCTTAATACATTTACAAAAGTATTATTTTACTTTGTATAGTATTATTGTCAAACAAGCAAAATTACGTAGTTGAATTTGCCATTTATAATTTTTGAAGACCGTTAAAATTGTCTGCAGGACTGGGCAACCATGCATGATTGCAAAAGAAATTTGAGTCGCCGTCCATCATTACAAAGCAAGTTATTCGGTAAGGCATCTATTGCAGTGAGTGTCATGCATTTTTCTTTGAAATGTTAATGAATTGCATTGAAAATTCTTTCTAGGCACTAAAATTACAGGGTTTTACTTTTACTATTGCTTTTCATTTTATACCTGCGTTATATACCATATATATACCACACATATATTACATATATTCGTTATTTGTACTCAAATTCCGAGTTTTCGAGTTTTAAAAAATATAATAAGTGGATATAAAAACTAATTATAATAATATATTTTGGCTTAGAGTTTGACAAATGGTTTAAGATGCACTTCGAAAATAATTGTTGAATCTTAATAATACGTAGTTAGAGATTAATAGGTGAAGAGAGATAATTAATAATAGTTATTTGAAAACCATTTTAAATGTGAAAATATTACATATTAAATAGCATAGTTCAGGCACCAGATTAGTACACAAGTTTGTTAAATTTCACGCAATTTATATCCCATAATTAAAAAAATTGACCTGACATTTAAGATCCTGCCAAAAAATGTCCCAAATGGCCGTAATTCCACTTTGCCAATTCGTAACAGTCCGTTTTCAAAATTGGTGATTTAGGCTGAAACAAAATATTTCACTACTTTGAGAGGGCAATAGCGAATCCTGGTCGTGCACCACTAATACGGAAGCAAATATTCATTCCATATAACATGCGTAAATAATTGCAGTAGGAATATCATTCGATTAACCAGTCGACTAAGATTCCTATGCCGCAAAAGATGGTAAATTTATTCGTGCACCAATCGCAAGAACGACCCAATATTATGGCTCGAATGGGCAAGGAAGACGACTGCTCCCTAATCCCACTCACCTATGCAGGCACTAAGACGGCAAGAGAGATACGGCATCGTTTCAAACAGGGGCATTGCACGTAGTTTTCCTGGTTCGTCCCGAGATGAAAATAAAAATCGAAATATTCCCGTGGTCACACGCTCGCTGCATTTGCAACCAGCTGCGCAGTCGATACATGCTCGACGTGACTCGGACGCCTGGGCTGCGGTATTAATGCGGCGCAGTGCTGTGTGGCTTGCGGAACGGCGGCGGGTCCTCCACCCACCGCTATTGCCGCCGGAACTCGATGGAGGGACTCCCGCGGTCTCCCCAACACGTGGATCCAATTCTCTCTTTGCGTCACATTCATCGGAAATGAGTGGAGGCGGTAGACGGAATAAAAGTCGCGGTGTGAAGCAAATGCAGCGCTGGACCGCTGGCAACGTCTAAATGTCAGACGCACAGGATGTTTTTTGAAGCATGACTTTCTGTCGGGGCTGCTTATTATTTATTGTTATTTGTAACCTAACGGCTAAGGTAGATTTTGAACGGATGCAAACTATCATACGGTACATTGACAATTCCCACCTCTCTTTAAACAAATCGTAACCTGACATCCAACAAAACAATAACCCCCTTTTTAATTTCGAATATTTTCTTCCTCCCTAAATTCCGTCCAACATTCCTATCCTATTTCTGCCCCCTCCTCATTTGACCGACACTCTCCCCTCTATCACGAAGTTCGATCATTGACAATCGAAATTATCTGCATCCCTCTCTCCTGCCTCCTTTTCATTTCTCCCAGCAATACTCTCTCCTCCCTCACAATACCTGGTACTTCCTCGTTTGTTTTTCTTTTACTCCACGTTTCCATCGTTCTACTCACTCACATTTCAAAAGCCTACAATCCATACCTATCATCATGCTTCAATGGCCATGTTCCGCGCCTTTCAAAAACACGCTCCATCTCACGGTTTTGACGACCCCTTTTCTTAACATCTTTACTCAACGTCACCATCAATTCCCTTCTCCTTGTGAAAGCTTCTTTTCCTTTCACAATTCTTCTCTTTATGACCAAACCACCTCAATTGTTTTGATTCAGAACACTTGCACGATATGTAAACTGTCACACTTGATCAAGTTTAAGCAGTTTAAAACTACATAAGTATATTCATCCATCACATCCTTCCCTTAAGAAAGGCAATTCAATTCTCAGCAAGCGATTCTTCTAGAAGCCATTTTTACCTCTAATATCATCGAGGTATTGCACATCTGATCCATAAAATTTGAATTATTCTGAATCACATCTTTCAGCGAAAACCAATTTTCCAGCCAGATATATCTTTATACACGTATTATAATATTACTTTATTATATCAATGGATAACAATATTTTACAACCATAGGGATTATAAATCCTGGTTGCTAAAGCATAGTCTATGAATAAAACAGCCCTCAACCTAACAGTTGATTACATTTCAATTTCAGTAAATATAATATTAAAATTCAGTTTTAGAGAAAAATACTGATTTAATTTCTACACAAGCTGTATAGAGAAGATGAAAAATGGTCGAGGGATCAAATTTCAAAATCAATCTAGAGAAGGTGGAATTTATGGCTGAGATGATGCAAAATAAAGTTAAGAATTTACTCATAAGGACTCGTTTGATGTAGAGCGTAATTTATACGACATGGGATAGTGGTTGTTGAAGATAGATGATAGAGGTTTTTCTGGGGTTTTTGAAATGAGCTCATGGAGAAAAAATGAGCAGATGAAATCGATAAATAGGAAAACAAACGAGAAGCGTTAGGCATAGTGGGGAAAGATAGTGTCTTGTTCGAAGTCATCCAAAGGATACAGGGAAGATAGATTCAGAGGATTTAGATTGGGAATGGGATGTTGAAGACTGTGATGGAGGGGAGAATGTCGGGCAAACGAGGAAGGGGAAGGAATAAAGTAGGAATGCTGGAAAGAATGAAGGGAGATAGTTAGCGTGCGGAAATGTAGTGGGGCTTATTGAAATGCCGGAAGTGAGGGTTTGCTTCGTTAATAGACAAGGAAATGCATCGTTATAATCTGTATCACACGAAAGGCTAAACAGGAGGATGCCATTAATACATATTTAGTCTTACATAGTCATATATATATATGAACATACATATATATATATGTATGCGTGTGTGTATATACACATCACATGGTGCGTTATAAAAGTAATGCAATTGAATTGCCCGCGCCGCTCCCACTGGTCGGAGTGGGATCAAACCATTTGGAGTTAGTAGGTGGACACAAAGTTTTGCCCCTAAATCTGTCTCAGTGCTCTCCAAGCTGTGAAAGGGGCACGACGTATTGTAAACCTCTGCGCGCCGACTGTATCACAAAAAAATGGAAACCATTAATAAGTTTTGAGCTTAACTCAAAAAATCTCCTGAGAGATGTGTACATGCATGCATATAATATGTATAAATATGTATTTTATATATATATATATATATATATATATATATATATATATATATATATATATATATATATATATATATACATGTATGTTTGTATCAATATATAATGTGTATGTATACATATATTTGTACATATGTACATGTATATATGTATATATACACAATTATATATATATATATATATTATTAGGTAATCTACCGGTTAAGGTAGGTTTTTGGATGGACACAACTATCAAATAAACATTTTGCGACCCCCACCAAGCAAATTAATCTATATCAGGTCCCTCTCCATGTCTGTGTACTTCTATCCTCCCTTCATCCCGTCCAACATCCCTATCCTGTTCTTGCCCATACCTCGCTTGCCCGACATTCTCCCCTCTATTACCCGCTTCAACATTCCACTACCGCTCAATACACCTTTCATCCATTTTTCCTGCCTCCATAGGATATCTCTCAACAAACCCCTCTCCTCACCCACCATCTCTAGTACTTCCTCATTTGTTTTCCTTTCGGTCCATTTCACCTTCTCCATTCTTCTCCACACCCACATTTCAAAAGCCTCCAATCTACGTCTATTCTTCTGCTTCAGTGACCACGTTTCCGCACCGTGCATAGCTACCCTCCATATCAGAGTTTTTACGAGTCTTGTCTTAACATCCCTACTCAACGTCCCCATCATCAACTACCTCCTCCTTGAGAAAGCCTCCTTGCCTAGCACAATTCTTCTCCTTACGTCCCTACTACTTTGACCGTATTAGTCCAAAACACTTCCGAGATATGTAAACTGCTCTACCTGCTCTATTCTTTCCCCGCCTATTTTAATATTTAGCTAAGCCTTTTTCTATCTGGAAAATCGCATAACCTTTGTTTTATTAATATTGATTCTCATCCCATATTTATCGCACTGAACCTCCAATTCACCCAGCAATGCTTGTAACCCCTTGGCTGACTGAGCAACTAATGCTTGGTCATCAGCAAACCTAACCGATTTTACGAATTCCCCTCCAACTTTCATTCCTACCTCCAGTTCTTCCCATGCCTCTTTAATCATTTCCTCCACATATACGTTGAACAGCACCGGTGACAATGGGCAACCCTGCCTTACCCCTCTTCCTAACACTGTCCATCCGGACTCTCCGTTCCCCACTCGCACCTGAGCAGTCTGAGACATGTACAGGTTGCGGATCAGTCTCCTGTCCCTCCAATCCATTCCTATTTTCTACAATACACGCATTAATTTTTCCCAATTCACTCTATCAAACGCTTTTTCGAAATCTACAAAACAGGCAAAAACGTCCTGGTTGTATTCTATATTCCTCTCGACTAGTGATCTCAGTACTGCAATGGCATCACGCGTACCTCTTCCTTTCCTGAACCCAAACTGATCATCCCCTAAGTAATCATTTGCCTTATTCTCTATCCTTTTGTTGATGATCCTGAGAATAACTTTAGCTGCGTGGGATATCAAACTTATTGTTCTGTAATCCTCACATGACGAAGCCTTTGCCTTTTTTGGAATAGGAACTAACACCGATCTCACAAAATCTTCTGGCCAGATTCCTTCCTCATAGATACTACGAATCAGTCCATATAGGACCTTCTTCCCGCATTTTCCTAAACATTTCAACAGTTCTACAGGTATGTTGTCCATGGTGGTCCATGGTATGGTGGAGTCTGAAATGGACGAAATGAATTTAACAGTGAAAGAAGAATTTAAGGCCGATAAGAAATTGTCAAGAGAATCAGAGCCGTGTGTCCAGAGCATAAAAATGTCGTCAATGTAGCGGACCCAGAAAAGAGGTTGGAAGGGTTGCTGTGAAAGGAAATTCTCTTCAAGGTGAATTATCCATTTCATATCCATCCGAATGAACAATCACCGTTACTCATGTAATTCTGCTTCACTCTCTTCTCTTCCTATCCCTTTACACGCAAGTTCACACAACCTATCATTTGACGAATGCTTTTCCTTAACAGTTCTAGAATCCCTACCCGATTCAGCCACCAACATAGAGGTGAGAACTCGCGAATCCGCATACACCCTATATTTCCGATCCTTTAAAATTCCCACCCTTAACCGCCATCTTTAATTTCTTTCCCAACAGTCCCTAAACTTTCCGCCCACCTTCTTGCTTCCCCAGGCTCTCTTCCCTCAAAACCTCTCAGTCTGACCTGAAGAAGGCCTCGGAGTAGGCCGAAAGCTTAAATCATCTACAGTGTGAGTGTCCTTTTACGTGTTATCTGTTTTATTCTGTGTTCTATTGTGCCGTCCAAAAGTTATATATATATATATATATATATATATATATATATATATATATATATATATTTTATATGCAGATAGAATATTCTTTTCAGACCAGCATAATACAGCTACATAATGTATGCATTAAATAATACTCACCTAGAAGATAAAGTCATTGAAAACTTTTCATTGATAAATTCCATGAATTAATTTTTAATGAACGACGAGGGCGAAGTGCACGGAGACACCCCGTACCGGTCATCGAGGACACAAATTCGAAAGCTCACTGAAAGAAGGGACCCGGATTCAAATCAGGTAGAAGCAAATGGAATACATCAGATGCACTTGGATTTAAGTATAAATACATTCTGTATAGAATAAGGCATTCTGTTTAGAATAGAGGAGCTACGAAAGTGGAAGGCATGAGGATAGCAATCAACCAGAATGTTATTGTTTTGAAACGCAAACATCGAGTAACAAAAGTTGTGATGAACAATTTCCCTTGATTCTGATATTGACTACGTTTTCATTACTAATAAAAATGAAAATTCTTGAAATGAATTGAAACTAATGATAACCTACCAAAAAACCAAGAAAATAATATCTAAAAATACGGGTTGAAAAAATAATAATCATTTACTAACTGTAATGATTTATTCTTTTACGTCAACATCAATATTTTCAATGAAATAATACTCTAATTAATGGAAAAGAATAAATATAAAAGAATGGCGAAGTAATGAAAAAAACTCTACTAGAACTTGATGCATTACGTTTGATGGGTACGAAAATAAAGTGAAAATAATTCAAGAATAAATGAAAGAAATGATGCTATCTATCGCTGGCGTGATTCCAAATGTACTTATATGAGACAATATAGGAGAACATTCATTTAAACTTAAGGCATTGATTTGATTGGGATCGTTTCTACTGTTACGCGGATGACATTTCAATTATAGCAGAAAAGTGAAATGACTGACTCTGAGGTATGACTGGATGTTTGAGGCTGAGAAATGACTGAGGTATTCTTGAAGGCAATGGATCAATGAACCCTTCAGGAGCAAAGCGGAAATGCCTAAATTGTAAACTAAAATATGAGAGGAGAAAATTCCAAAATACTGTGAGGTAGAGGAGTTGAAGTAAGAAGCCTAGTGAAGAGAACAGAGCATCCGGTCGTAACCATCTTTAAAGGAAAACCCGTCCGATGGGCACTAAGTTCAAAACATTTGACGTTAATAAATTGTTCATATTATTAGAATTATTCTCGTACTAATCACTATGCGGGAAGACATACTAAATCTTATGTATTGACAAAACGAATGCTATTGCGGTTCCTCATCTTGAGGAATAATTTTATATTGAATAAAAATATATCTTTTAATGTTCCGTTAAATATTTTTATTGTCAAACCACGGATTTGCTATTGCTAAAATAGAGAAAAATGTATTTAAATTCGAGTATTCTAGCTCCTGTACTCCTCATCACTCAATTTCCACAACTTGCCCACACAAATGTGCATCAAGTATTTTTTTTTGTGAACACATACATTACTTATTCATGTTCCAATTTCCTCTCTGTAATTCCCGCTCTAATGGGTTCTTTCAACCAATTGCATTCCGTTTATTTCTAGCTACCCGTGCCAAATGGACATTCCTCTCATCGGTTATTCGTCTCCATGAATGCACTGTACGCGGTATTCATTCCCTCTTGAACTTACTAAAAAACACGACTCCCGTACCTGCCTCAATGCAAACCACGATGTACGCGACGCCAAATGCAAGCTTCCGCAGACAGATTAGTTAAAACGAAAATCAGAAGAAGATAAACAAGCACGATAAATGCTCCAAGGTCACCCACTCACCCCTTTCCCATTCATGTCTATTTGGACACAATTTCTTTACCTGATGATGCTGCACCGCAGTGAAGCTTAAGTTGCATTAAAGTATATTTTCTAAGTGGAATTATGATTTTATTTTGATATTTTTCATCATGAAACAATGTCTCAAAGTTACGCCTGAAACGATTAATCACAGAAAACCTTTTCAAATTTAGGTTTGCACTCCGTATATTATCCCTTGGAGTTTCAAATGAGGCTTGAGAGCATGATAAAAAGTCATTAGAAATATTGCAACACCAAAGTGTACTCCTTGCCACCTGATTGATTGGAAGCAAAACTTGGGTTTACCAGGTTGTGCAGCTATCAAATAATAGATAATACTCAACCTGTTTCAATGTCCCTATTAAGGAGAACTTCTTGTGATACTTACCACTTGGTAAATATAATTGTAAAATAGGCAATGGAAAATTAATAAATGTTTCCGAGATTGCATAAAAATCAATGCATTACAAATACATAGCAGCTATTGCAGACACAAGGACTCAAGTAATGGCTTTAAATGTGTCGTTCTACCTCAAAGTGGAAGAAACAATCAACCAACTATTGTGTTCTTATTTGTGCTGTTGTATGTGATTATTTTTACTTTTTTAAATGCGTTGACCGGATTCGGGATTTTCAGTAACCTCTCCTACTTTTAGTCTGCAAGCCTTTCTGCGGATTTTATCGAAATTCGATAGGTATTCAAAATTCCCACCCTGAAGCTCAAGAGAGATTTTATCGATTTCAGCTAAATGTGACAATCGGGCGTTTCAGCTAATTGAAACACCCAGCGACGTTGTTCTCTTGTTTTTAAATTATTTTTTGCAAATGCATAGCTCGTACGTGATTATTTCTCAGGGTCCTCTGCGGAACTTCGTTATATGTTTTTTTAAATAATGACTATTAAAACTTTTTGGATTTATATTGGCCAAAAAATCAATCAAATTAATACTAAAGGTCTGGTGGAATTATATTACATTACTAACTCATAAAATAGTTTATACAAGCGTTTTGAAACCATTAACTCACACGTGGTTTCACATATTGTGGTTACGATTTTTTTGAGGAAAAGGTTTAATGTATTTTACCCTCAGACTACTACAGAATGTGTAAAAATATCATCTTTTGACGATTTTAGAACATATTACATTAAATGAGCCCGTAAGACAAAGAATATCATGTGCCACGAATCGAAGGGATTACAGTAGAAAATCAAAGACGTGGAAGTAGAAGCATTTCAGAATCGAGAAAAAACCAATTCCAAAGTATAGGCTCAATTTAGCTCTTGGGTATCGTCCATAATTAATTCTTACAATCATTGTAAAATCGGATTATAAAAAATAACAATTAGAATAAATCCGGTACAAAAAAAGGACGATCCTACAGTTGAGGAAAGGTGTGATATAAGGAAACATTATTTTGCCAAAAAAGGATTAATCATGCCCCACAATATACTTTAAGAGGTCATATATGATGTACATTTTTCCGAATGATAACTCACACACCATTCCATAATACTATGATGGACTAAGAACTTACGTTTAACAAATAGGTGGCGACTTCAAATTAATGTGGCATCGTGCAAGAATATATTCTATATTTTTTACATGGAATTTTAACTGATATGATGATTTTTGAAACTTATTATTAGGTAATCTACCGGTTAAGGTAGGTTTTTTTTTTGGATAGACACAACTATCAAATAAACATTTTGTGACTCCCCACCTAGCAAACTAATCTATATCAGGTCCCTCTTCATCTCGGTGTACTTCTTTCCTCCCTTCATCCCGTCCAACATCCCTATCCTGTTCCTACCCTTACCTCGCTTGCCCAACATTCTCCCCTCTATTACCTTCTTCAACATTCCACTACCGCTCAATACGCCTTTCATCCATTTTCCTGCCTCCATAGGATTTCTCTCAACAAACCCCTCTCCTCCCCCACCATTTCTAGTACTTCCTCATTTGTTTTCCTTTCGGTCCATTTCACCTTCTCCATTCTTCTCCACACCCACATTTCAAAAGCCTCCAATCTACGTCTATCCTCCTGCTTCAGTGACCACGTTTCCGCGCCGTACATAGCTACGCTCCATATCAGAGTTTTTACGAGTCTTGTCTTAACATCCCTACTCAACGTCCCTTTCATCAACTCCCTCCTCCTTGAGAAAGCCTGTATGTAAAAGATATGTAAACTGTTCTACCTGCTTTATTTTTTCCCCGCCTATTTTAATATTTAGCTTAGCCTTTTTCTTTCTGGAAAATCGCATAACCTTTGTTTTACTGATATTGATTCTCATCCCATATTTATCGCACTGAACCTCCAATTCACTCAGCAATGCTTGCAACCCCTTAGCTGACTGAGCAACTAATGCTTGGTCATCAGCAAACCTAACCGATTTTACGAATTCCTCTCCGACTTTCATTCCTACCTCCAGTTCTTTCCATGCCTCTTTAATCATTTCCTCTACATATACGTTGAACAGTACCGGTGACAATGGGCAACCCTACCTTACACTGCCTAACTCTTCCTCTCTACTCTAACTCTCTGCAACTCTTCCCAACACTGCCCATTCGGACTCTCCGTTCCCCACTCGCACCTGAGCAGTCTGAGACATGTACAGGTTGCGGATCAGTCTCCTGTCCCTCCAATCCATTCCTATTTTCTGCAATACACGCATTAATTTTTCCCAATTCACTCTATCAAACGCTTTTTCGAAATCTACAAAACAGGCAAAAACGTCCTGATTGTATTCTATATTCCTCTCGACTAGTGATCTCATTACTGCAATGGCATTACGCGTACCTCTTCCTTTCCTGAACCCAAACTGATCATCCCCTAAGTAATCATTTGCCTTATTCTATATCCTTTTGTTGATGATCCTGAGAATAACTTTAGCTGCGTGGGATATCAAACTTATTGTTCTTTAATCCTCACATGACGAAGCCTTTGCCTTTTTTGGAATAGGAACTAACACCGATCTCACAAAATCTTCCGGCCAGATTCCTTCCTCATAGATACTACGAATCAGTCCATATATGGCCTTCTTCCCACCTTTTCCTAACCATTTCAACATTTCTACAGGAATATTGTCCACCCCCACAGCCTTATTTGCTTTCATCTCCTTTAATGCCCTTTCTATTTCATCGCCGAGTATGCCTGGACCTAAGCTATCTTCTTCTACGTCATGTTTTTTTGAAACTAATTAACTAATTTTGAAAACTACCAACAACCGCGCAGTTACATAAATTATGAATGCAATAGATGAAGAGAAATGACTTTTAAGGTACTTTTGTCATTTATACAATTGTGTGAGCTCATGTCAAATCCGTGATCCACGCTTAAACCCGTTCGTTGAAGTTTGGAAGTATTAGTATATGAAATACAGAACGCTACTTTCATTTTTATGTATGGAATATTTCTTTTTTCGGTGGAAAAATAAATGCATTTGATTGATGAATTCGCTCCAATTCTTCCCACAACGCTGTGCTTACATTTATATGGAAAGTATTTTATTCCCTTAATAACCCGAAATAAATCAGACTCATATTTTATCCCAAGAAAAAATGTTTGTTGCAATATCTCTTGTTATATCCGCGACTTATAAAGAATATTACTACCAATTAAAATTATAGGCACCAGGCCACTCGCTCTCGTTAAGTCTGCCCCAGCTTGAGCCATTTGTTAAAATCTTTAAGAATAAATATTTAAAAAAAAGCTATTTATATTAAGGTCGGAGGATAAAATCTGTATACTTTTTTTGGGTACTGATAGAATAGGGAAGCATGTCGTCAGTATTTTTGATTCGAATACCCGTACGAGAAATGCTCAGATCCAAGAAAGGTCAATAAGCTATAAAATATTTCTGCCTAATCAATCAACCTAATTAAGGCAAACGGCAGTCATTGTTTTAGTCATCATTTTTCCCCTTTCTTCTCCCATGATGCAGACAGTGAGAGTATTTTTGCAGAATACTATATGACGCTGAATTTTCATTCGCTTTTAGCCACGTAATGGGCTTAAACTTCTTCATAGATGAAAGTGGCATGAAAAAAAATTGGAATCAACCTTGAATATACTCCGTCAATTCTCTACTGTAGCTGCGCTTACTTTTGTGGGCCTCTGATAGAAAATTAAAGCTCCCTTGAAACATAATAACCTATTCCACGATGAAACTTTACTTAATGAACAATGGATAGTACACCGTTAGACATATTCAACGATGTCTGCCAATCGAGTACGTCGCTATTACAACGTCGCTTTAGCGACGGCGTATTAAACATGCTTTCGGGGAAGGGAGATTTTAAAATATTGTTCGAAAAAAAAAGAAAGAAACTACACCATAAGTGTCCTAAGAACATTTTTTGTCGCTGAATAAAAGGGTAATTGTCCATGTCTAATAGCTATTTACATTTACACACATTTTAAAATTAGATTGTTTTTCCACTATTTTGTCAAAAGCATTGCACAAATTGAATCAAAGTTTCCTAAAGGCATAAATGTATATATTCTTATAAAAATTGGTATTTTAAAATTCAATTTATGGCTAAGTTTTGAAAACAAAATAATTGAATTTAATGAAACCTTTAATGGGGTAATGAAAATTTCACGTTTGGAATAATTTTCCCTCACTCATGAAAACATGGTAAATTTAGCTAAATGCATTTGATTTACTCGAAAATAGAACTAATAGATTAGAATATCGAGTTCTCTTAGTGCTTTTCATACTTTTCTCCTAAATATTTCCTTCAAATAAGTTGTTTCGACAACATACGAAACATTCGCGCACATTCACTTAGTTGATATGATTCTCCACGAGGACGCATTATATCCTATAGTGAATAAGACGTTGTGAAATTACAAAGATGCACTTTGAATAACTTAAAGTGATTACTTTAATACATTTACAAGGCCTCGCAAGGCATTCGTATTTGATGATTTAAGGGCACAGCATACCGATTTATAAAAGTAGAGGTCCAGATCTCCTAGCATTAGGTAAAACAGTTAAAGCGGGAGAAATATTTTAGAGCTTCATTAACATGGTCGAAAGTCAGAATGACTCTCTTTCGTAATAATAGTATTAATCTATATTGGCTACGAACACAAAGTATGTATGTTCAATTAAAATAAAAATGTATTTTTCACTAGAATAAACTGAGTAAACTCATAATGTTAGCATAGGAGTGGCACTGTGCCACATTTCAGTGTCCAACTGGGAGTGATATAGTGAAATACAGAATATAAGAGGGATTTGAAGTTGATAAAAGAAAACTCGATGAACGAGTATGAATTGTTAATTAAAAATGGAAGGAAAAAGATGAAAATGATATATGATGACATTATATCGTTCCCTTAGGTTAAAGAGGCGTCAGCTAATTGTTGCTCTCAACAACTAAGAACGTAAAATAAAAGTTTCTGGCGTAACTTGGTGGAAAATCTTCATACTGAACTCACAAATTCAATCCTTTGTTTCCAATATTCCATCATTTAATAAAATTCTAAAAAATTCAAAAGACTTCAAAGCCTTGTTGTCAATCAAAGGCACGATTTCGGAAAAAAGACTTTATTGTATCCCAAGCAGACAAAGACAACGCAGTAGTTGTGCTAGAAAGAAGGGACTACATAAAGAAGTGTGAAGATTTCATCTCGAACAACAAAGCAATAGTTTTAACTAAGGACCCCACACCTGTATATCAGGAAGTGTGTAAAGCTTCCATCAACTCATGTGAAGTGATAATAAGCCCCAGGGAGAAACGCAACCTAATACAAATGAATCCATCAGTGGCCAGATTTTTGGTTTGCCAAAAATCCACAAAAATCATTGAAAGCAATCCGTGTAGCAGTGTTCCTATTCGTCCTGTGATTTCCAATGTTTTGGCCCCTAACCACTTATGGGCTAGTAAGTTAAACGTCTTATTCAAACAATTTTCTAAAATTCCCCGAAATACGGAATAAAAAATTCACAAGAACTTGTGGAAGTGTTGTCTAAAGAAATAGTAACCCCCAGGTGTATCATGGTATCATTTGATGTCACAAATTTATTCCCCAGTGTTCCAAGATCAGAAGCGCTGAATCTTGCGGAAGTTACCCTTGTTAAAGCAAGGGTTCCAACCCCAGTGATATTTGAATTTTGTTCCTCCTTAAAAGTGTGTGTAGAACAAAACAGTTTCGTGTTTAACGGCAAAATATACCAACAACAAGACGGGTTAGCAATAGGCTCTCCGCTTTCCCCGCTACCAGCAGACATTTTCTTGGACAATTTTGAGCAACTAATGTTTTCCTCAGAGCATCCCCTCATCAAAAATATCCTCTGTTGGTATAAATACTATGTTGATGACGTTTTCTGCGTCTGGACGGGTTCTGAAAGACAGTTGGATATTTTTTTGAATTTCCTCAATTCCAGAGATAAACATATAAATTTTACCAAGGAATTAGGAGTGGGTGGATCCCTCAACTTTCTGGACTTGAATATTACCATTAAAAACAATAGTTTTGATTTTTCTATTTTCATGAAAACAGTGTTATACAGACCATGTTATTCATAATTACCATATATAATTCATATTATACCATAATTCTAGGCACTATTTCGCTAAAAATTATCGGCCTTTCACGCCATGATACACAGAGTATGTTCTATCCCCTTGTCCAAAGAAAACCCTCTTAAAGAACTAAAGATCATTAAACAAATTGTAGTGAACAATGAATATAGAGAAGATTTAATTGATATCGTTTACCGTTAGAAACTATCCCGTTTAGCAAAGTTATCCGTATATAGTTCACCCACATATACAGAAAACCAGCCAAAGTGGCGGAGATTCCCTTTTCTTAGTCCCTTGTCGTTAAAAGTACAAAGAATTCTCCCAAAGGAAAAAGTGAGACCGGCCTTTTACAATAAAACTAATTTAAACAACATGTTATGCCACACGAAAGACCGCGTTGAACCACTACACAAAAGTGGAGTATACAAACTCCGCTGCAAAGACTGTAACCGGATATACATAGGCCAGACGGGGAGGAGATTTGAAACAAGAATAAAGGAACACCGAGCTTGACCAACGATTTTCTTTACCCTTCACATTCCCCGTTAATGTTTTTTCCCTCACCCCCTGCCAGCTCACCTGAAGCCAAGTGAGACTTTTTCTACAATGTAGCGACTCCTCCCAGCCCACTACTGAGTCACCTAATTAATTATTAAGTGTCGTTCTCCCAGTTCATAATAATCATTTCTCTAATCCTCTGCCAACTAATCTGATGTCAGGTGGGCTTTTTGCAACATTGTATTGACATTATCCTTCCAGCCTGCTTATTATCTAATTGGTTTTTGTCTAATCTAATTATCCAATTATTGCTAATTTGTCAATATTACCAATCCTCCTTCTCCGCCTCAAAACATAGACTTTTAGCCCCCCTCTTTCTAGCTCAACCAATCCTTTCTTTCCTACCTCCTCTTCCCCTCCGCCCAGAGATATGTGTATATACGGTGCTTGACTTGTATTTTTACCTGATGATGTTATGCTTTAACGAAACCAGGGTTGTAAAAATTAAAAAGTTTATGTGGAAAAGGAAAGTGGTTTGATTATTAAAAGTCAACTAAGAACGTATTTTCACAGAAACATTCACTGATCAAATTTTCTCAGGAAGGTTACTCATCAATGTTAAATTCATTTCTTCCATTTCAGACTTCACCATCACCTTTCTTGATACAGAAATCTCACTTCACAACAAAAAATTCACCTCCTCAGTACATATGATACCTATCAACCATCAGCAATACCTACACTTTACCAGTGTCATCCTGCTTACACCAAACGCTCGATTTCCAACTCTATCTCTATCCGCGGACACCGGATTTGGAATACTACAACCTCCCTCAACATATAATTTCAAGATCCTCAAATTGGACTTTACAAACACAGCTAACCCAGCAAAGCACCTACAAACTAACATTTTCCGCTCCATCCGACCTCACGCTCTACAGAAAAACAACCCAACATCTGACGCAGGGCTCAACCTTTGCACCACCTATTTCCCAAGATCCCACAGACTGAAAGCGTTTCTTAAAGAACTGTTTCCTATTTTATAAGATTTTATTTTCCTATTATTTATCCTATTTTAAGATTTATACGGTACTTTATCTCTACTACCCCAATGTCCCTCTCTAGCGTACAGACTGGCTACCATTCTCAGAAATATTCTCAGATTCACCAACCCTTTGGAGCCCCTCCCCATGACAAATTTCCTCATCTTTCCCTAACTTGAAACCGCCCCTGATGTAAAACATGTCCGCTTAACAGATCTACTCCTCTCATCCTACATTCCCTTATCCCCACCTCGTTCCCACGATAACTGCCTCTTCCAAAGATTTATCAATCATTTAACATGCAATCAATGTTTTCCTACAATGTAGCGACTCCTCCCAGCCCGCTACTGAGGCATTTTACATAAGCGAATGTATTGCCCATTGCAATTGGATTGCGAATGCATGCTTTGAACATAAAAATATTCCTAAAGGTACCTGGAAAATGCCTGGGACAGGAATTGTGAATCAAATAGATCATGTGCTGGTATCCAGGAGACACTCATCTTCTATATTAGACATAAGGTCTGCACGAGGACCAAATTCTGACTCTGATCACTATCTAGTGAAAGTAAATTTTAGAGAACGACTGGCCCTCTTGGATAAGATCAATAGGTCAAGAGGGGTTAAATGGAATAGTAAAATTTTAGGAGATCCTGTGCAAGCTTTGAGGTACAAAGATGAAATAAGTAGAAAGTTAACTAGTAGTGGGGAAGAACTGACAGAGAGATATTCTGTGGAAGATCAATGGACAAGAATTAAACAATCTGTTTTATCAACTGCAAAGGACATAATAGGTAAAGCAAAAATACAAAGGAATGCAGATTGGTTTGATAATGAGTACAAACTTGCAATAGAGGAAAAGAATAAGAATAGATACAATATGTTACAAAGGGAGACTAGATTAACGAGAGAGAAGTATAGGCAGAGCAGGAAAGAAGCTGATAAATTACCGAAAAGAAAGAAAAAGGAGTATTAAAAAAATCAGTTGAAGGCTGTAGAAGAGCTCAATAATGCTAAAGAAAGCAAAAAGTTCTACCAAGCAGTAAAATACATGACTAAAGGTTATCAACCAAAAGCGCACTCCTATAGAAATAAAAATGGTCAAGTCATTTGGAATGAAAATGAGATACTAGAAAGACGGGTTGAATATTTTAATGACCTATACGATAAGGAATTAACTAAAGGGGTTGAAGAGCATTAACAAAGTCACACAGATAATCAGGAAGTGCTCATTCCAACAATAGAAGAGGTAATTGAAAGTATTGGAAGACAGAGGAATGATGCAGCACCAGGAGACGATGGTATAACATCTGAATTGATTAAAAATGGAGGTCAATATTTAAATAGAGCATTACATCAGCTAATTTGTAGTATTTGGAAGTTGGAAGAGTTCCCAGAAGACTGGAAGACAGGTTTGATTTGTCCAATATATAAAAAAGGTGACAAATATGATTGCAAAAACCAAAGGGGCATTACATTACTGAATGTAGTATATAAAATTTTCACCAGTCTTCTCCTGAAACGCATAAGCACCTAAGCTGAAGACATAATGGAAGAATATCAGTGTGGCTTTAGAGCTGGTAGAAGTACCATTGATCAGATATTCTCGGTAAGACAAACAATGGAGAAATGCTATGAATATAATGTTGACTTGCATATACTCTTCATTGACTTCAAACAAGCCTTCGACAGCGTGAACAGGAAAGAGATGATACTTGTGTTGAGAGATTATGATATTCCAAGGAAACTGATTAGACTGGTTCAATTAACATTGCATGAATCACAATGTAAAGCCATTATTAGGGGTAGAGCAAGTAGAGCATTTAAGATGACCTCGGGGGTAAGACAAGGAGATGCTCTCTCAGCCACGTTATTCAACCTGGCCCTACATAATGCAATGAAAGAATTGAAACTAATAGGACCATAGTGCATAAATCCCAGCAAGGATTCGCATAAGCAGATGATATAGCACTAATTGCACGAAATGTGAATGACTTAAAAGAAATGTTTAACATTTTAGAAAACACTGGCAAAGAAGTGGAGCTGAAGGTTAGTGAAGAGAAGACCAAATACTTGAAAATGTCAGCTCCTCAGAACAAGCAGCACCTACAAAACATAATAATTGGGAATTATGAGTTTGAGGGTGTCAAGGAATTTACCTATCTAGGAGTAAGACTTAACAATGAAAATAAGATATCCACGGAGATCAACCAAAGGGTAATGGAAGGTAACAGGGCATACTTCGCAAATGTAACAATCCCCAAATCAATGTTACTATCAAGGAATACAAAAATGAAGATCTAAAAAACGCTATTAGACCCGTGGTAACTTATGGAGCTGAAACATGGACATTAACAAGTCAGGATGAGGAAACATTTAGAAAATTGGAAAGAAAAATATTAAGGAGAATCTAAGGCCCAATTAGAAAAGGAGAGAGATGGAGAATTAGAATGAACATGGAGATAAATGAATTACTAGAAGAGAAGGACATAGTTAATTTGTCAAGTCACTGCGGCTGGCGTGGTTGGGGCATGTAGAAAGGATGGAAAATGACAGAATGCCCAAACTGATACTTAATAGCAAGATGGAAGGTGTCAGAAGAAAAGGTAGACCATGGAAGAGATGGCTATAGGATGTGGAGGATAACTTGAAGGCAATGGGAGTTACAAGATGGAAGGAAAAAGCAAGAAGAAGAACTGAATGGAGGCATATCATGGAGGAAGCCAAGGCCCACACCGGGATGTAGAGCAGCAGATGATGATGATGAATGTATTACCCCCTTGTCCATCCGTTTGAACAATCACTGTTACTCCTGCAATACTGCCCCACTCTCTTGTCTTCCTATCTCTTTACAAAAAATCCTATGACCTTTTCTTCTAGTAGATTTTCTTCCTAACCGTCCTAGAACCCCTAACTGATTGGGTGACCAGCACAGATGTGAGAATTACTGAATTCGCGTACATTTAGCTCCCCGATCTTTTGAAATTCCCGGGCTCAACCGTCACCACTACATCCCTTCCCAGTGTACCCTGTGCTTTTACCGCTTCAGCCCATGCATTCCCTCCGACCGAATACTTAACATACCTACCTGGAGAAGGTCTCAGAGAAGGCCAAAAGCTTAAACTTCCTTGCTTTGAAATGTGAGTGTCCTTTTACGTGGTATCTATTTATCTTTTTGTGTAGTATTGTGCCGTTCAAATGATGTATATCTCTCGCTTGTGCTTCTACGTCATCGATATATGCATATATATATATATATATATATATATATATATATATATATATATATATATATGCATATATATATATATATATATATATATATATATATATATATATATGCATCAGATTCTGATGACGACGGCCGTGCCGTCGAAACGTAAATATCCAACGTAAGTGTCCTTCTTTTATGTTACTATGTGTGTGGTGTATTTTGTGTTAGTGTTTGTGTGTTTGTGCGTCGCCGGAGAGCGTCTTTTCCAAGTGTATATATATATATATATATATATATATATATATATATATATATATACATATATATGCACATATATATGTGTGTATATATATACACACACACATATATATATATATATATATATATACACTTTTTTGGAAAACCCACAAACTTGTAATGTAAATTCACTGATAGTCATAACAAACACAGAAACCAAAACACACAAAAGAGGGAAAACTCACTGGTTCTCGAATTTTTGGTGGTCCAACCACCTTTCTCAAGAGGAATTAGGAACAGAATATATATATATATATATATATATATATATATATATATATATATATATATATATATATATATATATATATATATATATATATATATATATATCTCTGATGACGGCGGCCGTGCCGTCGAAACGTAAATATCTACTGTAAGTGTCCTTCTTTTATGTTTCTGTGTGTTTAATATTTATTAACCTAGTGTTTGTGTGTTTGTGCGTCGCCGGAGTGCGTCATTTTCAAGATTATACATATATATATATATATATATATATATATAACTTAGACAGTATCAAATAGCACGAGAACATTCTTCGGAGTCATATCTTATCTTCCGAAGAAGACGGAGCTCGAGTCCGTCGAAATTATCAAGATATTATTGTGAGTGTTCTTTTTATATGTTCTCGTGCTGTTTGTTACTGTCTAAGTTTTTTATTCAACACATCCGTGTTACTTCGAAGAAATCAACTTTATATATATATATATATATATATATATATATATATATATATATCTGTATATATATACAATTAACAATGATGGAAATGGCATTTATATGGCTATGCAAAACCTATCAACATCCGGGTCTCCATGTAGTTCACTAATTATAGAGTGTTGAAGTGGACAGGTGTGGATTTGTTTCATGCGGGATAGTAAGATATTTTGCTTGTCCGCACACATTGTGTTATTTTTGACCTGGGTTTTGACTTGTTGAGTCCTGATGATGACTTTGTAAGTTGACACCTGGGTCGTAGATGTTGTAATGTCTGCGGATTGACTTTGTTTTCTGAGCCGCTGGGGATTTTTTCCACATCCTCACTCTCATTCCTATCCCATCTCCGCTCCCCTCTGGCCACCCTTCATCCTTTCCCTTTCCACAACCCCTTCTTTCACCCCTCCCTCACCACCCGTTCTCCCCCTCTCCCGTCCCCTTCTCTCCCTGTTTCCACATACCTTTCACCAGTCAGTCTTAACTAATCTTCCGAGGAAGACGGAACAGAATTCCGGGAAAATTATCAAGAAATAACGTGTGAGTGTTCCTTTTATGTATTCTTATATTTTGTATTGCTGCCAGGGTTTTTTGTTTAACGCTTCCGTGTTACTTCGAAGAAATCATCTATACTGTACCTATTCTCTTCATCTCTTCTCTACTTCTCCAATCTTCCTGTCATCTTCCGTCAACGTGCTGCGTCTACGGTTCCAGTGCTGTAAGCTGTAACTACCTTTCTTGGTGTCCTATATACATATATTTTTTTATAGGACACCAAGAATATGTATAACATTACTTTTCGAATAATGTTTTAAGCATTTTTTCCAACATTATTTATAAGAACTTTTCACTGATTATGGTGTACCAATTGATACCACAGAGTCTAATTATGGATCTCTAATAATAAACTGGGAGCATGAAGGTTTTTAATCTACATTAAAACCAATTGTATATAATAAATTTATATGAACGGAAAATTTACCAAGTTTTTGAAAAGTATAAAAATCGTTATATTTCCACATAAGAAGGTTTATTAATTTTCTGCCCTCCGGAAACAAAATTTTAACTTGCTCAAAAGAAATAAAATAACGATTGTAATTAAGAACATTTACATCAAGATAAAATAATTATCGCATTTTGCGACCGAAATTTGATCGCCCAAGATTGTGATTGAAAGGAAACATATACGAATGCTATAATTGCGAGAATAATTGTAATTAAGGATATTGCTTTAATTTCTCGCATATCATTATGAAAAGGAAAAACTCTGTAGTGGGACATTTGAAGCAATTACCCAGCTGAAAGGGATGATAATGTTTCTTCTTGACCGTAAGAGGGTGAGGCGAATTAGGGACACGGGGGTGTGGATTAATTATGCTGGTTATCATTAAGGATATATAATCTGCTCGTGTTAATGATTATTTGAAATTAATTGATAACAAATTTTACTCTTGAAAGTAGAATCACCAAGAGTATGAAAGGATGATGAACGTAATCTCTTTATTTTTTTGCAATACACTCAATCTGCTTTAGACGTTTTACGAGATTATTTTTATGCATAACGCACAATCCATTAAGGGTTCATGTAAGGATTTAGTAAGATTAATGAGATGATGCCTTAGTAAATTGGTTTATTTATTCCATAATTAAATATTCTAGAATACCTTTTTTAGGCTGAAAATGTCCCCGTTAGGATTTTGTTTTTTAAGGCGGAAGAGTTTTAATTAATGTCGTGACGGCACTTTGTTTGTCAAAATAGTTGATTGATTTAATTTGATTTGATAGCTAATTGATATAAAAGGCAAAATTATGCTCATATATTTTCAATGAGGTAAACTGTGAAGGGAAATATCTCTCCATTATACTTTAAACGCAGCTGTAACATCTTTTGTTCTTACTCGAAAATATGTATTTATGTTTGGTGTATGATAGATTTTTATGCATTATAAATATAAAAATCGAATGGATTGCGATGGTGATAGGATTGACAATATGATTAAGGTAATGAGTGTGTTAATGGAAACACGTTTGATTGTTATTATAATTTTCGACGGGGGATATATGAAAATACTCCCCATTGATAATTCTTACGGAATTCATCAGAGTACATAAATTATACCTCCAACCTTTAATTCAGCTCAGTAAATTGAAAATGGGATGTAGTATAACTATTTTGACACGGGAATAGTTTCTCATGGCGTTTTGCATTCTTCAAATATTTCTTCCCAGAGCTTTTCACACTTGTATGATGTTTTATTAACATGAGTAATCCTCTAAAGAAATCCAAGATCAAACAACACGCCTAGATTGACAGAAAAACTCTTCATATATGCGTCAGACGACAACTTTATCAGAATATTCCGGCTCATATTCATTGGGAGAAAAAATAAGAGCTTTAGATTAATTTACTTCCGAGAATAAATTCCGTCAACAAACAAAAGAGTCATGTGAGGCTAGCGGATTCTATTTCGCAATTGCTTAAGGGATGCTTTCGCTCGAATTGCTTATCGGCGTTTTAGCGCTGAATTCGACTCAAATTCACAGTGGAAATGCTTTTGTTTTTGCATACAGGGTGAACCTGACCGAAATCGTGGAGCTACAAGGGTTTTCAATGGACCGCGGCCACACGCTCGGTATAATCCGTGGGTGTACAGAGGGGATGAGCGAGGCGAGGGGGACGGGGTGATGGGGAGTGCAGGAGGAAGTAGAGGGACGAGCCAAACGAGAGCGCGTCCCTTCCGCCAGGCTCTGGCGTAGGCGTTAATTGGATTGCATAATGCTCAGGATACAAACACAAACCCTCCCCCCTTCCCTTGGGAGACGAAGATGAGAATGCGCTCCCCTCGATGATAGGTATTGCTGCACGTTGTTTTACTCGGCGCAGCATTTTGCCGTGTGGGTGTGAGATATTTTTGGGTTAAGAGCGAGCCTCGTAGATGATGAGGAATATAGTCATAGGGAATCACGTAAAACATTGCTGCGCAAGATAAAATCCATTTAATCATAATTCGAAGAGGCAAGTGAAATACACGATAACTGCGGAGCAATTTGCTGTATTGCACATATCGATTAAGAGAGCTCCACCTCGGATCTTTGCTGAAAATATTCAGTTTACAGCAGAAATGTGGACAATTACAGTTAATTTTAAAACCATTGATTGCATTATATCGGTAAGATTAACCGCGTTTCGAAAAAGTTTTCTTTTATGCGCCCTCATGTACATTTTCATTCATTTAGTTGCTCATTAGGATGTTAGATATAAATAAATAGCGTAAAAATGTAGTCTATAAACTAAGTGTACATACATTTCTCCCATGGATAAACTTTGCAAGTGCGTATATGCCGAAAAATTTGAGCATGCATGTGCGATGTAAATATAAAATAGATTCCATCTGTTTATGAGAGAATGAGAGGTGACGAATTGAGGTTTTACATAAAAATGCTCAAGGAGTAAACTTGATTCCAGTATCAATTATCTCATCAATATCTTATCATCCATATTATATCTTATCCAAAGAGTTCATCATATTGTTTAGACGAAATCTCATGTTTTTGGAATGCGGCTTACAACACGTTTTGAAAGTTAAAAGGTGAATGGATATTTAAACTCATGCTCTATTAATTGTATTATTTATGTTTCCCCGCTGTGCATACAATTTAGCAATATCATGCCGATGAAAATGATTTTGATAGCCATATTAAGGAATACAATAGTTCTATGATAATTGTTTTCTTCTCAGCCAATTAAATCATCCTCATTGAATATTCATCTATTGTTTCGTTGACCAATACCGAAATCACATTAAATTAAAATCAAATTTTAGATTGAATTGAATATTCCCAATCCTCAGGGGTGGCTATGGAAGTGGGATAAGTAAAATCAATATATTTTGAAGATAAAATGAAATTAATTTGTCTTTCAATTCAGCAGGAAAATGTTATTTCTGATATATCTTAAGATGATGAATAAACCTTTTATTGTTTAGCATTAAAATGATATTTCGTCATTCCATTGTATTAAACATATTAATGCGAACATATTCACATTATCATCGACTTATTAATTTTCAGTATAAAATGTTACAAATTAACTTTATATGATAGTTCAAACGGAGAAGGCATAAACTATTTTGTTAACATCTATACTAAAATGCTATTGATACGAGTAACACGTTCAATCGGCAACATTTTTACTCCTGCTTCCTTCTAAATACAGCTTCAAATGTGCTATTAAGTTTTTTCACCCAGTTTTAGAAAATGTACACACGAAAAAACTGGAATAAATGTTTTAAGAGTGATGAAATTTTTATGAGCAAAAGAGGTGAAATTGCATGTTAAATTTCCCTTATGAAAAATGATTTTAGAGACCCTAATTTAAAAATTCAATATACTTGAGATATTGAAGAAGATAAGTTTGGAAAATACAGATTCGAGACTTGAGTGATAGAAAAGATATATAATATACAAATATATGTAAATGAGGAATAAGCAAATTGGAGAAATAATGGAACTTTGCGGAAAGTTAAACTTTGCATAAATTACATTACAATACAATCAAATTTACTGTGTAATATCTATCTCTGTGTCACAATCAAAATATTATTTTTGAATTCTTTAGAAAATCCCCAATTAAGGATTAAAACTAATGAGAAAATACATTTTTATTTTTCTTTCTTACTCTTAACTTTTCCTCCAATCAACAATTTATAATTTCTTTTTTTTTTTGATTGTTATACGAAGGACTTTTTCCTCGATTGGGGATAACTTCACGAACCTTCAGGGTCTAGAAAGTCAGCTAAATTACGACGAAGGCTTTGAATCCGAAATTTTATTTTAAGCCAGTAACAATTTCATCATGATGGAGAAGCGAAAAATAAACTGTAGACGACTCAATGCAATCCATTGTAGCTGGGTAGTTCATTTCATTGTTGTTTCGCCTAGAAAATATGAAATTTAAAAAAACGTTCACTCCGCCTTGCAGTTTAATCAACGGCCTTTACGTCTCTGCGAATCTCAATTTGTAAAGGTTATCCCAGGACACCTAAGTGGTACTTCACTGAAATGAGGCAACTGTAGCTAGCTGCTCATAAATCAGTCTTCTGCTCGTATATTCTACTGCATTGCATATATTTTCGGACATGGTCGTCATCATCCATCTTTTCCATGTGGGCAGAGCATCCATGCATGCGAGTATTTATTCCATTTCGTCTGTGTATTTTTGCAGGTGTATTCAGTAGAAACAACATAACTCATATCACTGGCATTTAGTATTTTAAAATTTGCAAAATGAAAGAGAATTTCGTCGAAATAGGCTGGAAAACAAATTATATTCAACAATAAAAATGTTTAGTAGTTATATTTTTTATGTTGTAATACTTAAAAAAACGTATTTGTATCATGCCAAAAAATGAAATCTAACTGACGTCAAATAAGCTATTTTTGAAGGAAAGAAAGGCTTAATAAACAGTGCTCCGATTTTACATTGGCGACATTAAAATTCCTACATTTTAGGATATTAATATTTGAAACTTCAACTCCTCTTCTAGCCGCCGCATAGGTGTACCCCCTATGGTCACCATAAAATACTAATTTTATATCGGATGGAAAATTTAAAATAGTTTTATTGTGAATAGATATTGATAAAATAACTTTATGAATGAAGATAACGGCATATAGTATTTCAACTGCTGATCATTTATAGCCAGTTAAGTGGGTAGACCGCAAGTAAATTGAAATATTATCTTCAGCTAACAAGGCATATTTAACGATGGGCTAAACGGCCAAGATGTTTCATTTTGATTGGTATGTTGTACCAAAATATGCTACATACATTTATAATTGTCGAACGTTTGAATATCTTAAAAAGTCACAGCTTTTCTTTACATTATTAAATAAGCGCATTTTAAGGCCATAATCCCACACAAACTTTTTTGCTCATAAGATATACTTGTACAGTCACAACTTGGTCAATGTAAGATATTAAGGTACGAAAATACCTTGAAACTTTCAATATGGTCTTCCTAACTGCCGCATTATGTTAGTTCTCAAATATTTTAAAAATATATGCTCATTGCCGTTCCAACGGTAAAATTGTTTGCTGACTTCCTTTTTTATTACTGTATATTTTCAGTTAATACCATGATTCAAGTTGCAATACGTATTGACGAGATAACTATAATTGTGTTATAATCTATTACCTCAACCAACTTGTCTCTATTATGTTATGCACAGAAATTCATAGAGCAAAATTTATTTGAGTGCTGACAGGTTTACACGCTGAAATAATCTGAGTGCTAACACCAACAAAGACCATAGATAGTAGCAGAAAGCATAGCCACTAGAGCCATTAGTTAATTATGAAATGCGTATACACTGTATGGCGATGAATTCATATATATTCATTCATATGACAACGAAAGAAACGGGAAGAATTCTCACCTCCTACAATGGGAGTGGCAAAATAATTTATATTTATTTAGAAACTTATTTAATTGTTCTAAGTACCTTCATCTGTAGTTAAACCCTGTTTAACCAAGTTTTTCGAGACTGGGTAATCTCCAGAGGATACTCAGAGTATAATTAAGAAATAATTCTGAATACTACAGACGTACGAAATAATAATCTGACTTTATAAATGTCTTATAACTTACAGTTCATAAGATTTTCAAAAACGTGTTTTTAATGGATTTTAAGCTAACTTCATGTAATTATCCCTTCCTTGGGTAGAGTGATCTAAATTTTAAGGTTAAATATATGTTGACAATGGTTCGTATTTACCTTCCGAGTCGACCAACCCCATTAACTAGTTCATCTATCATTTTTTTATGATCTGTTACTCTGTGAGGAGTTTAGTTATTTAAAAGTTCATCATACCGATGAATTCATTAAATAATGACCGACAACGGAATTACACTGAGCGTTATAGTGCGATTGAAGAAAGGATGGGGAACTTCCCAAAGAAGCGATTCGAAAACTTTGCTGCTTTTTTCACTTCGGGATTACATTCCAAACAGTGATGTTCTCCTGGAAGTTTGAGTCAATGCATAATTCAAATTTCAAACTTAGTTCCGTTTTTTTAAATTAATTTTTTGAGAAAACGTTTATAAAATTAATAATTGCAACTGAATACTATTAATATCTTTTAATTCAACAAATCAACTACCATTAGATATATTAAAAAAGCGATGCCCAACCTACAATGAAACTACGACGTTCCAAAGTCGGGGTTTCCACTGATGTCATAAAATTTTAAATAGCTACTCATGTATATCTAAAATACCTATGAGGCCGATGAATATTTTTTATACGTTCCCATCTACAGTTTATTGCGCAGATAATATAAGAATGAATACATGTTTCCAGGTTAAATGACATGGAACAGAAAGGATGCAGATATCATTTATTTCTAAATTTGAGGAAAAAAGACATCCTGCAACAACTATATTCTGTAGGCTGACTATGGATATACTTCCGCCCAATCAATTTACATTTTTTGTATCCTATTCACCATTATAATGGAGAAGGCGAGCGAACGCACAACAACGGAATCGCCCTAGTTTTCACGAAAATGCATTGGAACGACAGAGGTCGGCGCTTCTTCCGGAAGGCGAGAAGTATTGTGTGTTCCCGCTTCAAGATCAGATACGCAACGATGAGGGAGGTGCAGTGGTGGCGTCAGCGAACAATGGAGGAAAAATCCTCCTACTGGCTGGAAAGAGGCAGAGTGGATTATTTATTTATTGTGAGTGGGATTCGATTCTAGGTCCACGTAAGTAAGGACGGCCATTCCCGAGTTGTTGTCCGGCTTCATTGCTTCATTCCGTTGGGAGAGTAATAACACGTGAGTTAAGAAAATGAAAAAAATGATAATACAAATAATAAAACCAATTTACTCAATGGCAAGGATTAAATTCATCCCTTACACATTTCAAAAGATAAAACAATAAGATTACAGAAGAGAGTAGAAATCTCTAAAAAAAATGAGAGAATGCTTTTTTCCATAGAAGTCTTTTATGAGATTAATTGGTCTCAATTTGAACATATAACTTCGCTAGCTACAAGTCTGGAGCATGAAGTTGGGCGATACCTCGTGAGTTGGCTCTCTTTATATATTCAAAAATGAGGTGTCTAACAAGTACTTATCACTGACACATCGAGTTTATAGCACACAAAGGAAATTCATGTCGGTAGTCGTATGCTATCTTCGTAAGGAAAGACCCCCTGCGTTTTTAAATTTCTCGTACGCGAGGGGGAAAAATGAAGCGTCTACAAATGTTCGCGGCTTCTAATATTTGAGTTCAGTGACGTACGGTGGCGACCTCAAACTTTTCCTGAAAAAATTCCTTTCCAGCCCGCTAGCCTGCCACTTCATTTCGTTCTCTCCTCCGATTCCGTCGAGACAACCCTCAATCGTTCCCTCCCCCGGCAACATCCTCGTCCACGGGAAGACATTGGCATGCAACCATGCCCGCATCCACACTCTTACACCACCTCCAATTTTTTCGTCCCATTCGGCTACCCGTATCATATCCACCAAGTCTGCTCCATCCTCCAATAAAACCCTAGTTTACACCAAAACCTCCCTTTTCCTTCCTTCACCAAATGCCACTCTCACAGTTTCCAGCGTTTCGTACCACTTTCTCGGTCCCTCTCCGCGAACCTCTCGCACCTTTCTTGTTCCAATCTCTTTCTCGTTTCTATTACTCACCAGACTTCCACCTTTACCTTGGTCGTCCCTCCACCGTATATATTTCCCTTCCTCCCACACCACACCCTCGCGCCCACCTTCCGCAAAGTCGAAAACCTGCTAGCCCGTGCAATCCCACCACTTTACACCCTTCCTACCGCTCCTCTCCGCCCGTCACCAGCCTTTCCATTTATTCCACGACCCCAAAAACCTCCCTTTCAACCAGCCTATCTATTTTCAGACTCGACATGAAGGCGTACCATTTTCTCACGCCTTCACCCTAACCGACAGTACACATGAACACTTAGACACACAAAGAGGAAAAATATAGTTACGTTGGTGTGAAGTTTTGTGTATGTATATATATACACACACATATATGTGATATATCACAGAATATAATTGTGTGTGCTCACAGAGAGGTTAATCGGAGTGTAGAAGTAGTATCAGTTCCTTCTAACGCCGAAGAAGATGGTTACGCCAACGATGCATTCCGAAAATAGCACCAAGTGCTCATCTTGCATTTGTCTTCCCTGCATTGCCATATAATCGTATAAATATAAATATATATATTTATGAAAATATCTTTGAAATTGACGCTCTCCGGCGACGCACAAACACAAACACAAGGACACAAAATATATTATTTTTTTATAGATATATGTATATGTATATTTTTATAAATAAATAAATATATATATATATATATATTTATATAAGATCGAAGATCTCAATGTAAATTAGATTTCCTCGATAGCTCAGGTGGTTAGAGCATCCGCCCGGCAAGTGGAAAGATCCGGTGTTGGAGTCCCGGTCAAGGAATTATACACAGACGCGGGAGTAGCATGCAATGTCACCATCACGGTTACAGACATGAGGTGCAGGTTAAGAAGCAATCATTACAGGGAAAAGAGGTGGGTACTTATAGGCGTTACTAAGCCTAAAGTCGATTTCTTCGTCAGCGATAGAAATTGGTGTACAGTGAGCAAAATATTTTTGTCTCCAAATATTCCGTACTACCCCGAAAGTATATACCTAGAGATGGCATTGGGGGAGGGGTGCGTTTCAGAGATGGGGGAGAAGAGGTTCCGAGGAGCGGTGGTTGGGGGTGCGGTGGGAGGTTGGGCGGAACGGGATCCGCATCATCCACACTCGGGATGCTGAATATTGGATGTGCAAGAGCGGCAGACGGCCAATGTTCATTATTCATAGGCCACGGACCTAACGATCTTTGTGCTTAGAAGTGCGGACAAAGGGTGGGGGCGCGAGGCGAGGAATCGAGGGGGCGGGAGAGGGAGATATAAGTTTGGAAGGAGGGACGGCCCTGGGAAAGAGGTTTGGGGTGGGTACGAGGGGCGGGCGAAAGGTAGATGGAGGAGACGGTTGAGTTTAGACGGTCGAGAGGGCGGCGGAACAGGAGCAAAAGGGGCAAAGGGCCGAGGGAATAAACAGCATCGAGCCCGTCCCGAGGAGGAGAAATGAGTGACTCAGGGAACAGGGGGAGGCAAAGGGGGTGACGTGGGAGGAGGGCAAAGTAAAGGGATGAGGTGGAGGACCAGAAGGAAAACCGGGATAATAAGCAGGTCAGAGTGGCAGGGATGCTTCGGGTGGGCCGGGGGACGCAAGAGAGCAAGAGGAGCCCTGGGGTCAGGAAAGGAAAGACTTCATTTCAGATGGAATTGAGAGAGGACCCGCGGCGGTCTTGTCCATGAATTCCACGCTTTCTTATGAAAAAATAACTCGGATCAACAATAACTTGGACAAATATCTCGGAGGAGAGCAAAGGAGTCAGTCGATGGTGCCCGCCTGTCTTTCCCGTAGCTGAGACGGATAGATTTTCCTCCCTGGAATTCACTACTAGCCACTATTAGGCGATTGGCTTCCAAGTTACAGCTCATGGAAATAATTTGTTGGGCACGCGGAAAAGAAAATGAAAAAAAAATTAAAAAACACTCAACACATCCTCTAGCAGAGCCCCTTTAAAGAGAAATCGGAAATTTTTGTGCTCTCATGATTACCAGGGCGCATTTTTTTTCAGTTTCCCCTGGTGTAGAATTTTTCAATTAAGATAACAGCACAATGGATACGTCTTTAAAATATGTTTTGGCTCTTCAGTCTTGGAAAAATAAATACTTTAGTTTTAATGTTATGAAACACACCAACAATAAATGCTGTCACAAGGCAGAGGCATCGTTGCTTATTGATTTTCCCATTTAATGTCAAGAACGTGATCCAAAAGACGCCTGCAAACTCTCAGTACTGCGGAAAGCAAACATACACGTAAAGAGATTTTTTGTAAGGAGCTTAGACGCAGTAATGGACACTGGTTGCAATATGCCATAATGAAAGTCAAATATTTGTTGGAAAACACTTTTTTTTGGCACATTTGGTAAGACACAAGATGCAGAAAAATAATCAACCTTCATTAATTTCATGCATTACAGCTTAAGCTTATTTTTATATGATCTCTCTCATTTACAAATGTCCAGGAAATCTAAACTATATTATTCTATCTCTGTCTTTATGCACCAAACTTCCTGATAGCTGTGAAATTGTAATGGTCCTCTGAATAGACTCCTTTTGTATGCAAGCGGCTTTCATCTTTTTGAAAGCCTATATCAACCCACGCTCACAAATTGCAAATTGAGGATTTCCTATTAATAGCTTACCATGTATACTGGCATAAACATGTCCCTATTCGTTGAAATTTGAATGCATTTATAATCGGACCTTTCTCCGCGAATACGATGCACTAAAACCGTATTCAATGGATGGCCCAGACGAGGTGAAATAATACTCCTCTCTTCGAGGATTTTGTCCTCATTAGGAAAGCAACCATGCGGAAACATAATAGTGGGCATGGTAGCAATGTGTAGGTGGCTTATGTCGAGTGTGGACTCGCGGAGACCCCGAGGGGCCCTAGGATGCGTGGAATCAAGGAGTGATAAGAAATGAGAAAGGGAAACGTAAGAGAAAAGCAGTAAGAGGATTCGGAAATTACACTTGGGGAAATGTTCAGTATGTGGGTTGGGGTGGCATGGGAGACCCGAAAAGTAAAACGAGGGGGGTGGAATGGTGAATAATGGATGCAATGGCTAACACTTAATATCTCTTCTCGGTATTATCTCGACCTCATCAAAGTAGGAGCGTATTGGAAAAAAAACTTCATCGGAAGAAGACGAAGATTACCTCAAAGAGAGAAATAAGACAGAAAAAATCAAGTAATTAGGAGTAGGTGCAGGTTTTAAGAACATTTCAGTCCTTAAAACCGTAAATAAGAAAGTTAATGATAAACTTACCGTAAAAATGTGATATTGGGTTTATCTAGAAATTTGGAATTTAAAACTATAAATATTCCCCTTCATTCGGGACCTGGGTTCGAATCCCAGGCAAGGCGTATGATTTTTGAACTGTGAAACGATTGAATTTCGGATCATAGCAGCGGTTAATGCAACTGAGGCCGCAATTCCCGCACTTATTTAAATTTAGTCAATTTTGACTTAAATTAATTATAAAATAATAATACTTAAAAAAAAACTGATTATAGATTCCGCTATAGAAATACGAGTACGAGGCACATGGCATGAAGTACGAGACATGATGTGAAATGAAATATTTCAGTCATTATATTTACATAGATTTTTTATCGTTTTGAAATGTATTCATTTTACTTGTAGCTATAAATGTAGCTGTAAAGTAAGGATAAAGCTATGTAGTGTTGCATAGCCAATTATTTCATTTGACTGTCTTTAAATCTTATAACAGAATTCACTATCTGCTTTTAACAAGGCATATGTTATTATTAGGGCTCCTAAAATCATCTCCCAGCCCGCTGGTATCAATTTGACTCATTAAGTCACAAGATTGAAACAGATGCAAATAAAATGGGCGTAAATATCAATTTTATTTAATTTTGTACTGTCGCTGAACTCATATTTATGAATTCATATGCAAGAGTGGTCGTTTTTTATATGCTAGCACAGCGTGGCATTGAATACTAATGTTATATCGCTCATACCAAATTGCCTATCACATGCAATGCAATAAATGCACCGAAATAAAAATTATTTGATCAGTCTTCCACCAAGATGCTTACTTATGTTGGCCTAGAACAGATGTTCGGTCGCAAACAGTATGTTGAAAAGTTATTCGCTTCATTGGACCGACAAGAGATTTCTCAGCGCATGATTTTCGGGCCGCTTCTCGCGAAAAAAAACAACTCGAAATTACGGGAGAAGATAACTCGTGTGCAAACCCTTTCCAAAGCCAACCTGCTCGACTCAGCAGAAACGTCAACTCGTTCCCTTTAAGAAAAAGAAATCATTCCCCTCTTTTCCTTCCGAATTCATCTCTCTCTTTTTTCCATTACAGCGACGATTGTGTCATCCTCGTACGTTCCCTGCCCCATACTCTGACGGTGGCTGGCTGCCTGGCTTGCAGGGTTTAATTTAGGCGTGGATGCGAGGTATTGAGGAAAGAGAGGGAGAAATGGTATGCGGGAAAGAGGAATGCATGGCCAAGGGGTTAGGAAGGAGGGGGAGGGCGAAGGAAGGTGCGGGGGAGCCTAATAGTGGATGGGGACGTCTGGAGAGAGTGAGAGAGGAAGGGGATATGACCGAGGTCTCTGGGAAAATTCGGGTTTTCGAGGGGACGGGGGGAGGGGCGAAAGGGCTGAGGGGAATCAGAAAGTGGATAGAGAGAGAGGAGGGAGGGGGTGGAGCTGAGAGAAGGAAGATGAGAGGTGGGAAGGAAGAGGTGTGGAGCAAAAGAAAGGAGGTTGGGTGGGAGTCAGGGATGAGTGGTATGAGTGGCCAGGCGTGCCACCCTTTCCGATTACGTCCGCACAGTCCGGAAATTTGTTGGTGTCCCTGGGCCAGGTCGCCATCTCTCCATCCGGACCTCCCGGTTTTCTCCCAGATTTTCGTGTGGGCCCGTGAAATTTTCGTGGTGCGTTTGATTCCGGTCCCAGAATCCTAGGCGACGGAGGCCTCCTCGAGATACTGATCCGCCATCGCGCAAGTGTGAATTTGTGCCAAATTTTTTTGAGGCTCGGTGGATGCTCCGCTTCGAGATATTCAAGGAAAGTGGAAGACTAATGTAATTCCCGCGGTTATCGCTGTATTTTTCTGCAAGAACAAATATTGTCTTTTAAAACATCCTATCATTAAGCTTAATTGCCGTAAAGCATTTCTCTACTGAAATCACATAAATGCTTAGTCAATGGAGAATTATCAAAGACAACTCTAAAAGAAAAGTATGTCTGTATAGAGGTTTCAAATTTAATTACTTGGCAAAAATTGAGGTCTATCAATGGTTGGTAAGTCATTTGAAATCCTCCAAAACCAATACCACGCATTCATCCTTAAGTAATAATCTACGTCTGTTCAGCTGTTGTATAAACTGTTGTAAACTCACTTAGACACTTTTAAGTGAGCGGCATACCTGCAATTAGGCGAATGGTGATCACCAAATGATATTTTCTGATAAAAATTTTCAAAATGTTTACTTGTTATTATTTTATAGCCAATTGTATCCTATGTGAAATTGTTTGTTGACCAAATTGTTTATACTATATTACTAGCTCAATGATTTTATTCAAGTTCTGAAAAGATCTAATGTATGGAAAAATAATAAAGTTTAATAGATAGAACACTTTTATGACAACTGAAATTTAATGGGGCACGCTATCCCGTTTTTGTTCAATTTCTCTAGATTAAATGATTTTGTATGGTATTCTCCTATGTCCTTATTTCTCGAAGTTAAAAATCAATGTGTTAGTTCTTGTAGCTAACCCCTATAAAAGAATATATTTTCTGGCATTATATATCTACTTCAATAAGTCTTACTAGCTTACATTACATTGGGTGTGATTTATAGTCTTATATTAACGACTGCTTTTAGAGGATTTATCAATCGCCGCAAACTTTGTGAAACGATCCCCAGAAGGTCCATAGATATGATCGGTTACTGGTCACTAAAACTGACAAATGTTTATGTGGAAATTGGCAAGGGTGTCCTTAGTCCCTTTCCCATCCTTCTTCGGAATAGTTTTGCCAGATGGGTTAAAGTTCTCAAGTTCTGGTAGTTTTTGTGTCATTGGATTTAAAAGTAAACGAATCTTTTAGACTTGGAATTTTAAATGCTATTTATTTGATCGAATGCCAAGTTTCTACAAAGCACAATCAAATCAATTTTCAGATCTGAAATATAACAGCTGTAGCTCTTAGGTAAACATTAAGGCGAGAATTGGAAACTGAGCCTGGCTACTGATCCTGAAGCATATTATATTTAGAGTTAGAGTAATTTTAGCTACTACTTGCAGGGTACAAGCTTTGTAAATTTCTCGAAATTGCCATGAAATAATAATATATGACAATTTTAATAAAATTATGAATGAATGAAAAATAATGAGTAATATGATACTTTATGCTTACCCGTGTCGTGTTTATTTTTGTAAAGCACCATTGGGAATTATATCAAAAATAAAACTTTCACCAAGTTGCATGTAAAAATAATACATTTTTCCAAGTCTGGAAGACAAATATTATCCCAGTATAAGAAAAATAGCCTCACTTTTGAAGAAATATCTAGATATAGTTGCCGATGGCATCGTCAGATTACTTACGAGAAGACGTCAAATTAAATGAATTTTATGAAAAGAACTTCAATTGCATTCGAAACAGGTTGCATCTGATAACCCCAGACCATCTCAAGGCACATTGCAATATGGTAATACACTTATTCCTGTCAGATATAATCTATTGTTTTTATCGGTGGTCCTGTAATATTAAAACCCTTTATCGGAACACTGAAAATTACTTTATCAATAAATAACTATCAAAGTGCTTTGGTTTTAAATAGATACAGAGACACTGAGACTTTAAATTTATTTAGCGCGCATGAAAATTTTATTCAAGACTGGGATATCCTACCACTATCGTATCCTTTTACAAAAAAGAAAAATATAGAAAATTTGATCCTTTTCAAGTATTTGGTATCATCACCTGTTGAGTTTCCACAGACATTAATGGTAGTTGCATAAACTATATTTTCAAATATTGCAAAAGAATATTGAAAAATACTCATTCGTAACCCTTATAACAAAATTAATAAAAATTGATATATCGGGTAGAACATATATAATGAATATATACGGAAATTTTCCATTAGGGTGATCCACTGTCAGGACATCCAATTCAAATAAAGTCAGGAAAGCAAAATATAAAAATTCCATTTTATATTAGTTTTAAAATATGAATCTGAACTCCTCTTCGCAAACTTCCACAAAACAAGATTAACGACAAAAGAGTGAGTGTGGAGATGTGTCCATGGAAGATATTAGATGTAGAGAGTAACTAATTGGGCATATCGTGGGTCATCATAGTTCAATAACAACCTCAGTGAACGGAGCCATATGGAGGGGGAAGGTCAGAGGAAGAGCTAGGATTACTTACGAAATGTCAGATATGGAAGACTTAAGCGTAGGAAATTTGTGAGAATGAAAATATCACCAGATAATAGGATAGCGGTAGAAAATATTCCATTTTAGGGACGACCATTTCTGATGACGATACAAATGGTGACACGGATCAGAAACACCTAAGTTTTTACCAAAGGCTGCTATTCCACCAGGTGAATTATCTTATCGACCAAGAACGAGAGTTAGTTCATCCATACACTAAAAATATCGGACATTCTCATCAATTGCTTCCCCGACAAAATAATGGAATAGCCTTTCAGAAACTAAGTAGTTAAATTGGGAATAACAGTAAGGGAAACGAGTATCTTTAGAGTGTGGAACAGAAGAAAAGAAAGCGGAGTAAAAGCACCAGAGTCGAAAGGGCGTAATGCTGGGATGGGCGTAGGGCAAGAAGGCAAAGTTCAGAGAAAGAGAGAGAGAGAGAGAGAGAGAGAGAGAGAGAGAGAGAGAGAGAGAGAGAGAGAGTGGAGCACGGCCGTGAGATTAAAGATAGGGGAGGTGGGTAGCGAATAGTTTCGAAAGGGGATTTAATGAGTCGAAGAGAGAATAAATTGCCGATTGGCTGTTTGCATGTGAGAGGCAAGTCGGAGGGTTTAAAGAGGGTTTGGGGAAGGGTGGTGAAAGGAAGGCAAAGAGGGCGCAGAGGAATGAAGGCTGAAGGAAATGAAAAAAAGATCTTTGGAAGTAACGCCATTGAGAATTGCGTGGGTGGGCACGTGAAGGAAAGGGGAATGGGGAGAAGGGATGGGGAAGTGATGGCGAAGTAGACAGAGGGGCGACGGGAGTGGTGGGAATGGGGATAATGGGGAGCTTGGCTACCTTCCTTGAGCAAACCCACCAAAAACCGCCCCTACCCCCTCCTCTATCGTGAGAGGGCGCGGGTCAGTTGCCTAAGCTGAATTTAAGGGTCGCAGGGGACAACCCCCATGCATCGCCATTAAACTCGGCCAGCTTACTCATTTCTCTCATATTTTACACGGGATGTGGGAATGGATTCTTGGTTTTGGTGGATGGGGTAAGGTGTGCGTGAGGTTAGAAGGAGATGAAACCCCTTTCTAGTCTACATCAGATCTCTCGCTCCTGGGACGCCTGAAAGGATAAAACAGTGTGCTTCTTCTTGGGAGAAAAACTACGTGGAGAACTCATCGAGTAACTTGTCAAGATGGAGGCTAAATACCCTCAACTAAGGGGACAGGAGAATTGCGGGCTTCAACCGAGATACCTGTGAATACACTCGAGGGATTCAGGCGACACGTCTTTAATTCCTACGAAAGCGTCCTCAGGGTTAGATGAAGCATATATGACAGACCGCATTCACCGCAAGAGGGAGGAACATTTTATTTGTGACTTCATCTCTCTAGAATTCAAATCAAAATATACACCTGTGTGTTGAATAAAAAATAACCAATTTATGTTTTTTAAAAAGCACATGAACAAAACTTTAGTTAAATAAAACACACGCGTATTATGTTGTCACAAATTTGCTTAGACCGAAAAAAGTTTTATTCCCTATAATGATATGAGATTCATGCATATAGAATTATTAGAAAGATAATTTTTTGGCATATCAGAAATAATTATGAAAATTGGACAAAAAAAATACTCGGATATTTATAATAGCAAGAAGTTTTTTACGTTTGATTAATACATATATTATATTTAAATTAGTTAGTAGAATCTTTTTTTTTGTATTTTACGCCGAAAAATGGAGGATTACCTCAAATTATTAAACTAAAACTTGGCCACTGAATACTCTGCATTCCGTGAATCCGGTGATTTGAAAGGATGCATAAGAACAAATGAAATTAATTCAATTTCCTTTTTTCGGAAAATTTTAATGTATTCCCTAGACCAACTTAAAGCCCCTGTATTCAATGATATTTTTGATGTTTGCAAATGCAACCCTATGGGATCTCAGAGGAGAAAGGTAGTTCATCTAGAAGGTAGGGTCATTGAATTTCAGATATAAGAGTTCCAAACGCGCCGTTAAGTTCAAAGTGCGCCGTCTGGAGAATTTGATGAAGCTTCTACACTGATTCCCACAACAATAATCCCACCCATTCCCACACATGGTTAAAAAGCGACTATTAAGAACTAAGGTTTACAAAAACTAGAATCCACTTGAAGCACTTTATCAAAGGGAGAAATACCTCGAAAAAGTGATGATTTTACATCGCAACAGTAACAATGATTTGAGTCGAATGTCGAATGAGAATGACGTCAAGATGCATGAATTGATTAAAAACAAAGTTAGTTACTATGGAACCTTAGGGTATTTTTGTAAATTTTATTTAATTATGCAAAAATGAGCACAAATAAGCTTAACAAGATTCAGGCACATTTAAATCCCAGAAGGAATATCAATAAAAAGAATTGAGCTGTGATCATACCAACACTAAGAAGGACGAGCGTATCTTCCAAGTTCAACCAAGATCGTCAGATTGTCTATTTTAACTTCTTTACACTTTATGATGCCATTCAGTAATGTCTTTGATAGGCATTGACTTTAATCCACTTCTCCAATGAATCGACAAAATCAAATACTCGATTCTGGAAGGTCTCAAGAATTTATTTTCTAGGTGAAATATAATTGATCAAAAGTCTCCTTAAATTCCCTGTTCACACTCCCTCCGAAAAGAATTTTCAACATTGGCGATAGTTGGTAGAGACACTCATTTGACTGAAAATGTGCCAGAATTGCTGCAGGACTTGCTTGTAGCGGTGATTTGGTTTTCGATTAAAATTAAACTGACCACTGGCACATATCGTTGGAAAACAGTACGTAGGTGAGGAAGATCTTCGTTTGAAATTTTGTTTTTCTCAGCTACGAAAATTAAATTGCTTACCTACTCATCGCTATCGTGTTCAGCGATTCCCAAAAGTGCTGTACATTAATAGAGTAGATATCAATAGTGATATATATATAAAGTTTAAAAAGCATTCTAAAAGCGCAAAATGTGAAGACCAGAAGGCAAATATAAATGGAAATTGTGGGAAAATCACTCGGATGTGGAAATGAAAAAAATGAGATCCATGAGTGATTCATTTACACTACTACTTTTATAATCGATGTATATATTCCTTGAATGAAACAAAAGAACTCAGGGATAGTCAGTTTTAACATCGTAAAATACATGATCGCGACGAGGAAAGGTTGATTTACGCAGATATTGCCGTGCATAGACTATTTTTTTGCCTTTCTTTATAAGCACACTCGTTAAGATGAACTACCTAAACTTTCAAGCAATACGTATTGAAAAGTTTTTTTCCCATACTTATACATTTCTTCTCGCGTCATTGTTTCAAAGCAAACTACCGCAACAATTTTTAGCGGGGAAATGTTTAAACTCCTTCAAAAATCCTTAGAAGGTATCTTATTAAATCTGGTTTTTCATCTCTTTTTTCGTAAATGTTAATGCTTTAATTTTCAACTAACCACATGGTTAAAATATATTGATTTTATAATAAGACCAGGCATCTGTACATCAGCAGTTTATTTCCCAAAGTGTGGTGCAATACTATTTTGATGAAACAAAATAATTAGAATTTAAAGTCACCTATTGAGGGGTAAAGCTTAAACCGCGCAGGTTATCGAATTTCGAAACCATTTGATTCGGCCCATTTCCTTGGAAACGAATGCTATCAATTCACTCTTTTCCTCTTCTTTGTAATAGCCTTGTCGTGAGAGGTTTGTTCAGGGAGCCAAATCAGCAGGGAAAACTGGCAGTGTCATTTCGTTGCAACTCGCGATTGGGGTTGGAGTGAGATGGTGCATTGTTGATAACGACGTCGATCGCGTGCGCTTCCCATTGTCGGCCAGTGGAATGCGATCAACAGTTTGCGGACATGGCTTGTGCTCTGCCCCGCAGCGCGGAGGGTTACTTCCTCGGGTGTCCCACCCGCCAAGACCAACACGCAACGTTAATTCAATCGACGGCTTCAAATTCCCACTCTCCTCTATCTCGCCGACAGCGCTGTCCCTTTCCCCCGCATTCTCACTTCCCATCCTCCCGCCTCCCAATTCCAGACCCCGTGATTCGGGTCGAAATGAGCAGGAGCCCGTCGAATCGCACGCTGCGGAATCAATCCCGAACTGTGGTGGCGCTCACGGGGAATGTCCGTTCCTCGCGTACGAATTATGACCCGAGGCTCCGAGTCCCGTCTCAGCAAGCACGGCTCTCGTCCGCTAAGGCCCAGGTGCCCTTGCATCGGGAAGTGTGTCGAATCAAAATTGAAATGTGAATGCAGCAGCCCTGACGCGAGGCCTAAGACCACCAGCGAATTGGGTTATTGGATTGTTTTCTTCATTCTCTGCTATTCCACTCATGAATTATTCAAACCAACCGCGATCGACCGTGTATTACGTACGACTGGTGACCACTCTCGACTCACCGTTTCCTTCTGTTTGAATAAAGGTGGCGCTATTGGTTGACGCCCACTTTTTTGGTTGACTGCTTTATGGAGTTGGATAAAAAATTATTCACACACTATTGAGGCCTTTATATCCATGCTCCAGGAGATATATTGGGAGGGGATGCATTATTCCTTGTATCATAAGTTCATCCGTTACCATCTTTCTGTTATTTTTGATGATAAAGTTAATACCAACGTAAGAAAGCATGGTCTCTTTTCAAATTCTCCAGAAAGTATTAATCACTATTCTTATTTCCCTTCCCCTTATTTCGTGGGATGGAAATTGTTTAATATTTTCCAGAAGAGTTCACATGGATGTATTATCCATCATGTTAAGAAAGCGAGAAAATAGCGCAGCAAAAAAAGAGACCAATGTCAAAGTTGTGGTCAAAAGAATTTCATCAGATGAGAAAATATGCGATTTTGAGGAGGAATAGTGGAGAATGTTGTAGGAAAATTTAGTGGAGAATAAAAAATACCTAGAGCTGCTACCTTCCAAAAGTTAAAGTTAACTTTTATGTAAAATTTCCAAAATTAAGTAATTCTTCGCATAACAATGTTAAAAACGGGATAAATTGGTGTGAATCGTTCGGGTATTATATGGATAAGCGTGGTCCATCTCACACTAAAAAGGGTACAAATCATCGCTGATATTGATCCGTGCAATAAAATATACAGTGACAGCGAAGCAGTGATAGAGGGAAAATAAGAGTGTACTCTTATAATTTCTTTGATATTTTCTTTTTATTTTAGAATATTGTGGAGTCAATAAAAATAAATCAGAATGACTCTTACTTCGTGAAACAATGGTCGCAGGAGAAAGGAACTCATGGTGAATTTAACACGAAATTTTTCATTACTTTCTACCGGAGAAATTCCGCAAGCCAATGCTGAGCATTGTTCCCTTCGATGTTATTCTTTGGCAGCCGTTTATTTTATGGGAATACGATGGTTTATAGACTGCACTTTAGCATCTATTCTGTTCATATAAACTCAAAACAAATCTGACCTTGTTAAATGCCCGTGGAATTTCCTATACTTTATAGATGTCGTTATTATTTAGTTTCAAAATTAGATGTAGTAATACCATGTCCAACTACAAGAACAAAGTGTACTCCATTAAAAATCATGAATCATTATTATGCATCCTGCCCTGAGATACCATTGGATAAATGAGTTTCGAAGAGGCCGAGGGGCTATGAAAGACTGAAAGATCAGGGTTTGCTAGCTTTTCCTCCCTCCCCCCGGATTTTTTACATCACCACCGAACAAAGCCTTTCAGTCGAGAGGAATATTTAGAGCCCTGAGACCGATATCGATTCGTTAAATATCACAGCGTCGAGGCAAAGCACCAAAAACTAAACCCTTTTCAACCAATGGATTCATTTATAGGGCACGACGTTTGATAAATTTTAGCTCGTTCCCGCGGACCCGGTGCTTGTTTGAGGGTAGGTAGAAAAAAAGGTGTTTGCCGAACTGTAATTGAGTCTCTAAAAGATACGTAATCTATCTTCGAAGCAGGAGGGAAAAAATGGTGCGAGCGAGCACTAGCGGAAAGGGTTTTTAGGACGGACCGCTGTGTACTATCGGGCGATGCATCTGCATACTCCGGCAGCAGCTCTCCGCCGAACGTTGAGGCGCCTCAGTTTTCGGAGGCCACGGGGATGACCGCGCTTTTGTTTACCCTTTTCCCGTGCCGTCATAACTACTACTTTCTTCCCCAGGCGCTCTGGTCCAGACCTTTCTATTCCTCCCCTTCATCCCTCCCTCATCCCCTACCGCTCCCTCTCACCTATCCCGGTGGGCGTGGGAGAGCGGGACAGCGAGGGAAGAGTGGGGGTGGGTGGGCCATCGCAACGTCGACCCCATTATCGATTCGACGCAAACAAGTTTCAGTTTTAGAGCCGACCTTGTGCTTAAATCTTTAGCCTTAAAAGGGTGTTGGGAGGGGAATGGTTAGAGAAGAGGGGCGGGAGAGGTGGGGCGTTTTCCGATAATAAGTCTCAGTTTATCACGAGAGAGATCCGTCCTATCCCTGTACCCTTCCCACTGTCTCCTTCTCTCTCCCCCACACATCCTGGCCATCGCACCATATCTAGCGGGGTCTCGCCGCGTTGTTTGTCCTCCTGCGTGAAAACCAAAACTTCGTATCGGATCGGATCCCGAGCGGGAATTAATATTTGCCGCCCGTATTCCTCCCATTTCCGATCTCTTTCCCTATCTTCCTTCCTTCCCCTGGGCTCCATCTTCAATATTCCAATCGCTTCCCATGCCCATAAAACTTGAGACTGCCCAGTTTTTTTCCTCCAGCTCCTTTCTCTTCTCACCTCATCTTCCTGCCTCGGCCAGCCCGGACGTCCTTTGTGCTCTTTCTGGGAGTGCTTGGGGTGTACGTTTAGAGCACTCGTACTCAATACTCGTCTGAATGGTTTAATTCCATCGTTCTGATAATCAATCCTCTACTTGAAAATATTTATGATTTATACCGGCTATAATGTCTTTGTAAGCGGACAGACGGTGACTTATGCAGATAAGACATTACTATGGTAAGTTATGCATCTGAAGATGTCGAGGGTGAATTAAGTACATCCCAGTTTTTACCAATATATCTTAAACCTGGATAATGTTAGCTATTGACTTCTCGAATCTGACGCTATCTTCAATCTTCAAATGTCATCTCATTTTTGTGTATTTCTCTCTTCATCCTCTGCATTTTTACCTCCTCTTTTCTTCTAGAATTTTATTCTACAAGGTACTCACTCGGCAATAGATCAATTCCATCATATTACCCTCTTTGCAACAATGTGATGATCAAGCTTCGTTTCTTCACCAAGCTAATGCAAACCTTATTTGAAACTGATGTCAATTTCAATTGATGACCAAACTGGCTCGAATAATAATGTTAAGTGCCGATAAAGAATGGTAAGTAATGCTACATCATTGTAACCTATTTCTTGGTTGAGAATTCACCTGGTTTGCATTCACTTTTCAAACATACTGACAAATAAATACAGCCTGAATTGACTCAGGCTTCCATAATTCCTGCCGTACCGGTTTTTATAAATTTTGAAGACGAATATTTAGGTTTGTGAGATTTTTTTTAGGTATATTCATTTGAAATGATTGAATTGAATTAAATTATGGAAATATCCTAATATTTGTATACCAAAAGGCTATGAGGGCAAAACCACAATGAAATTATTTCGAACACAATTATACCTGAATGTTTTGACTAATGCAGTAAAACTACAGCGTATAATGTATAGAAATAACAAATATCAGTTTAAATACAAATCGCCAAATGCTACTGGGTCTAATACAACTCAGGTTTCCTATGATTTTGACTTATCGTACGATCAATTTACAAGTAGATAATACGAATTATGCATTGCTTAATTATAAAAATCCGAGTAGAAATTCCAATTATGGATTGAAAATTAATAAATTTTAACCAAAAAAATGATATTGTTTTTAATGTAATATACAAACTTTCAAATGTACGAATTTTAAGAAATCTATTTTGAAGTCACTTTCTACCAATATGTTATTTTACTTGGTGAGCCATATATCAACAAAATTCAGGAACAGATCAATAGAGTTACTGCAGTTTCAGTAATAGATTACATGCATATTAGCCATTTGATTTTTAATGTAATTTTAAATAAAGCATATAGTGAAGCTAATGACTGTAATTGCATGCTAAATGATATATGTATTCTGTAAGCAATTGTTAGTAGATCTATGATTAGGGTTTTTTCTGGGCTCTTCTTCTAATTAATGCTTTTTTGCTGTATGCATGTATTTCTTTCTCATATAGTGTTAAGACCAACGATAATCAATTTTACATGATATTTCTAAAATAGAATTTTATGCTATAACACTGAATTCTCTACAAAAACTCTACGGTTCAACCGAGTGCTCCTTATGACAGGGTCCTCGTTTCACACGCGTTTACTTCATTATATCCTTAATTGGAAGATCATGCAAGTGGGAAGTGTTCACGTTTTTGAAATAAGGACGTTGCGATGAAAACACTGAATAGTTTTTCCATGAATGCACTCAGTAGTACCGTTGTTAAATGTAAAAATTCTATGGACCAATACTGTTGAGCATATCTAAAAATATTACCTATATATATGTGGATTAAAATTTTACTCTGTCTGAGATTCTGTTACTCCAAAACTGTGTAACAAAATATAATTTAACATCATTATGGAGTGACTTCAGCACTCCCCATGCATAACTTCTAGAAAATGATAAACATTAAAAAATATCCAATTATTAATAACAAAATTAAGCAGACCTCAAATTGGAAAAGACAATTGTGTTTGTTTATCGGTATACTTGTATTCTTGGCCTTTGACTCCAGTTAAATTCTCCTCGTAATAAAAAGGAGTCTTTTTGGGGACGTTGACTGCAAATTTTTGTTGAGCTTAAAATATAATTAGTAAAACAGTTTTCCCGAAGAAAACTTCCCCACTTCCATAATCCAATGAAAAAATAAATAGTTTTTTTCATTAATACAATCAGGTCTTCCTTTCTCATGTGTAAAGATTATTTCAAATAAGACTCAGCACATTATTAACGCACGAAGAAATCGTCAAAGACTGCATTTCAAGAGTAATTCCTATGGAAATGCAAAATCTTAGAGTCTTTCTTCGTGCGTTACAAATGGATTTCCACCATTGCTCATTATTTACCACCAATTTGCTCGTAGCCATTTAAAAATATTGTGATATCGATATCTTAGAATTTATAGGTTAAATCTTATAAGAATAACTACTGTTTTAAGAAATTTTCTTTTAAATTATCCTGGTAGTTATTTATTCTACTAAACTAAAAGTATATCTCATGATTATTAATTTTTCATAACAGTAAATTTTCATTTTTCCTTAAATGCTATATGAAATAAATTTGTTGGCCACTTATCAGTAAGTTCCTACATTCTTGGTCATTGGTTTTCTTAAGCATCTGTTGCAAATTAGATTAGTCGAATATTTTGTAAAAATAATTTTTTTAAAGTAGATTTCCATCCCAGATTAAAAATTACCCTCATATCCTCGCACTGAAAAGATGCTCTTTACTGAGAGAAAAAAACAACACATTACTTCTGCTAAACATAAACTGTACAGTAAAAGTTTGCTGAAAAATTGAGGTGGATTCATCTGCCTCTCATCCTTTATTAAAACTCTATCTCTCCTAATTATCAATAACTGACGTGGGAGTCACAGAAAAGTTTATAACCAACAATAAATGATGGGAGAGAGGTCGTTGGATTGACTCAATACCTCTTAATTCCTAAACTAGATAGCCTTTGTTGCAACTATAATACGCGCAGAATTTTCAATGGTATTCCGATTTCGGTAATCAGAGTTAGATGATGGGAAGCTAATTTCTTGGAACATTAATCATTGGCACTGGAGTGGAGTAAGGTTTTAAGCGTGGCAGTCAATTGATTGATCAGAATTTCGATATTTTACACTCAAATGCCTCATGGCTTACTGTTAAATCATTTCAAACGACAGGGAACCTCTGTATTATCGTAGCCAAAGCAAGAAAAATGAGTTTAGAATAATTGCCAAAAAAACGCCTCAGAAATAGATTCAGGCAAAAATGGCTTGAACTTTGAAAAAGCGGCGAGTGGTTTTCTCATCAAGACTACGCGGCTTCGTCAACCTATGAGTTTGTAGCCAAGAACAAGACCTTTTTGCTTCCCCACCCACGCTACTCAAAATAATTGGCCCCTGTGACTTTTTCCTGTTCTCCTAACTAAAAATTCCTTTCAAAGGAAAAGGTATTGCCACCATTCCAGAGATAGGGAACATTCGACGGAGGAGCTTATGGGTATTCCGGAAGAAACGTTCCAGGACGGTTTCAAAAATTGGAAAAACCGTTGGAATAAGGCGGGAGAGAAGGTTGGGGAGAAGACTACTTTGAAGAGGACCCTGACCAATAAATTATTAGTAAAGTATTTTTTATAATAAATAAAGTTCGGGAATTTTTTTAACAGACCTAATATAATCCTAATATACAAACTGTGTACTTGTTTTCTGAAGCAACAGTATCACCAAATAGGCCTTTGAGGTATTCCAACGGCTCAGGCTTATTGTGGTGCAAGATAAACTCAGCTAAATTCATTGAAACCAATCTCTACTTCCACTGTACGAGTATATATGAGGTGAGATTTAGAGCCTGCACCCATCCAGTTCAATGCTTTTCAATATTTTCCTTAAAGTGGATATACTATATTTTCCTTTGCAGTTACCATTACTTCACATAATTTTACTCATTCATAATTGATTATTAAATATAGGCAACTATTAATAATTAATAAATTTTGTAGTTTCATAGAGCATATTTCCAATAAAAATAACTCCAAGTCATAAAATATTTTACTATTTTTATGTTATTGCTCATTTGGCATTCGGATACGCGAAAAGAGCTATAGTTAGATTCATCACTTAACGTATTTCGTGAGACTCCTGAGACAGCATTACTTCTACTAAAGGTACCATGGCACTGATCTAGTTAGCACAGGAGGCTGGACGCGTGAGCTGGACTCATTGTAACAAGTCCCATTAGCCGTATGCTGACAGACTTGCTATGTGGTATCAACAATCCTCGAACATAGAGCTCTAAGAGTATTACAGTAAAAATGGAGCTAGAATACCTCGTGGTCACTGGATTACCCCCGTTTCAGCTCTGGACCAGTTCTGTTCAGATAATAATTTTACATCTATTTAAATATGTAAAATATTATTTGCGGGGCTCTATCGTTATCAGTGACAATTCTTACCAACGTATCAGAGATGTGGCTACTTATAATTTGCTAAAAATTCTTTCATCTTGAAGCAAATAGTTATCATATCATATTTAAAAGTTGAGATACTTAAATGTGTTCAATTCTAAGTGTATTTTCATGACATTAATCCAAACACAATTTTGTTACACATTAATCTACCAATTGGTCTGTTTTTTTGGGCGGGATTTCTCATTCACGGACGTTTCCGTTTCGTACACTTGACTTTTTAATGTCAAGGTAATGCCACTAATGGGTTCGTTACTAGCAGTTCATCGGAGAGGTGAAATGTAGCAATGTTTCTCCTCTGTTGGGCCCATCAGAGGTGGCGGCCATTGTTATTCATGTGGTGCATAAAGTTTGCTTCTCGTCTCTTATTATCCTGAATGGGGAGCGACCGCTTCACCTCTACAGATGGTCGGAACGTATCCTCCTTTCCACAACCGGCTTTCCATTCCTCTCCCATTGAATTCACGCTGAAGAGTATGTATTGTGCTTTTTTAATTTTCCCGAGCTTTCGCGAGCTCCCTCCCTCCTCCATCATTATCTGTCCCCGCCTGCACCCTCTTTTTTGGTCTGAGGACATTTACCACAAAACGTTTGCGTGCAGTGGAAAAGTTGGGCTAAATTTTCCGTGCAATCTCGACCGAAGAGAACGTGTGCACATTCTTTTTATTTTCATAAATAGGCACGCAGTGCTCGAGAGAGCTTTCACGCTATTATCGTGCACGCAAATTCGTAACTTTGTACCTGAGAAATCTCCTCTTTATCCACCATCCTCTTTAGCTTCATTTATTCGTTTCGTTTATTCCAACGACACTACCCTGTTGCGGAACAATAAATGCTATTCCATTCGCTCGACCATTCATCTCTTTCTCTTCAACATTTCTCCCTCCCTTCACCTCTCCCCCCTTCTCCGCTGCTTCACCCTCATCCCTTTCACTCCACACTCCCTACTACTCCCCCGCCCCCACGGGCGCCCTCTCCTACCCGCTCCCCCGAGCCGGAGAGCCCCTTCCGCGGCCATTCTCTTCCCTCCCTCCTCTGCTAGCCTCACACACAAAACCCTTGTCCGCGATCGTCTCCCCTCTCTCTCACATTCCGTCCGGCTTAGCCCTCTCTCTCGTCACTTTCCGCGCACGACAAGACGGCACGAGCGGTAAACGTAGGTGGTGGAAGGGGAGGGGGGTGGGACGCGTGGAGACAAGTCTCCCATCAGAGGATGAGGTTTGCCGTTGTGCCCAACCTGAAGAGTCGGTGGTGGTGGTGGTTCAACTGGAGGCGAATGGGAAGAGAGCTTTGGAATAGGTTGCATACGTGGAAGAGGAGGGAGAAAGGGGGGGATGGTAGCACACGGGGCTGGAAAAAGAGAAGGGGCGGGAGGAAGGTATAGATGCGAGGGTGCGGTACCATCATGAAGACATCTGGTAAAACTTGCCATGAGTGCTTGTCGCGAAATGTCAGCCGAGCGCCAACGTCGTCCGTGACGAGATGGGAATAAAATTTAACAAGGAAAAAATTAACACGAAATGAAACATGAAGGTCGAGTGACACGCATGTATATTTTTTTAATTCCTCTCATCATTATTCTCTTCTTTTTTTTATTCTCGAGACTCACACCGCTGTACTCTTAAAATTCGTAGCTTTTTTTACGCTTCAACATTGCACTTTTGTTGTGCTTGCTCGAGTGGAGAAATAAAGGATGAGAGCAGGAGAATAGAGGGAGGGAGGGAGATGATGGTGAGAAGGACGAGTGAAAACTTGTGAATGCAATTTGAGCTTGCCGTTTTGGGCGAGCTTTTTCGATGCCAAAAAACAATTGTGATCCGAAGTGTGCGCCGGACTGGGTGGTCTTTGTTTTCGCACGGTATTGTGCGGGCCCACCTGAGCTTGTTCGGACGGGGACTCGCTGCCATTGTGCGCGGTCGTCGGCTGAGAAACGGGTGAGGCATTCACCGGCAGGTGAGGGACTCACGCAGCGTTTAGAGGAATTAGCTGCGGATTCTTGCAAGGCTCATACTATTGCTGGGAAAGAATTCTTTTCAAGATGCAACACGATTAATTTTTGGAAAGGATCACCTGCAACTTCAAGATGCGGATCTCGAGCTAACCAAAGCTTCATAAGTGAATCACAGTTAAACATTTATATGCTGGAGATTTCATAGATGCTGTTGTAGTATCTTTCCTTAAGAGTGTTCAACTAAATTAGATGTTCAATCAATGTGACTCTATAAGGAGTTAACTCAGAATTGAATAAATTCAAACCAGTCTGATTTTATACTGTACTTACATGTATATTGAAAATTATCTCTGATCTTCCAGACAACTTACGACTACGGAACAACATTTGAGGTGACATCCATTCATTTCGTGACCAGATAATGATCAAGATTAGATTTTTCCTATTGGAAAGGAAAAATAAATCACTCTTGTTGATGTTATAAAATTCGTACAATTGCGTTATATACCCAGTCAAACTTTTTCATCACTCAAATGCGTCTGAAATTTAAGGATAAAATAATAGGCTGGAAATTTGAGAAAATAAATTGTATTGCTGTTTGTACAAGTCAAAAATTAAAAACTAAGCTGGAAAATATACATTTAAAAGGCATAAGTAAGCAATTACTTCGACTAAAAATGGGAGCACTAGTCATCATTTAATGTTTGAGTCTTTTTCATATAGAATATTCTTAGAAAATACTACTTTAACCTGTCGATTGGCAACATTGAATCAGCCTAAATGCCGCCAGTGCAGCCATTAGAACCTAACGAAATATTTAAAGGCCGTGGTGTTTGGTGAGAAAGTTCAATTGTCGCTGCTGAATTTTTCCCGAGACGTTTAAATATACAGCATCTTGCTAGCAGTTTTCAGCAACACTATTGATATCAAAATAAATGTTTAATACCTTTTCCGTAGTTGATTAATGCATCATAGAATGTTCTCCGATGACTAAGAATTTATTCTAAATGACCGTACTACTCACAATAGAGGATTCACACACAGACATTACCAATTAATACGCAATATAATTTTCAAACCCTATCAAAAAGAATTTTATCAATTAAATTTTTTTTTCCAAACAAAAGCTAAATCTATGTCAGAATTTATGAAGCAGGGTTTCTTAACTGTGCTCGGTTGTAATTCATCATAGTTAATAACCGATTTCCCTTTAAAATGAAAGCTGAGTTTTTTTCTAGGGCTAAATTTGACAACAGAATCATAGGTGTCAGAATTTGATCAAAGTTACTTTCAAAAATCTTGACCAACAAACTAATTAGATCAACACAACACTTCACGGATTTAATTTTTTATTTTCATTTATTGTAGTAGTTAAAATTGAATATAAAAATGAATGATTTCGTTGGCAGTGGTAACTACTAAAATACTATTGCGTATAATTACAGATGTATACAGGAAATTCACGTGAAAGTCTCACGGGTGTGAAAAATAATATATATCAAATTAGCACTAGGGAATCTTTTTCTCTCAGTTCAAATTGTCGTCCACGGAATATTTGAATATTATTGTCACAAATCCTGTGAAAAATAAAATATTCCGGTCCAATCTGACGACCATTTATCTTTAATCTCCCGTTGCATTTCCATCTACGAAACGAATACTGGGATAAAGTATTACCTTTGTACTAATGTAAAACACATAATTTTTGAAAATATGCTCAGTCGTGCAAGAATTTGTCGTGTTTTTCCAGCAAATCCAAACCCAGAATGATTTTTTAACACCTGCTCACGAAACAAACTTTTCTCTGCACTGCATGTTTAATTCCAATATCTGGTTTTTCTGTGATAGGCACTTGACAGTGATGCACGCAAACCTTAGAGATGGTTTGGCGATGGCATGGAAAATCATACAATCGAAGTCAACTTTAGGGATAGAGTAAAATGCATACTGACTTACTGGGATTAAAAATATACTGAAGGAAATTGACTTATTAAAATGGCCATACCTGAAACCAATGATGCGAGCAATGAATATTTGAGGTAAAGGAGACCCGAGTAGTTTTTGTCTTACGAATAGAATAACGAGGAGCTGCACAAATTCAATAGTTGGAGTCTAACCATTTGATAATGCTGGAAGCAGGTATAAAGTTAACAGAATAAGCATAAAAAACATTAGGCCTACACCCATTTTCGTATCTAAGGTACTTAAATACCTGTATACTCGATTTGTATGATGTTCAAGTAGGACTGGACCCATCTAACTCATCTCAGTCCCTGCTGTTGGATGTTAGAAGATTTAGTCATTTGAACGATTGAAACATAATTATGCATAAAAAATAGGTTTTTTACAGAGCCAAAAAAATATTAATTATAACCTTTTCTTAAAGGTAGTTAATTATACGTAAACAGATTAAAAAACGAGCAATCTTTGCCCTAAAAAAGGTGGCATTGATAGATGTTGGTGCAAAACTTCAATGCTGCTGTGAAATATCGTTGCTTCCATTTTCACCAAGGCTCAAATGCGTGAGTAGTGTGCATGACAAATTAGTCTAAAAAATACACAGTTCATGAAACCTGGCAATTAATTTTGATCACAAAAATAAAAACACATTGGTTTTGCGTTGCAAAGGAAAGTTTATTTGCCAATGTGGTGATGTGGTCGAGCTGAAGTTGTGACATAGATTTTGAATTTTATATCTGGAGATAAATTTTAACGTACTTTAGCATATCAGGTTAATTGCGCAAGAAATCAATGTGTCAACCAGAATTTACTCGTTGATCAAATTTAGTCTCGATATTATGGTTCCTTTGACAGAATATTCCGATGAAAAACTTTGCGTAATATTATTGCTGCCTTTATTAAGGTACACACCGAACATGCGTTGAACAATACGGATACAGCCGATTTTGACAAATTGAAAAAAGTATTAAATATTTTGTGAATTGATACTATTAAACACTTCACCATTAAAATAAAGCAATGTGACTTTGCAAATTTGCTCAAAGATGATTTTTATAAAGCCTAAAAAGCTTTATACTCCTCTGGGCGTAATTTTTTAATGAACTAACTTGTCCCATGTCCGCATGTCAAAGGATTTCAAGCAAGCAAGAACAAATGCATCAAAAATGTTCACCAAAAGTTTTCGACAGTGGATGCAGCCAATTACATCGTAACCGGAAGGATAGATAAGGAGAACATTTGCACCGTCCCCTTCAAGTGTACCCGATAAACGTTCGAGCGGTCGGAAATCGTTGGGAAGCGTCTCAAAAAACTCAGCATAATTTTAAGTGAAACGTAAACATCCCCCTGCGCGGTCGTAAATAACCCACGACTCGTGGGAAGATGCCGCGCGTCCACTTACATTGCTCCGTAAAATATACACGGGGCGCTCGCCCAGCTCTCCTACCCCCCTCGCCGCCGCCACTCCCGGCGCACCCCGCATTAGACCAGCTGAGGGTGAGGGACGGGCGGAGGAGGTAAGCGTAGCGGAGAAAGCGGGGTGTACTGAAGGGAAGAGGGGAGGAGGAAGCGGGCATTCCAAATCCCTGGCATACGTCCCTCGGGGGATTACCCATAATGCCTCACGGGATGACCACCCACGTGACGGGCATCATCATAGTTGGGAGGCACTTCTGGTCCGGGGCGGGCGGCCGGAGCGAGCGAGGGGGGCGGGTGAGTTAAGGTGTGTAGGTGGGAGTGGTTCGGGGGGGGGCTGCGTGGGAAGCGGGTGGAGGGAGTTGTAGTGGAAGGCGAGGTTTGGGGAGGAGGGAAACAAATAAAAAATAAAGGAGTCACGCGGCAAAAAACTCCGGAAAAAAAGGTGAGTAAGGGAGACCGAGGGTGGTGGGGAGATCGAGGTAGCGAATGAAAAATTGAGGAGAGGATGCGGCCGCTTGGGTTGGTTGTGGGAGGAAAAAAGAGTTCGGCAGGGGTGGACTAGTGTGTGGATGGTGGGGGGGGGTCGAGATGAAGGGACTGTGGGGTCAGGGTGGAGGGAAAGGACTGCAGGGAGGGAGTGGGATGAATAGGACCAAAGGGGGGCGGAGGGCGATGGGGGGGGATAGAAGGGCTAAAGAGGAGAGAACGCTTGAAAAATGTGCAGGCTCGAAGGTTACGGAAATTTACGTTCGTTAGTGCTCTACGCAGATTCGACTCCATCCGAGGGAGAAGGAGAGGCTGGGACGGTTGTTTTTTGTTTGCGTATTTATTTTTTTTACGAGTGTCCTTTAAGCGAGAGGGCATTTCTATCCCCCCCTCTCTCTCTCTCTCACTCTCCTCCATCCCTATTTTTTAAACCATTCGAAGCGTACTCCTGGGGCCTAATTTAGTGTGCAACAGGATACGCGCCATGCAGTAAAACGGACAGTTTTCGTTGGCTGGTAGTTCCGTGCTGCTCAAAAGGGGTTTTAAGAGGGGTACGCGATTCCCTCTTCCACCCCCTTTGCCATCATGGCGGTTACGAAATCAATTCTCAACCGGTTAAAATGTTCCCCTTTATTGTGCCCTGTGTAGTCGGGGCAGGTAGTGTCGAGGGACGTGGAATGGAAGGGGCGGGAGGCGGGTAGTGTTGGTGGAAGGGGTAGGCAAGCGGTGGGAAGGGGGAGGGCGAGGGAGGTGGCAATCTCCGACCGCCACGGTGCGAGGTATTATTCTTCACCCGCGGGTGGCGGTTATCAGCGGAAACCGAACGAAATTTGTCCACAGAATATTCCCAACAATTCATCCGGATGAAGCATATCCAGCGTGGACGGATCCGATGAATTATCCAGGCGCAATAGGAATCTTTAATGTCTTACACAAAGCCAAAAAATTGTGAATTTTCAATATGAAAATTTTGAATGGAAGCAAGATTATTGCTGATAATATCTGAAAGCCTTATTAGGTAATAAGAATACATAATATCAGAGGTATAATTAACACGTGAGCGATATAACACTGACCAAGAAAGGATTAGAACATTTGCACCATAGTATCACAGCAAGCAAAGCACCTAGTCCGGAATAAATACCTGCTAGAATATTAAAAGAATTAGCAGAAGACATTGCCCTTTTTTTAGAAATTGTTTTTCTAAAATCGATAATCACTATGAGTTATCCATCAATATGGAATGGATGGATAATGGAAAAATTCTTTAGCTCATGACATTTTATGTGTCATGGTCACAATGGTTGTAAAACAAAAGTAAAATATATGTTTAGAACTAAGAGACCATGATGGTGTTCGTTACGACAATCTTCTACATGAAGGAAGCCCCGAGAGTGCATTTATATTAATAGCATTTAACATAAGGCGTTGGATTATTTTGAAACAAGAAATTGTAGTCTGTATATTTTTAGTACGCCTTTTAACCAATGGGTTTGAAATTCTTTTAATTTCAAACTTGCATTAAATAAATAGCAATTCGCAAATAAACATCGAATGAGCTCTTAGATAAAAAAAGAAATACCTACCGAAAAATAAGGAATGTATGCTTCATAAAAGGATTATTTAGTCGGTAAATTCTAAGGTATACTCTTTTTGATGCGTCGTTTTACTTAGAAGTTGCTTTTAGGCTGCTTGTTCGCGGTACGAACATGAGATAAACCTACTCTTTTTACAGTCGATTCATAGATAAAAGATGAGTTATTAACGCTTTTTTGATGTATTTGAAGGATACACTATATTTTAATTAGTTTAATTTACTTAAGGAGAACAACAATAACTGTAATTGCGTCAAGCAAACTAACTTTCTTCACCGAAAATAGTTCTGTAGAAAGTTTAAAGCGATCACTTCTTTAAGGGATAAAGGCAATGATGATTTATCTATCGTGGGTCAAAAACTGTGAGATTGCAAAGGAAAATGAATCTGTGATATTATGTATCACAGAAACTTAAAGCGTTTTTCTTTCTGCTTTCAAAAAAACTTGGAAAATGATTTAACGGCCTTGGTGGCAGCGGGGTAATGTCGTCGCCGGGTAATACTGAGGTCGAGGGTTTGATTTCATCTATGTGCGTTTTCTCCACGTATGGCTTGGGCATTGCCGGTCATATTTGTCGTTATTTCATTTTTACAATCCAATATAAAAGGTCAAACGTAGTTTTTGTTGGACTTTTGTCAAAAAGAAAGCAAATAAAAGCGTGTAAATAGGTCGTACTAGACTAAAGTAGTGCAAGCGGCTTCTTTCGGGAAATTTATAAGGAGTAGTCGTGGGGGTCGACAAAAGAATCGATCGTGATGTTGGAGGGCGAAAAAAATGAGAGGGCCTATGGCCGAGTGCGAGACGAGGGCAACCCCGACCGCAAGGGAAGGGAAGACGTCCAGGCAAGGCGTACGTAGAAGGTGGGCATACCAAAGTGCCCTGCAGTGGCCAAGACGGATCCGAGTTTTCTCCATTAGTCCACGACCTCGACGGACATTCTCCTCTTCTATTTCTGGAAGTTGATTGAAAAGTTCCTCCTTTTGGGAGGACTGGGAAGGGGGTGGGCTTTCGGAGATGTTTGGGAGTGGAATTGTACTGCGAGACTTGAGTGCTTTAGCAGGATTTTTAACTGGGGGATAAGAATTTTAAAGCAACGATTACTCCTCAGCATTCTAGGGAACCCGAGAACGAAACGGTATTCTCACAAAAAAAAGAATGAAGTTTCCCACGGGGGGAAAAGAAACGAGCCCGTTACATGGAAAGCAGGGCTAGACAAAGTTGCCGTTTTCCACTCCCCAAATCTTCCTCTCATGTACCCAACGAAGAACGGCGCGTCGAAAATATGATATTGAGCCCAGTCTCTGTTTTTATCGATTTCTTGGCGCGGGGAAGAGACGCCTCGAAAGAAGTTCATCACGGCGTTTAGCACCTTTAAATTTTCACTCGGCGACCGGAATCGGGAAGTATTCAGCATATCGATCGCGAAACCTTTTTAAAATTCTTATCTTTCGCCATTCTATAGCCACCGACTTGAGATGGCTTCAAAGGTCTTAAATTTCTTGGGGTGAAATCAGTGCTAAATTCTACGGTTACATGATTTATCGCCCGGGCGAAGCTTAGAGACTGAAGGAATATAAGTGCTCGATAAATTGCAGAGGCTGAAGATGAAAAGCTGAGACCTGATACAGGGAGATATCCAGTTAATACCCATAAAAACGTTATTGTCGTGTCCCTACTTTTGTTCACCTCGGGTAGTGTTACTCGGAATACTTAATGAAGGGCAGGACGTGAGGATGGATAACCAGTAGAGTCCTAAACTACGCGGTACTATTGACAGAGGAAGTGGGAAGGTGAAGAATGGAGGCCTCCCTCTACCGCCCTGCCGTGGAGAAAAATATTTTTTTAAATTGTTCCTCTCATCCTCCCAGTGGGAGCCAATCAACATGCTTCATCTTCAGAAGTTTTCCATTTGCATCTTTCCAAGTTCTTCGTCTTTAAATCACAGACTACGTTGCATTCCTTTTGTTATAATACGGTTCCTATTTGGATAAAATTCCTCTCACGAAATAGGCTTACCTTTACCAATATTTTCTTGATACAGTCAAGTTTTTATCTCATATATTTGCACTTTTTCTAATATTTTATATTACAAACGTATTACCGTAGACCACTTTGTCATACTTAATGTAGCCAGCTAATGTGCCTTATGTGCAATATCCTAAGTAACCGAATAACCTGCAGATGTTCGTGAATGATCACATATAAATCATATAGTCTTCCGATAATAAATAAAAATACTTGGTGGAGGCCATACAACACGGAAATAGAGGCAGATTTTTCATAATTTTGTCATCACCCATATTTGCATGTTGGTTTGGTATGCGCAGTAATCCATGACCACCAATGCGACCCATATATTTTATTTCATCTTCTCTCCCTTCACCAGGGAGCCTCTCTATGCCAACTTGGATAATGCGCAGATACATTAAGCCGACGTATTTTCTTAAATCATGATTTATTTCTGCAATTTCTATAAAATATATTCAGAATTACTGATAGTTGGTTGAATGCTACTCTCATAGAAAAATTGAAGGACAACTTTAACTTTCCCTAATTTACATTCAACTTCCTTAAAATTCTAAATACTTTTCGTGATATTTCGGGAGAGTATTTACAACTTATCATTGAGTAGGATTTTTGTGGAAGAACAGGAGGTTATAATGTTTTTCCTGAGTGAATTTTTCCAGCATTTTTCGACAAATATGCAAATGAATTAACTTACGAAGATCTTGAGCATCTAAAATCGAACTTTTCTTCAACAAAGCTTTTGAAATAAAACTGTCAACCCTTTAAGTTTGCTAAGCGGCACCTTGTATGCAGCTGCGGTGAGTGTATTATTGACAGAGAAAAGTACCCATGATGTTTACCACGATAGAGCGGCCCAAAAACAACAAATGAGTCTATTTTTCCGTCGCCTGCTCCGCGTGAAACAGCTCCAGAGGCTCGCCAAACCAAAATCCGGATATACTTACGAGAACACTCACCCGCGAGCGATGAATTTTCTCGCCAACTCGCTCTTCCTCGTGCCGGTGGTAATTCATTATTATAAATTGCCACGCGGAGGAGCATTAGGTAGCCAACTAACGATCCAATTCTGCCAACGTCCTTGCATTTTAACGGGAGGAAAAACGGCACCCCCTAACCACTCCATCGCACTCTACCGCTACACATTATGGCGTACAACTGTGTCGCGAAATTGGGTCCATGGTTTTTAATGCACTCCTCACGGAGCGCGGCTTCGTTTGACTTCCTCGTGTGGCTCGGGGCAGGAAGACTGGGAATAAGAGGAGAAGAAAGAGCTCACGCCACGGCAGAGAATGAAAGAGTGCTGACGACGAAGGGATAGAAGGGAACGAGAGAGATTGAGAGAGGGAGGAGAGTTGTAATTACGGCCGAATAAAACTCATCAAAAGGAAGTAAGTATTTTTAATGGCGAAAAACAAAACACCACGGTATAAATGATTACGCAGGTAGACCGAGCTTTCAATCAACCGGGAAGAAACCGAAAGAATACGTACTTTCCTCCGTGAAAATGGGACGCGGGACGGGATGAATATTCTACGGCCGACACATAGCAACCATGTTTATGCCAGGAAATTGACCCGCAGTCATTTACACTCCTCGTTGCAGGCCGCAAAAATAAAATGAATAACTAAATCCTTTCGGCTGGCTGGCTCGTGAAAGAGTAGCTTCTCCCTCGATAATGACGGCTCATCAATAATTTTGCCTCAAGGGCGAAGGGATTTTCAACTCGCCCGCAGTAATCAGAGTATGAGTGGGATTATTGTTATCGCGCCCTGATTTCACCGTCCGACAAAATGAAAAAATCGGCAAAGCCAAATAATAATAATAAACAAAAAATATAGCACCACATTAAAGTTTTGGGATGTTTGCTACAGCCTAAATGGTGACTGACGTTGTAGAAAGAATGAGCTAGAAAGCAGGTGAAGCCATTTCGTCGCCGTGGAATCAGCGTACTCATGAACCTAAAAATGATAAAAGTCTCCTCTTTAAAATAAACAGTTAATTTTAATTGGATTTTATAAAGACTTGTTAACTCCTCGACTGATTACGTTGTAACTTTCGTCTCCAAATAAAAAGAACGAGGAGTCTCTTTCAAAATTATCTATGAGAAAGGAGGATAGTTAGCCTAAGGTTAAAAAATATCATGTATTTTCGAGTAATCGTTGCCTCATTGCCTACCAAGAGTCTAGAGAACGAGTTCTAATTCGAGTCAAGTGATTTTCTTTACGACTTTCAAAAAAAATTGTCAATTCTCTCTCCATTTTTATAGCCATGGACTTGAACTCCTGAACTTCGAGGAAACACGTAGGATATCTCCGTGTTTTCTCGAAATGTAGAGGCAAAAAAGCGCAAGAGGTGTTAACTGTACTAATACGGATGCAAATAATTCTCACGGCCGAAAGCCAAATGCGAATAACTTCATTCAGATTCCTATATCTTACTTAAAAGACATCGCTAGGCGAAACCTTTCAAGTGATGATTGAAAAAAAGTAGTTTATCTTTTATTGTATTGAGTATCAAAACCGATAATGCACGTGAACAGATAGATACATTTCTAGTATCTAATCATCAATTCTTGTGGAATAAAAAATTGCCCAATATAAATTCCATAGTTGTTTTCCTTGACCAAATATTACAGATTTATAGTATTTTGAGGAGTTTAAACTAATATTCTTCATAGAAACTCAGAAAATTGTAGAATATTGTTTCTCCTCTGTAGTAATCCAACCTTTTGAGCACAATTTAATCTTAATAATGTATTAGCTACATTTGAGAACATGGTTTTCAGTCGTAACGTTTTAGGTGGAGGGTTTTTGCCTATCCCAATATTAGCAAGTTTTATATTTTAAAATAAATAATCTCTCAATTCGATTAATCTTCGATAGATACTCGTGAAAAAAAGTCAAATAGCTGGTTGTCTACTTAATAAAACTATGGCTAATAATTGATACTGTAATAAAAATAATATATGATAAAAACTAATAATTTGATACCATAAATAACAACAGTTTCGTAAATATGTAATTAAATTTTAGAGATCTACTAATGTGGAAATTGATATAGTTGTGTGGAGAAAGTAAAACAATGGTTGGGATAGTAGCGAAGTTAAAAAAAATATTCATCATCTCACGTTAACTGTAAAGCTAGAACGTTGCCCAAATTTAAAATTACCCACCTATTTCCCTGTTTTGTTGTTTTCACCCATTTTCCGACACGCTTTGTAGCCCCTGTCGGTTCTGGGTAAAACAAATTGCGGCGGATTTTGATTCTCGGGAAATTTCCTGCTGTTTGCTTTCGTTTTGTGTACCCTTATAACGTATACATGCGTCAATAAATTGGAAATACAGACCCACAAAATGATAAAAATGTAATGATTCATACCACCGTGATGCAAAGAATTTCCCTCATGTTTTTATTTCAGTTCGTTGTGCATAATTAATCATCAGTGGAACATGATATATGAAATTAAAAAAAGGTTAATCCTCAAAAAGAGTGCGGAGTTCCCGAAACCTGCAACGCCGACTCGATCGAGACCTGCCGTGTTCTATGCGGTCGCGGTTAACCCTGACATATCTGAAGAGAACACAGTTCGCTGTCCTCAAAATGATTCTACCATCCATTTCACTGCACTATACAGTACCTCAAGTCGCGTTTACTGAGTACGAGTACACAGCTTCCTAAGGATTTATAATCTTGCCTTCCTATGAGATATGGTTGAAGGTTTCGCAATAACTGTGCTCTTATGAGTGAGGTACATAGAGGTAAAAATTGTGGTAATTGAATCTCACTATAATTCAAAGCTGGGGAGAGCGAAAATTAATGAACGCTTTGTTTTGAATTTATTGAACTCGTTTTTAGAAAAAATCTTTCAAGGAAATGTAATTTGTTCATATTTTATTATTTTTATATTTATTCTGTGTCATAGCATAAAACGAACTAATGGAAAGGTGTGTTATCCTTTTCACAGAGATACATTACAAAGAACTGCGAATATATGCAGAAGACTTTTTTAAAAATTTACTTTGAAATTGTCAGTATGGGCTTTGCGCAAATTGAACCGAATTTTGAAAGTAATTAATTTTATCTACTGAATCTACAACTCGGATGTTTCCATTAAAAACACGAACATTGAAAAATTAGAAGAAACGCGAAAACAACTTCAACTTTTGCTATCGCATATGTCAGCATCTGACATATTCGATAGCAAACCTATTCCCGACTGTTTGCAATAAGTCTAAAAAATAACTAAGATATATTTAACCGTTACTCACCTTGTAACCTCCGCCAATTCTACGCGTTTTTAATAGATTATGCCAATCTGTAATGCCCGATATGAGTTTTCATTAATAAAAGTCTATTTATTATTTTTCATGAGTACAGGGGTTCACTTCAATAGCCACATATTAATCCATTTGCTTTGCTTTGAAAACTTTAAGAATAATTTATTTCATTCGTAGCAAAGTTAATGGTTCAATAAGTCACATGCATACATGACTGGAATCTGTTCATTTTCCAATATTTCACACAGCTGCGATCAATGAGAGTAAACTGAAGCTATAGTAAAAATAAATCTTTTATTTTTCACTTGTGCACTCTTCTCATTCACTCTGTCACCCCAACCACTCTCTTCTCAGCCAGCCGTCAAGTTCTTTCGCTCTTCCCTGCAACTTAGCGAGTAATATGCGCTGCAAACGTTCAGAGAGAGTGGGCGGGGGAAAACGCGTGAAATGGGTGCATCAATACGTCGTTACAAGATCGTTTCGCGTGACTTCAAAGCGGGAGCGACGGCGTGGGAGGGGGATGAGATAGTGCAACTTCTTCACTTGTCCCTTTCCTACTAGCTATGCTCCCCACTCCATGTTTCAACCGTCGTCGTCACGAAACTTCGAGCATCAGGACGTGGCATTCAGTCCGCATAACTAAAACAGTAATTTCTTGCAGCTTGTCAGGTTTAGTTATCCAAAGGTAGTTAATAATCGTGACCCCATTCCGCACTGAGGGCAACCGACGGGAGAGATGATCAAAGTCTCCTGTACGACCAGTCAATTTGCATCTGATATCTTGTGTTTACCCTGATAGCGTCTTCCGGAAGTCTGATCGTTTTGCCGGAATAAGGAGGAAATGCAGGAAGTCGCCCTGCAATTTAATCGTTCGGTGAGAGAGATATAGGCAAGATTTATGTTTTGGATTTATACCCCGCCTGAAAGCTCTGTCTTTAATTTTCCCGCCATGGTCCTGTTTAGACGGAGATAAATCCGAGTTTTATTTTGGGGTGTGTTTAGCTCTTTAGCGCTGAGGACACCAGCGGAGGAACTGACGCTGATGTCTGGGCCGGATCAAACTTTTGACTCCAAAGTAAAACTCTTCTAATGAAAACTCTTCCATCACAATTTGCATCAGCCATGTCTGCATGACATTTTTAGTGGACTAGGGCATTTTTGTCGCCGCAATGACAGATATAAAACTTCCTTGGCAGAAGGAATTTCATAATGTTTCATTAAAGCTAATAATGCCCTTTACTTAAGAATTTTGCATATACACGTATGCACATTTCAATAAATGAAGAAGTGAGATAGCGCTATCGAACAAAAGCATAGAGAAATAGTATGTGAGACACTCACAAGTTTCATTTGAGTGTGCTTCTCTGTGATTATGTTCGATAACGCTATCTTTCTTCATCCTTTACATTCTAATTCACATCAATTGTTTATATCACTATCACATGGTCCATGGAATATACATGTGTGTGTATATATATATATATATATATATATATATATATATATATATACATATATATATATACTACCTTGTTCAAAAAGTTCCCGGAATTTATTCAGAAAATTAAAAATACAAGTTTATTCATCTAAATCTATATTGTCCCCTTCAAAGTAATCCCCATCGACTGCAACACACTTATGCCAGCGCTTGATCCAATCCTCGAAACATTTTTTATATTCGGTTTTCGGTATGTCCATCAGTGCTTCCTGCGATTTTTCCATTACTTCCTCTCGGCTGCTAAAACGCGTTCCCCGTAATGGTTTTTTTAACTCGATTGAACAGAAAGAAGTCACAGGGAGCCAAATCAGGTGAATTCGGTGGCTGTTGGATGGTATTTGTTGCATTTTTCGTCAAAAAATTACGAATAATGATAGCACTGTGCGACGGTCTCGACGCACTGTGCGACGATTTCTGGTCTCTTTCGGCGAATTGCTTCACGCAAACGTCTCATAACGCCCAAATAATACTCTTTGTTTACTGTCTGGCCTTCTGGCAAAAATTCATGATGCACTACACCGTTGTAATCCATGAAAACCGTCAGCATTGCCTTCTTTTTTGACTGAAAACGACGTGGTTTTTTTGGTCTCGGCTCATTTGGTGAACGCCATTCACTTGCCTGATGTCTGGATTGCGTGTCGTACTCATAAACCCACGTCTCGTCTCCAGTAATGATCCTTTTGATGAATGTGGGATCGGATTCAGCCTCGCAAATCATGTCTTTTGCGACGTCAACACGGTCTCTTTTTTGCATGAAATTGAGATCTTTTGGCACCAACTTTGCTGCTACACGACGGAAACCCAAATCATTAACCACAATGTCTTGGGCGGATCCATAGGCAATGTTCAAGTCCTCTACTATTTCTCTGATGGTTAATTTGCGGTTATTGACCAACATTTCTTTTACTTTATCAATTTTTTCACCGACTTTCGATGTCGATGGTCTGCCACTGCGTTCATCATCTTCGATTGACTCACGACCACTTCTGAACCGCTCGTGCCACTGGTAAACGACCGTTTTTTTTAGAGAATCGTTGCCGAAACACTTTTCCAACATTTCCAACGTCCGTGCGCCACTAAATCCGTTTTTTACGCAAAATTTAATACAAGTTCGTTGTTGCAAATTTAAATCCATTTCTGCAATTGTAAAAAATCGCCAACACACACAGAGATAGATGTACTCTTGGCTACGTAACTTTTGCAAATGTCAAGTTATGACACTAAGATTTAAAGGGAATATCAACAACAGATGTAACAATTTAACAAAAAAAACAGAACTCAAATTGGAACGATGGGAGCGCCACACGGTGGTTATTCCGGGAACTTTTTGATCAAGGTAGTATATATATATATAGATAGATATATAAATATATATATATATATATATATATATATATATATATATATATATATATATATATATATATATCCCATGGACCATTTGATAGTGATGGCGGACTGGATTGCGACAGCAGGTGAAGGAAGAGATGGTGATAGGCGAGCGACTACTGCTTAGGTACGAGGAATAACCGCGGGGAGAAAACAATTGAGCTCTATATGAGACAGAGATTGGCCATCACTAACACTTGGTTTAGACACCATAAAAGGCGTATGTATACATGAAAATTTCCAGGTTACTCAGAAAGGTATCATTTGGACTATATGTCCTTAACTTACGGTTAGATACAGGCTTAGTAACAGTGTGATAAATTCGTACAGCTTGCCGGGAGCGGATGTGGATTCTGACCACAATTAAGTTGTTATGATGTGTAACGTCCGTTTCAAAAAGATAAGGCAGGGGCGGCGGGTTAGGGAATGGAATGTAAAAGCATTAAATGGATTAACGAGGAAGGAGTACAAGCAGGATGTAGAGAAAATTATGGATGACGGTAAAGTGCTGAGTACTAACGAAGAAAAATGGGAATGTATCAAGAAAGTGATATCAAAAGCCGCAAAAGACACTATAGGAACCGCTACCGGGAAAAGGAAAAGGAAACCATGGGTCACGGATGAGATGATTGCAAAGATGGATGAGAGAAGAAATTTGAAGAATGTAAACACAGAGTTAGGCAAAATGAAGTACAAAGAGATAAACAATAAATTGAGAAGGGCCACAAATAAAGCAAAAGAAGAATGGTGGAAAACGCAATGCGAGGACATGGAAAGTTTCCAGAGGAAGGGTGAAAGTGGTGTGCTATACAGCAAGGTTAACAAGAGAAATGGTAGGAATATATAGAAGCACTCTATGGTAAAGAAATTAGACCAACAAAGTTAGACATAGAAAAGGAATATAACGTAAAGGAAGAGAGCATAGTTACAGACATACTCGACATAGAGAGGGAAAGGGTATTGAAACCAAATAAGGCCACGGGAGTATACAGCATTCTTCCGGAACTACTGAAATGTTTAGAAAAATGTGGCAAGAAGGCCCTATATGGACTAATTCGTAGTATCTATGAGGAAGGAATCTGGCCGGAAGACTTTGTGGGATCAGTGTTAGTTCCTATTCCGAAAAAGGTACCGAAGGATTACGAAATGTGAGCACTACAGAACAATAAGTTTAATATCCCACGCTGCTAAAGTTGTTCTCAGGATCATCAACAAAAGGATAGAGAGTAAGGCAAATGATCACTTAGGGGATGATCAGTTTGGGTTTAGGAAAGGAAGAGGTACGCGTGATGCCATCGCGGTAATGAGATCACTAATCGAGAGGAATATAGAATACAATCAGGATAAACTAAACTGTGTCCGACAAGTAAGTCAAATGATATCGTACATGGCTTAATTTATTTATTCCAATGTATCCGGTCTAAATATTTTGAGCTAGCTTGTTAAAATTTATGACTGGCCAATGCAGACAAGCGGTGAGTATAGGCTCAAAGTTTGTTCTCTTTAAAGAATTTTTTTCATTTAATCCAAAGAATGTGTTTTTCCTTATCATATACTCCAACAATTTTTCAAGTACGTCTCAATCGGTAATATTTTTCTTCCGCAAAACGTAATTTCCGAAAAACCTAATCAACCAGTGCGCGGTCTAATAAATACCACTGTTAGTTTAGCGAAGCAGTGACAAAATTTTGCGAAAAAGAAGAACCATCTTTTAAAATAAGAGCATGATATATAATCGATGAGATGCGTGTCCAGGATTTGGGAACATGCTTTGTAGTCGAGAAATGTAATCATTAAACGATTTCAAAATGAGCATAATTTACACTTAAGCAGCCAGGAAGAAATAAAAAAAAACATATTTTTATCATACTAAATCGGTCAACTTCCAATAAAATCAATTTCAGAATTTAAAGCAATGTGAAAAGAAAGAATATTACTTAGAAAAAAGCCTGCCAATCTCTTGACGATGATTCTGTAGCATAAAAATCGATCAGGTTCTTTCTACACGATTGAGTGAAATATGAACAAGTGTCTTTGGTATTCTATGATGTGACTGCATCACGCTGACCACCAACTAGCATCAATGTATTTCAAGTAAGTATTTACAGAAATCTTTACTGAGAAATTCTGGGAAGAATTAATTCTTCTAAAATATATACATAACAATTTTGGAATGCAGAGTTCAATTAGATGGCTACGCGAAGAATACCTAATATTAAATAAAAAAATTGTTATCAACAACTTTAAGAGTTGATTAAAATGTTAATAATTATTTAATGTAATGTTGTAGTTAGCTTTAAATCATAATATGAACTATAAGGCCAAGGTAATAGCGTTTATCTATTTCAAATTTAGATTTATATTTCCATATTTATCCTCTTCTCCTTGCAAAACTGACTGAAAGGCTGGATATTTTGAATGAAAAGCCATGTCCCCATTTTTTCAAACTTAGTAGAAATTACGTGCTCATGTATAGTGAGTAATTATTTTATGGTTTAGGACAGCTCTATTCCTAAGAAGTTTAGTGATTTGCGATAATTTACTTTCTTGTTACCTTAGCTTATATATCTCTAGTTTCTACTTATTTATTAGTCTCTTGGGGCCACCATATTTTGTTCGTGAAGCATAGATCGGGTAACTGAAAAATTTGAACTCCCGTCTGAGGCCTGGATGCCTTATGATACTTGGTGCAATAGCGTGACGTAATTTTAGCAGTTTGAAAAGAAAAAAAGCCAAATACTTAGTCTCCACAAGTGGATGAAATACAAGATACATGAGAGGTGGAGTAGGCGGAATCGGGGAAATCACAAGTGCAAAAACATTTCCTTGACCTGTCCATGAACCACGGATATTTCGACTTGCCATACCTATGCTCAGTCGAAAGATCTGTGGTTCAATACCGGTCAAGGAAACATCTTTGTACTTGTGAACTGCTCGATTCCGCTTTCCCCACCTCTCTTGTGTTCGTCTTTTATGTGTGTTTCTACCCATTTTACTAGCATCAATTTCCATGTGAATGTATACATGTTCACCATATGGCGTGTTATCGTGTTTGAATATATGTGTGTATACATATATATAATCATATGTGTATACGGAGATGAAGCGGGCGTTTGCATACATGCATATTTATATCTATAATTTTTTTTGGGTAAGGTAGGTTTTGGGATGGACACAACTATCAAAAAATATTTTGTGACTCCAAACAAAACCCAATCCAGCAACCTACTCTACATCAGGTCCCTCTTCATCTCTATGTACTTCCTTCCTCCCTTCACCCCGTCCAACATCCCCATCCTTTTCCTGTCCATTCCTCGTTTGCCTAACATTCTTCCCTCTATTACTGTCTTCCGTCATTACGGACCTTCATCCATTTTTGCCTGCCTCCAAAGAATATCTCCCAACAAACCCCTCTCCTCGCCCAATATACCCAATACTTCCTCATTTGTTTTCCTTTCAGTCCATTTCACCTTCTCCATTCTTCTCCCCACGCACATTTCATCAGCATCCAATCTACGTCTATCCTCCTGCTTCAGTGACAACGTTTCTGCGCCGTACATAGGCTACGCTCCATTTCAAAGTTTTTACGAGTCCTTTCTTAACCTCCCTACGCAACGTCCCCGTCATCAACTCCCTCCTTGAAAAAGCCTCTTTACCTGGCGCAAATCTTCTCCTTACGTCCCTACTACTTTGACCGTATTGGTCCCAAACACTTCCGAGACACGCAAACTGTTCTACCTGCTCTATTTTTCAGCTCCCTATTTTAATATTTAACTTAGCCATTTTCTTTCTTGCTTGCAACCCTTTGGATGACTGACCAATTAAAGCTTGGTCATCAGCAAACTTAACTGATTTTATGAATTCCCCTCCGACTTTCTTTCTTACCTCCAGTTCTTCCCATGTCTCTGTAATCATTTTCTCCACATATACGTTGAAGAGCACCGGTGATAATGGGCAACCCTGCCTTACCCCTCTTCCTAACACTGCCCATCCGGACTCTCCGTTCCCCACTTGCACCTGAACAGTCTGAGGCATGTACAGGTTGCGGATCAGTCTCCTGTCCCTCCAATCCATTCTTATTTTCTGCAATGCACGCATTAATTTTTCCCAATTCACTCTATCAAACGCTTTTTCGAAATCTACAAAACAGGCAAAAACGTCCTGATTGTATTTTATATTCCTCTCGACTAGTGATCTCATTACTGCAATGGCATCACGCGTACCTCTTCCTTTCCTGAACCCAAACTGATCCTTCTCTAGATAATCATTTGCCCTACACTCTATCCTTTTGTTGTTGATCCTGATAACAACTTTAGCTACGTGGGATATCAAACTCATTGATCTGTAGTCCGCACATAATTTAACCTTTACACATCAGGGGTAGGGGGCCAGTTCTTTTCCCTGTGCTGGTAATGGCTTCCCAGGAAGATCTGGTTCCCAAAAAATCGCATACCTTGGTTGGAGCTGCAGGTGACCAGAGTGCCTTGCCCGGAATTCGAACCCCGGACCCTCTTGTCCAACCTCCAGCGCAGTAGCCTCCTGTAGCCCAACACTTTACCCCCTGGACTACTGCGACCGAATTTATTTGTATATATATATATATATATATATATATATACCTCGCTATACCTCCTTCTTCCACTCTCAGACACAGCGCCCGAAGTTCCGTCCGCCGCCCCCCTTTGAGCCTAAACCTTTACCCCCGAATCACCCTGTCGAAATCTTTATTAATCTTTTCCTATCTAAAATATCTAGTCCCTCTTTCCTCAACTCTCTGAATCCTAAACCGAACCTCTCCCCTGCAGAAGAATCCGAGTTGAGAAAACTAATAAAACCTGGTCATCACCTCCGCTGACCAAGGCTCAACAGTGGTAGTCTTAAACATCACTGATTACCTAAAAGAAGCCAACAGATTACTCGCAGACACTTCTTCCTACAAACATATTCCGGCTAACCCTAACCCTGCATTCCAAAATGAAATTATCGCTTTCTTCCGCGACAACGGCCCTAATGAAAACCTATCCCCCAAAGACATCTCCCTCCTTTCACCTTCCTATCCAAACACCCCCCATTTCTATATCCTCCCCAAGATACACAAACCAGAAAACCAAGGGCGACCTATAGTCTCCTCTCGCAACTCCCCGACCGAAAGAATTTTCGCCTTCGTCGACCACTATCTCCAACCTTTAGTTCACTCGTTACCCTCCTATGTCAAAGATTCCTACTACTTCCTCAGTCTGCTCCACTCAATTTCCCTCCCTTCTGACACCAAGATCATTATGGCCACAATTGACGCCACATCCCTACACCTCCATTCCTCACGAAGAAGGCCTTGCTTCCCTACGCCACTTCCTCTTCAAACGCCCTAGCCCACAAACTCCAAGCACCGATTTTCTCATTGACCTTTCTAACATCATCCTCATCCGTAACTCTTTTTCTTTTAGCGACAATTTTGACCTCCAAATCAAGGGCTGTGCCATGGGAAGTAGATTCAGCCCGTCATACGGTAACCTCCACCTCGGTGTCCTGGAAGAGAAGTTCCTTTCCAGTTACCCTCTAAAACCCCTTCTGTGGCTTCGGTATATTGATGACATCGTTCTACTCTGGCCACATAACATAGACTCCCTCAATTCCTTCATCTCCCAACTCAATGATTCCTCATCTCTTTCTTTCACTTCCAACATCTCATCATCACAGATCACTTTCCTCGATGTTAATATTTCCCTAGCTAACAACAAATTTCTAACCTCCGCACATACTAAACCTACTAACAAACAACAATACCTTCATTTTAACAGCTGCTACCCCTACCACACCAAACGCTCCCTCCCTTACTTCCTCTCTATCCGCGGGCACCGCATTTGCAACCATCCCGAATCCCTCAACAAATACCTCAACAACCTTCACCATTCCCTCCTCCATAGGGGATATCCAGATTCTCTCCTTCACAAAAAATCCTAGAACAATCCTACACCCCTAATACTCCCTCAACCACAGACTCCCACCCTCTCTCAATATGCACCACCTACTTCCCTGGCAACTAGTCTCTTAAATTCATCCTCAATGACCTGTACCCCATCCTCAAAAATCACAACGTATCGTCCAACCTTCTTCCCAAATGCCCTTCTGTTACCTTCAAACGGCCCGCCAATCTATCAGATCTCCTCAAATCCACCAAGTCTCTTTCCAAATCCCCTCCCACCCCCAGGATCACACCCACTCTGTACTTGCGAGCAAGATGCAAAACTTGTCCTATTTTCACCATCCCACCTTTTAACTCTCTCCCGCCCTTCCCCCACTCCTCATGCACATCCCAGAATGTAATCTATCTTCTGACTTGCAAACTTTGCCCGGCATTTTATATAGGCCAGTGTTCTACACCCCTGAACCTCAGGGTGAACAATCATCGCGCCTCATGTAATCCGTCTTCCCCGTCCGCGGGTCTTCCCATCCCAAAACATGCCCCCCACTACAACACCCCCTTCAACCACTGTTACAATAGTTCCGTTCTAGCATCCCTTCCCCCATCCGATAACCCTATAAAATTAAAAACAATAGAAATGACATTTATATGGCTGTGTAAAGTCTGTCAACATCCGGGTCTCAATGTCGTTCACTAAACGGGTGGGGGGGGCTGGGGTGGATGGGTGGGGATTTGTTTCTTGCGAGATGGTGGGACAATTTATTCATCCGCATACATTTTGTCATCCATGTCCTGGGTTTTGATTTGTCGAGCCCTTATGATGACTTTGTGACTTGACGCCTTGGTCATGGGTGTTGTGGTATCCGTGGATGAATTGTTAGTTTTCTGTGTCGCTTGTTACTATTTCCGCATCTTCACTATTCCATCTCCGCTCCCCTCTGGCCTCCCTTTCCCCCTCCATAACCCCCTCCTTCACCCCTCCCCCACCACCTGTTCTCCCCTCCGCTTTCTCCCCCTCCACATACCCCTCCTTCACCCCTCCCCCACTACCTGTTTTTCCCCCCTCCCTCGTCCCCTTCTCTCTCTGCAAAACATACCCATTTTCCTCAGTCCTATCTTATCTTCCGAAGAAGACGGATTTCGAGTCCGTCGAAATGATCAAGAATTTACGTGTGAGTGTTCTTTTTATGTGTTCTCGTGCTGTGTGTTGCTGTCTAAGTTATATATATATATATATATATATATATATATATATATATATATATATATATATATATATATATATATATATATATATATATATATATATTTCCATACATACTTATAAATAAATGTATGCAACCATAAGCACAGTAATCAACCCGAAAGTCGATTTGGCGAAACTAATTTAAACGACCTAAAGGGTGAAATCCTAATTAGTGTGCGTGTAGTGCAACGCGTTCTAAAGTAGATTTTAAGGAAAGATATGGGTTACATGTACAGAGCAAACAAAGTTAGTGGATTAGGTTTTGAATGCGAGTTCCAAGCCGAAAGGCGGTTCCTAAATCGGAATTTAACCACGTGGCTTCCGTTTACCAACTTGATACCCAACCCTAGGCCATTAGGTAAAATAATGAACCCCTGCCATTATCTACTAACCGGGGTAGTCTAGAGACAAGGGAGGATGGCCCGCGAACTGAGCCCCATAGACTTGTAATCCGTCTCTTCCCCTCGCGTGGAACCCCCATGAGAGCATGGAAGCTGTAGCGATTTACACGCAGTCTCAGCCCCGCATTAATAGGCGAGACGATCGCTGGGTTCTGATCCGGTCGCGAGAGAAATGCACGCGATGATCGTTAATACTTCCATCCCGCATGCACGATGACACTGGAAAAGAGCGTTCGTGACTCGTTCTTTGTTTGCGTTTGGAGACTCCATCGAGTGGGAGGGGGGGAGGCGGGGAGCGTGGGGACTCGGAAGGGCCCCTGTTGATCTCGTGGCTTGTAACGGTGGCGTGGATAATGGGGTGAATGGGGAGGGAGGAGCTATGTGATGGTCTTGAATTGGAAGGGTTTACGGGGACGGGAAAGGGGATCGGAAAGGCTCGAAAGGGAACTGGTGAGAGGGTGCGACATGGCGCACAAGGAGGAGGGTGGAGTGGTGGATGGAGTTAGTAGTTGGCGGTTGCGGTAGGTGATACAGGGGGAGGGATAGAGGTCGGGATTGTTGCGGCAGAGGGGATGCTGGTTCAGTGTACGTGCGAGCAGGTCGAACGGCGGAATAAATTTATTGTAACGGCCCCTAATCGATAAGTACGCAATACTTTTGAACTTCGCCGCGTTGAATTCCCGCCCACCCACGCCCCGTCTTTCGCACAAATCATGCGCGATCAAAGGGAAGGGAAAAACAACGGCATCGATTCACATTGATGACTCAGCCCGGTGTCTATTCGTAGTTCCCGGGAGGAAAGACGGGTGGCGCCGGGAAATTATGTGACGCTCGGTGCTCACTTCTTATGCGAGTACATATCGTAAAGCACCACACTTCGCCTACCCCCTTTCCTTCCTCCATCACCCCGTTTCCAAAGGAGTGCGGAATATATAGGAAAGGTGGAAGAAAATAATATAACTTCCGCGCCTATCCTTTCCACAAAACTCTCTCCCACCCCTACCGTGGTGCACTTTGCTCAAGGAACGGAAAGAAGAGAGTTGAAAATAGAAAAAAAATAGACGGGAGAAGAAACGGCACCTTCCGCTCAACGCCCAGGCTCCCCTCCCACCTTCCGCCTCCCCCCTCCGCCGGCGAAAAAGTTCAACCACGACGAGTAATCACGTCAGCTGTCTCAGTGCTATCGCCCTCGTTCCGCCCTTTTTCTAGCAGATGAAAATATTTTCCTCCCCGGCGCTAGATTCCCCAGTTCGAAGTATTTTGTGTCACAAACCTCCGTTGCCTCTGTCACGTATTATGGTCCGCGCAGTTCTTTTTAATCTTGTTTCTAATGTCACCGAGCCGCCTTCCATCCTTTGCTCCTCGCGTTCATGTTTTACGGTTTCCCCCGCAGTTCCATTTGTGTTGCAAATGTCAATCATAACACGTATTAGAGGTTCGGAGGGGTAAGGCCATAAACGTTTCCACTGCATTCTTCTCTGAGATGGGGGAAGAGGTTTCTCAGACACAGAGGCACACACACAGGGTTTCCTACCACCCGCCCGACCGATCCTCTACCCACGTTCATTCCGCCCGCCCTTTACCCACCCCAGTCCTTCCTCTGCCCCTTCCACGCCCTCTCTCCCACACTCCTCCATTTCCTCCCACTTTCCCTTCCAACCTCATCTGCCCATCCTCTCTTTTCACTTGCTCCCCCAATTTGGCTCATAAAAGGCATTTCCACTCAACTTATCAAGCACATCGCTTTCAAGATTGCCTCTATATACGTATCTCAACCTTGCCGCTCATCCCTTTAGGCGTCCTCCCCTTTATCGCATCATCTTCACTTTGCATACGACCTACTTCGTCCTCCCCAAAGACCTACCCTTCCTTATTCTTCCGTCCTCTGTTCACATCCCCATTCGCTCCCCACATGCTCAACCAACGGCAAATTTCCTCTTAATCAAAAACCACGCAGGAAAGCTACAAGAAGCCACAAATGCTACGTTCAGTATGACACGGGATTAGTCCCATCTTAAATATTGGAGGTGAATGCAATTATTATATTATTTTGTAGTCTACCGTAAAAGGTAGGTTTTGGATGGACCCTAACTGAATACGCCCACATTTTTTATCCTCTCCTAACGAGGTACAGCATGACACCCCATACTAGAATAAACTATTCTTTCATGTCGTATACATCTCCCCTTGTTTTGCCCTATATGGTTATCATCTTCTCACACATATTTCCTTCTTGTTCAGCACTCTTTCCTTTATCAAAGGCTTTAACTTACACGTATAATCGCCAGTCGAAATCCTTCTTTGAATGGCTTCTTTAAAATTTCTTCTAGCGATGCTCTCTCCTACCCCACAATGCCTAGTATTTCTTCCACGCTCCATAGCAACATTTTCACTCGTCCGTTCTTAACCTTCTTACTTCGTCCCCGTCACCACTTCCACCATCTTGTGAAAGTCTAACGCAATCCTCCTCATATTGGTAATACTTAGACTTTTTGGTCCAAACCAATTTCAAGATTGGTAAACTTTTCCAATAACTCTAGTGTTTGCTTTCCTATTCGAACGTTTACCTTATCTCTCCTCTTTCTCCAACCTTTAATCATTACTTTTGTTTTGTTTACGTTGGTTCCCATCCCATTCCTATCACAATGGTTCTGTAATGTACTCTGCAATAATTGCAACCCCTTGACTGACTGGATAACTAAAGTCATATAACATACAGGTGCATTTAAAAGTCGCGGTATTTAGTCTCTACATGCATGTAATTTACCGTGTATAATTAAGCATCCTCACTTAAATTTGAAATTTATTGAGATTAACTTCAGTTCCAACATTAAAAAAACCATAAAAATCAGAAGTAAACGCTTTATTTTTATGATATTAATAAATCCCGTCTTGGACTTTATTTCATTTATGAATTAAATGAAATATTCCAATGATAAATTCCAAGAATCTGCGTTTATTTGTTTAACGCTATGTTTTAAAGATTTAAAAATAAACCCTAATTTTATAACTTACGACTCATGAATTTTTATGTTGATGACTCCGTGGTTTTTTCTTGATTCTCTAGTTTTTAAATAATGGGGTACCATCTTAGTGGTTGGTGTGCTCGGCTATGGCCAGCAGACCCGAGCTGAGCGACTCTGGATACTCTTAACGTTCGTAGATATTCCAGGGAAGTCGCAGGTGGAACAGGAAAACATTACTACCCCTCACCTTATGCCTGAATTTCACACACCTTAAGGCTTAGTGCGGTATGGGACATACCTGCCAAAAACCCTTCTGGTTTGTTCATTATTATAATTTGACATTCTAACCGAAAAAGTAGGTTTGGGATTAACAGTCTATACAACGGTGCAACGATACATTTCCTTGTCTCTCCTAACAGAACACAACCTGACATCGAACACTATAATAAGCCGCCCTCTTCAATTCCACATACTTCCTTCCTCCCTTTATCCCAACCAACATCCCTACCCTATCTATATCTACTTCTTCCCATTCACCCAGCGATGGTTTGGTTATTTAAAAAAATTGAATTTTCATCTCAAGTCCTGTATTAACTCTCCACCTTTTGTTTTTGGATTTTGTGACCGTAATTTTTTCCAAAGATGCATCGCGGAAAACGTAAATGACTGCCAAGAATTTTTTTCAACGGCCCATATCAAAGTATTATTTCATTGGAGGGTAAGGAAATTTTGTGAAATAGTGACTCGAATTAGAATAGAAATAGGGTTAGTGCAACCGGGGGGGGGGGGTGCAGTCAGTTTCCTCTCCAAAACCCCAAATCCGTTATCGTGGAACTATTTAATGCTGGTACATTAGTCACATTTGTACACGTATCATGGCATCAAGTAAAAAAATCACTGAAGCTCAATACTAATTTTGTCGCGTGCAGCGTTAAGCTTTGATCTCCTTTCGTCGATACCAAGGTTGCGGTCTTCCTTGACCCGATTCTTCACTTCATCGCTTATTTAACAACGGCTTATTACTGCTACTTATTATTTTGGGAATATACTCAAAATTGAATGGGTGACTAATTTTTCTGGGGCTCCTTACAGAATGAATCGGATACCCGAACATAAAGCTGTCATCGTAGACGTGATTTCGACGACGGTGTTTATTTTTAAACTTCAAACTGTGTATATGATAGGGTTTGAAAATTACAAATCAAATTACGGCTGGGGTTTCTTTTTTTGAATTTCTTCGTAAAGTTAACAAAGATCGAAGAGAATAATTCATATGGGAAGAGTAATTTCACGCGGCCATGCAATTCAATTATGAGAAAGTTGATGAAAAATTAACTCCGCGAGAGTAAAAATTTCATCATGAGCAGGAATTTGGGAAAAAAACCTGAACCAAAGGTGGGAAGTAATATTTTTTGTTAACTTTCCGCATTCAATTTTAAATTCCAATGATCCCCAATATGCAATTTCAAATTAGTCACAGCAGATAAATATTGAATATCGCTCCTGGCCTAAACTGAATCACTCGTGTAATTAAACTTACAATTATTGTCGCACGGATGAGATAGATTCTTATGTACATCCAACGGCATGGTTGGGAATATCACGTAGCTGTACAGAGAAAAAAAATGGGTAGTCTCAGCGCAGTATTTCACGAGACTGCTTTATGTTAGCTATGGGCATAGTTTATACTAATTAATACCTACCTGACTCCTCAAAAAACATTTCTTTTACCACCCATCAAAAGAATATAAATAAAGCGGATTAATATTTTAACTCATACAATTTCTTTGACTACCCCCAGTACAGACGATTTTAGACGCTTGGAAAACTTGAATTTACATAAATCACGAAATTCAACGAGGTTGGTTTGACAGGTGATGGTCTACCCTGACTAGATACTAAAATTGACGGTTTTGTAAAATTCAAACGTCAGGGTAGATGAAGCTGTTACTTTACCCCTGCCGCCTATGGTTTCCTGTGAAAATATAGTATCAAAAAAGCGCACGTCTTGATTTGGGAGAGGCTCTTCAGCGGCGACACCAAGAATGGAAACAAGACCGTAATTTTAGCAGCCCAGCGGTCTCCCCACTGGGCTATCACATACTTTTTGAGTCCATACTATATGCTAACTTGTATGCAGTAAAATCCACCAGAGAACAAAAAAATATCTATTCACGCTCGGGATATTTTACGTTACGCTGTTCAACGCCACCAATTTCTAGTCAACCATTATATAGTATGCTTCACTCAGTGCATTGGCTATCGGTGCGATGACGGATCAATACCAAAAATCTGAGTTTGTTGTTAATTAATCTGCGAATGTCATAAACTGTTGCGATTTTGATAAGCTTATTTGAGTTGACTACAGATTGCCATCTCTATTCCAATCAAATGTTTCAATTAAGTTAAGCAATCGCAAATCATTATCGTACGAAAAGTGATTTTCCTGTTTTTGATTTTGGTTTTTAGGAACCCGCTAAATGGATCTCTGAATCGCGCAAATAGTCAGTTTTTCTTTTAGTCCTCACATTTATTTATAAAATGGTAGGAGTAGGTATCAGTACATGTGATGGACGTGATGCTCATGTTTAATGTAAATCATTTGTTTTATCATATCAGATTCAAAGTTCAGGCAAAAGAGCGAATTTCAACAGAAACTTTGGTATTTAAAATAGTTTTTGATAACTATCACACACACGAGAGTATTGGCGGCTCTTGAGGCATTCTGCTTCTGTAGAAACACGTGAAATATAACCAGATTTTTCGTTTTTCTAGGAAGATAGGACTTTTTTCATCGGACTTAAAATCGGGGATTCTCTCTTTCAAACGACAAAAAAAAAATCCACAGTTGAAAAGGCCAAAGTCTTTGAGTTTCCAAGTGGAATGAAACCATAAATGGTGATATCTGAATAGTGGGCCAAAATGGGAAACGCATACGAAATTTACCGCGTTCCAAGCAGTATCGAAATCAGATTTTCAACTGTCGCAACCGCCCCTTTCTACATTAGTTACTTTTTTAAAAATTAAAATCGTATATAAACGCCTTTTTGTCTCAGAAATTTTCGCTCACCTCTATGATTTTACATATTTATCAAAGACATCGTAACATTTGTGTGCTAGGCTAGTTATGTCGTAGTAATACTATATGCTAGTAACTCACTACTAACTCTCGCCCGTGCTACGCAATGCGATGCTGGGTATATGTATGGTAGTAACAATAACTCGCACCTGTTGAGAGATAGCATCGGGGACATGATCAAAACGTGTTCAGATTGGCGAGCATTGTACATTTCAGTATAATAAAAAAATCAATATTTTTATGTAAGATAGTTGATCATGTGCATGCCCACTGCGCATTAAGCAAGCGATAAGAGCAAATTTCAGAGATCGCAACTCTATAGTTGAAGCATAGAAATCAGTTCGATAATAAATTCACTTGATTTTCCTCATTGTTAACATTTACATTTCGCTGGATATACAGCGGTAGATTTTTCTATAGACATTTCATGGTATTATAGCGGATAATGAGCTATCAATACTTGATCTAAGCGCTAGATGTGTGCTGCTACAAAAAATCATAATGAAATGTTTTCATCCTTAACAAACCGCATTCAGAGAGTAATGAAAGTATGTTCAGGTATGAAGCGAGGAACAATTTTCCCAGGGAATAAATTTCATAATATGCAACTTTAAACACGAGTATACATACAAATATCAGGATTTAGGACAGGAAGAGCGTAAGGGAACCTATTGTATAATAGAATGCTTGGCAGAAATTCAAATACAACTTAATTTCCCTCCCAAGGTTCCTCAAATTAACAGAGTAACATTAGAGGGTGCACAAATATCAACGTGGCTTACTGAAATCAGCTGAGTTTTTCAAATGATGTGCAGATAATCAATATTTTCATTTGGTTGTTGATGCAAGGATATTGCCAAGCATGCAAATTTCTCCTCATTTAGGGACACAAATTTACTACTATATGCTGCAACTTCTTAACACAATGTAGCCATCGATAAAATACAATGGAAGAATACATTATCCGCAAGGAGCCACTAACTTAGGGTTTAGAGTTTAATGATTAAATGAAATTTAGTGAACCTCTCCACTAAAACAAATTCTATAGTTAATAATTCAAGTAAATATAACTACCAGTAGATGGAGTATATTATTCCTTCGTAGAAGTGCCGACATCCATAATTATTTTTTCTGACATTGGTCACTTCATCTATTTAATCATTTTCTTTTTCTTGTGCAACATAATTTTGCCATCCGCCCTATTTATTCGTGCTTTCAATTTTCTCAACAATTCATAAAAATGTCTACCCTTTCGCCGAACCTCTTACTTTCTCCACAACTCCCTTCTTTCACTATCACAGACGTTATACTCCTAAGAAATGTAGTTTCCTGCCCCTACAAACGGGGCGTTCGGGAAAGTAATCGCCAAATTTATAGGGTATATTCTTCGAATTGAAAAGGAAAAATTCTATGGCATAGTTCCGGAACATCTCCATTTTGATGAGATAACAAAATGATAGGGAAAAAAATTACCGGAAAATGGACGCTTTGATATTTCATATCCCATTTTTCCATCACATTTCACAAAAAACGCGTAACTTGACGCCATAAGGTTACTTAATTAGCAATATTTGAGCGCATTAGATGTCATTCTTCTTCATCTAACGTCAAATATCAAATAAAGATTGTTAGGAATAATATCTGAATTCGAAGAAATACCAACCGCTTTGATCAGCGTAAAAGCTGCTTTATACCTCCTGAAACTAAATGCCGCAGCTGTCTGTTGCACACGCAAAATCATAATGAAAGTTTTTCATTCTGGCCACACCGCAGGTAGTAATAAAAAAACGCCAGTACAGAAATGAAGAAAAGAACACAACGTTTTTTGGAGAATATCACCGAATTACTTTCACTGTATATTAATCCAATTACTTGCATTGACTAACAAAAATCAGATTTAAGTTATAAGATGAGCATGGGGGAATGAAGAAGTCTCTGACGGTTGGCTATTTTGTATGGTAAATCCATAAATAATATTTGCAGGTACAATTTAGGCAATGTAAGGTAAGAATAAATGAATTTGACGAAAAAAGACAAGATAAATGAATGACTTTCTCGAGCAATTATCGTTGTGACAATTGTAATCATAATATACGGTTTTTGTAAAAGAGAACGTATTAATTTGAAATTGCTCATCCTCAAGTTCCAACTAATGCTAGTCAAGAAGAACAATAGCTGGTGACCGCTTCTAATTTTACTGTGAATTCCAAAGACTATGCTCATTAGATTACCGATTTGGTACGCTGCCAGCTCATACTACCAATTGAAAAACCTTTTCTAAACACTGTTTGCACGTTAAAGACGAAAAATAATTTGAATACCAAACTATTGATGGAATAAGATGGGAGCATTAGGATGATTGCGTAACATTACTACATTGATCCAATTAAAGTGCTTCATGACGGCAAATATTTCTCGTGCTTAGAAGGTACTTATAACGCTACTTCTATATTCTCTTAACTTGAGCAAAATATAGTTTAAAATCATTATTAATTAAACAATTTAGTCAAAGCTTGTGATAAAGACCTAAATGCCAAAATACTTTATTTTAAGGTTTCAAAAATAACGTTCTACTCCAAATTTATTCATTATTAATTATGCAGAAAATTATGCCTGAAATATGATTCTGTGAGATATTTCAGGGATAAATCCAGCCAAAGAGATATTTTTCTAGGTTTATAACCTTTCTTTTGAAATGAGTGAAATTTGAAAGGCGATTAAGGGCTGACTCTCTTCCCTTGCATTTAATACATACAATAATACAACTGGAGCAGCAGTATCCGATAGCTCACCAAAACGCTGGTGGTCCAAGGTGTTGTACCGATTAATCAATTTGATTATTTTTTATCAATCTGTAATTTTTAATAGAGTTTAATATGACCAAATTTTTCTTTTGCATTTTGACATCCTCCAGAAGGGTACCAATGGGAGCAAAAACCCAGGGGAGAGAATTTTCAAAAATAATTTAAGGAATCTTATGAACCAGCAATCCATGTGGACAGGATAAAATTAGCGTTTGTGGTCAACCCTCAACCACTATCACCATTATGGGGAATTCTCACTTTTATAGTCTGTTTTTCCTTTGTTACTTAATCTTAAAGGGCAAGAACCCAGCCACAAAGATACATTGGTTTCCATTTAATCACTTAAGTTAGGTGGACCTTGGTGGAAGTTGAATGGGTAACTTCTCTACCTCTACGTGGTGGTCTTCTCCCGTCTACAATTGGTTGCCAGATCAAACGTGGGTTGGCTGAACGAAGCAAGAGGTCTTAAATGCTCGGAGCTCAGGTCAAAGGCGCCCCACCCTAACAATCATCCAAAATTAAACTTAAACAATTAGCAGGTATGATTAATTATCCGTTCAATTAATTATCATCAGTTTTCATCATTCTAAAATTTTCTTGAGCTCAAATAGATTTTGATTTATTTTTGTTGCTATCGTCTTCTCCTCTTTTATAAATTTCCATCCTCGTTTCCTTGTGGAGGCTTTAAGTCAAAATATTTCTCTTGCCACTATGTTTTTGATTTTCATTTTTCTATGCCTGTCAAATGATATAGTCAGCGTCTATATTAAAGAGAGCAAGTATCTACAGTAATAATTTCTAAAATTGTTTAGTCTGAAAGTATCGTTTATCTACCACAAGTAGGTCAAAAATAAACTCTCTTTTGAATTAAGCCAGCGAATGTTTTCTGCGTCATTAATATACCCACGCTATGACGTCGTATTCTTTCCTAGCTCGTTATGGAACCCCCTTCTCCATTCAGCGGCCTTGTCGTGAATTCCTTCCTTCCCTTTCCACTGTCTCTCTCCCTCCACTCTATTTCCTCACCTCTTGTCACCGTAACAAAGGCATGGAAGGCACCTATTTCTCTAAGACGTCTGTGTTGAACATCTAAAGTATCTTCTCCGATACGGTGTACTGTGAAGGGGAGCAATACAAAGAACTGTCGAAAGAATATGCAGTTTCTGATGTATATCCGTGTACCCTTACACCGACAGAATGCAAATCTGAATATTATTTGCGTGCAAAATCTACTATTGATGGAAATAAAGGATCGCTAGTACTACGGGCAGGCAAGGGATTATTGAAATCATAGCTTTATTAGTGAAACATTTAATACTGAGCGCAGGATTATAAGGCTCGGAAACTTAGTTGTAAGGGTAATAGAATTAATTAACTTTGACTGTTTGCTTTTCAATTCTGGATGTGGGAGAAAAAATATAATATGGGACTTAACGGAAAACAAACGGAGAAGTTTTAGAAACATAAATTGTCATTATAATGGAAAGCAAAAGGTGGAGCGTCCATTTTCTGTCGACTTTTTAACCATATCATTTTGCGATATCATCAAAATGGAGAAGTTCTGGAACATTGCCGTTGGATTTTTCCTTTTTGAATAAAGAGGAATATGCCCTCTACAGTTGGTGATTACTTTCCCGACCATCCTGTTTGTAGCAACAGGAAAATACTATTCTTAGGAGTAAGATGTCTGTGATAATAAAAAAATGTAAGCGTGGAGAGATTAAGAGGAATGGCGAAAGGAAAAGCATTTTTGTGAATTATTGAGAACATTGAAAGCGCGTAGATATACGGCGGATAGCAAAAAAGAATGCAAAGGAAAATATATAACGATTAAATAGATGAAATTATCAAGGCTAGAAAAATAAGCATGGATGTTGACACTTCTTCGAAGTAATAATACATTCCAACTAATTAGATTTAAAATGAATTAATAACTATATGACTTAATTTAGTATAGAGGTTCATCAAACACCGTTATATTATTAAACCATAAACCCTCAGTTAGTCACAGCTCAGAGGATACACTTATTCTTCCACTGTATTTTAGTGATTGTGTTACGATTTTGCAGGATCTTATGGTAACATTGTGCTTTTGAAAATAACAAAAGTATCTCCATATTGTTTGGGGATTTTGCTGTATATGCGCTTGCTTGACGTTATACTCGTCCTTATAACATCAACGAAATTAAAATATTAATAATATACATATATTTTAAGAGGACCGGCTAAATTCAGCTAGCTGCAGTTATATTTTTCAGCGCTATGTTCCTAGCAATGTACCGTTAACATTGGCATCAGCATGTGTTATAAAAATTAGTGATCACTTGAGAAGGAATTGAAGGTGTAGTCGAAGTTCACTGAACATTATCTTCTTTTGCAATGCGTCATTAGATATTTAAATTATAACTCCTGAATTGGTTAAAAAAAAGTAGTAGTTAGCGTTTGATATAATTTGCGTTATTAATCTGTCTTTTGAAAGGAGTCGCAATACTTCCAGAAGCAAAGCAGTAATGCTGGTCCATTTTTCGTTAATTGACTAGAACCGAACATTAAAATGTAGATTTTCAGAAGACATGCCATCTGTTGTTTATCAGAGATAAAAAGAATGTTTTTAGACATACCATCTGTTGTTAATATCTGTTATCAACCATGTACGATGCCGGGGTTTGGCTTTTGCCAGTCGTGTGCACGTATTCTGGGAGAGCGCCGTTATAGCGTGCGGATCGCTGCTAGACTGAACCTCTGTTCGAGGGTCGCGTCGCGAGTTCAGAATGCTACGGTCAATGGAGCAACCATACGCGATGACATTTTGTGATTAGCTCAGAAAATTGGGTTCGAAAGACGAAATAATGGAATGGAATGGATATTGTCGCAAAGGAGTGGTTTTCAGCTGGCACAAGATGTTCCGGTAGGTTAGAAAGGATGCTGACGACTAGTAATGGCCCTGGTCGTCCGTCAAGGACACAGTGCGACGATAATGTGCAAAAAGTGAGAGACACACTCAATTTTGATCGACGCCTGATGGTCAGAATTTTAGCAGAGAAGTGCAATATTCTGAAAAACCATAGTGCATCACCGTAACGTGGTTCCTGTTCCTGAACGTAGCTCCCGTCGACGCTTTCCAGGAAGCGTATCGCGAATGGCAGAGGCGTTAGAACATCGGCGTGTCTACAACAAGGGTGCTATTTTGAAGAATTTTAGTAACTTGTACTTTGATGTACAATAATTTTTTCCCAGACTAATTCCACTTATTTTAGGGAAATGCCCTCTGTGGTCAAATAACAAATAATATCATATAAACCATCAACTGCGCCATGTAATACAAAACAGGGAACGTAGCAGCAATGATTGAGATGTTTTCAATATTTCAGCTATATGTATACAAAATGAGAAATTTATATATTAATTAATTTTTTATTCGAGATTTATTTATTATTTATGTATCTGAGCATAAGGAAATGATATTGTAACTAAATATGTCCGTTACAATCAATGTACGCTGTAACATCCCCTTTAATTGATTTAAAAAATCTCATGAAATTAATGATAGAGTGCAATAAAGGTGGTAAAGTATAAAATACGGTGAAGTAATAGCATTATTTATCGTACCATTATTTCCTTGATGTCAGCTAATTCTTACGCATTTGAAGTCATATCCATGTTCTCTCCTTTGACTATTGTCAATTATACTGCATTTTATTAGTGAGATCCGCATCTAATCGTGAAATGATTTCCATTTATTCGAATAGATTTGCACTCAAGCCGCAATGCCGCAGGCTCTTTCTCAAATCATGAATTGTTAACTTGAAATTGAACTAAGTTCCGGGATATATTTTTATTCTGCCCGACTTATCGTGACCGTAGTGAACGGAATGCATGAGCCACATTTTTTACAACAGGAAGCTGATAACGCAGTGACTGAACTTGGATAACCAGGGTGGTGCCCCAGGGCATGGGACCATTGATGTGACAAATTTATAACAATGTATGCAGATGTATTTAATTGTAAAAGTATATGGTTAGTATGTGCTCCGACCATAAATCCATGTGTTACCATAAATCTCCATATTAAAGAAGACTTATAACTAGAAGACAACAGAAAATCTACAACAATTACCTTCACATAATGACGAATAATGCATGTAACCTTATTAATATTTATTACGAACGCCCGTTGCAACTGACAAAAAGTAGATTAGTTCATATCTTCGGCTTCATCGGTAACAACGAAATGGTTCAAGTGTAAAAGTAACTTTTTTAATGTTGATAACATCCAAATGATACACGGCAAGGGTAATAAATTTGAAGAAGGAAGCAGTAATAAAACTGCGGAAATGCCATTTATCGGACATTAACCAGCCAAATCAAATCGGCAGAAGTAAGGGAATAGCTCACAAATTTTGCTATTAGGGATTACATTAAAATGCGATATTTGAGTAAAACCAAAAGCCACAGTGCAAAAGCACGACTGCTAAGTTTGACTCGTATTAAAAAAATCGAACAATCTCAAAATTAAATGAGGGAATTTAGTGTATTACAGGGATACCCGACCATAATAAAATCGATAAATAGGAACATAATAAACTTCTTCGCCGTGTGTTATCCTTTTGAAGAACGAAACGATGCTTCAAGAGATAAAATATCCGATTTTGGTACATACCAGTAAAATGCAGAATATAATAAAATCTCCGGGAGGTCGTATTTGTTATTGTTAATTTTGTTTTCAAGTGAGTTTTATTATCGCTGCTATAGTGAGCGTTTTCAATAATTGAGGTTTTGTCTTTTTTAGTACTCGATGGTTACAGGTTACATGTATATTTGGCCGAGATATTTAGAGATGACGCCTAAGCGTTGATACTAGTCGTACAGTAATAACAGTGGATGCATACATTGTATTTCTTTATTTAATGATGTTTCACTCATCTCCAGTCCCAAAATATCTCATTAAGACGCTCAATCCTTTCCTAATAGATGTACCTGAAGGGGCATGGTGAATAATACCGTTTATTTCAGATGTTACTGATTAGGTAATTAATACTCTTGTTTACAAACCTGAATGCAAACTTAATTTTAAGCAGCAGTATTGTTGATTCTACTTCAAATTTTATTGCGTATCTTACATTCATACTGTGGTGTTACATGTAATTCCTATAATGGATGGTAGGCTAAGTGATAAGTACTTACTCTTTCGCAGAGAACTCAATAATGAAATTTAAAAAAGGAACATATTTCATGAATAAATACCCTTCAGTTAACAACGATGTTTTTCATCACCATACTTATATTGGACAGCTTTTATATTCTCTTGTCTTCCAAATTCCAAAAAGAGCCTATTATCCATTCAATTTCTTCTGAGAAATACACTAATAAGATCTTCCTGAAAGGAATTAAAACTAAATTTTTTGCCTAAAATCATGTTTTCCGCCACATACGACACAAAATGCCAACATGTGCTTCCCTTTGTTTCTTTTTATTAGGTCCCATATTTCTCCCCCCTTTTTATGCGTGATGATTTTTTTGCGATGATTCGAAATTAATTCCAGTGTTTCCAAACCAGTGGCCATGTTAAAAGCACATTATGCATTTTTTTAGGAATGCACGTTTCATCTTTGACAATTTAAACCCTGAAGCGCCATTTAGTGTTCATTAATTAATATACATTCTCATTTTCAGATATTTTGAGGTCCTTACGAGTAATTTTTGTTAAAGTAAAACGTCAAAGTTTAATTTTTCAATCATTTCAACCCAAAAGATCCCATTCTTACATAATTTAAATATGTTTTAATGATCACTGTATTTGAAAATAAATAGGATTACCTAAATCTATTGTGTTCTAAAAATTAAGGCTTTTTAGAACACAGTAATGGTGGTGTTAACGTTAGAGCGTTCGGTAATTAGGGGGTTTAGCGTGATAACTGTGAAAAAAACCTATTAAGAATGCAAGTTTGATTTACTATTCGCTAGCTGTACAGCGGGAAACCATACGGTGGCAAAGGAAAATTAACTGAGACCCTGAATGCGTTAATTTCACACGATCCAGGGTACATTTCGCCGGGAGTTCTACCAACCACCCATCAAAATCAGCTTTCGGGTTGACTACTGCGGTGGTAGAGTGTCGTAAACAACCAATTCGGGCAACGCCCTTAACTTTTTTGTTGTGAGCTCGTAACGTACCTATTTATTACTCCTATTTCACCCTTACACCGTACATTACGGTGACCATCGCAGGGGAAAAATAAGAGCGTATCCCGCAGAAAGGAAAGCTGCTGGTAGTTTTTTTTGCGTCGCACGAGGAAGGAAGGAGATAGAGATTTGGAGAGGGATGAGTTCCCGGTCATTGGGCTAGACAGGGAGAGACTGCACGTCCCCTTTACTCCGGCGACGCTATCGAACCCATCACCGGCGTGGGCAATGCGAACCGAAGCCGCGAAATCCCACAGCGGGTGACCGTATAGCTCGTGAATGCAGGAACACGCCATGTTCCTCTGGCCTCTCCTAACTCTGCTCACTTTTCCGCGTCCCTCGCAACCCCCTCCCAGGACCGCCGCCTATCTTCCTTCCGCTGCAGCGCTCTTTCCGTTCCATCTGGCGCTAATTGCGAAGCCGTGCCTTGTCCCGCACCCCATCCCAACCTCACAACCCCCACGGGATTTCATCCGGATCTGACTCCACGGCACGCGAGGGCGCACCCCATTGGACGCGAGGTGAAAGAGGAGGAGACGCTCCCGCCTCCCACGTCAATCCAAGCCCTTCACCCGATCGCGCGGAGGGCACAGGTGCGGTCCTCTCACCCTGCGCCGCTCTCTGTCCGGCCCGTCCAGCGCAGGACGACCTCACCGGAGGAGTGAGGTGGTAGGGAGAGGTGGGTGATGTGGCGGGCGACCGGAAATTTCTTTTAATTTCGCCGCTACTCGATCGACGGGCCTCGAAATCAATTGACGTGTCCGACACACACGTTCACGCGCGGTCGCCGAGTGGTGAGGGGATCCGCCGACAGCAGAACCGCCGACGCACGGACCGAGATTGATTTATCAGCGACGGTGCTTCTAAGGTGCCGGTCGACCCTCAATGGGGTCTCGGGGACGGCCATTGGTGCCGAAATGACGCCATCGAGCGTCCACGGTTATCTTGTGTCGCGGGAATGCTGTGTTGCGGAACTGCGGGTTCGCGAGCCGCAAGCGATTTAGCGCTTAATCCTCCCTGTAGGAGACATCAAAGGCTCTGGCCTCCCGAGTTCGCGGAGAGGGACGACGCGACTCGCGGTCCCTAGAACAGTAACGGGTGTGTGTGTGTCCGTGTGTGTTTAAGCGCGTGAGTGGTCAGGGAGGTCTTTGACTTTTATCATCGATTTCAATATCGGCGGGTCCATAAAAGAGGGTTCAATGCGCTTATCATGCATTAAATTCATCTGTAGCCCTAAGTAAAAGCGGTCGGAGTCACTGATGCATCGTGACATTTCTTTTAACACACATCCTCGCGAGGAAATTTAGTCGGGATATGACTACCAGTGGTTAAAAAAATCTAACGTAAATCTCCTTCACCGGAAATCAAAAATCAGTACCAGAAACTAATTTGTAAAGGCAGAAATACGGGCACTGGTTCTCTACATTTCATTGCGGTATATTCCAAGTGCACCTACCGATTCGTTCAAACGAAGGGACTCCAATTTGAAATCTCAATTCCTTTCGGTGTGTGGAAAAACATGCGAGGAAGTTTGAACTTATAAGCAACGTTCAGAGCATTTGAGAGCGGATACGACGCCAAAAAATTGACTTAATAATGGCAAAGCAAACGCTGCAAGTGCGCACAAAGGTCAAAAGCCTAAGGCAGTCTTTGCACTATTTTAAATCATTCGTTGTTTATTTTTTCATTGAAATTCCCCCTCTCTCAGTCTCTCTTTTAAAGAGGCTTTGATCTTTTCCGTAAAAAAACCTTGCTTTTACTGCAATTCGTGCATCAATATGAAAATAAAAAAATATGTGGTAATAAATAGTAAATAAAAAGGTAAATACCACCACGTAATCCCTAATACATTATATTTCTTGCATTGATGAAAGTAATTAAAAGCTTGATATTATAGATAAAGGCAATTCTATCCCTTTGGGCAAAAGCATTTGTAGCTGGGGGAATTGAGTGCACCTTTGACATGAACATCTAACCTGGTCGGAGAATTGATTTCGTATGCTGGGGTCGCCCTATCCACACAATTCTTTGGGCAAATACATGTATTTTAAAACACTAGTGACCCAAGCAACCACTTGCATCGCCCTGCAAGACTACTGATAAGGTATTCTCCATATAAAACAATGGTTTTTTGCAGTACCACCGGCTAATATAAAAGAAAATTCACATAAAAACTAATATTAAATCAATTAAAGCATAGGTATTAGATTCATAGTATTAAAATTATTTTCAATGCTTTAAAATCGATTGCATAACCAGATTTGTTCTGATTAAATTAGATTTCTTTTATTAACGTGTAATGCCTTTGTCAAAATTATTTCATTAACCTAATATATGATTAATATAATAAGACGTACATACAAGTATGCATGCTCGTACACTTCTCTGGTCGTAGACATTCACAAGGTCAAATAACATCCTAAACATTTTTGGTCCTTGAAATTTAACGAAATGTTTGGCGAGTTATTCGTTGATAATGCCAGGAAAAAGTCGAAAACACTTCAATATAAAAAATATTGAATCCTTTCAAATATTTTAGGGAACTATATTGTTTTAATAAATGTTAAGGAAGTTTTTTAATTCACTGGTGTATGATAGGGTACACTGATAAATATATCATGTAGGATGTAACCTGAACTACGGTTTATTTCACTTTTCTATTGGTAGAGGTGTGTCAATAAAAAAACATTCTTTTTTTCTACTAGAATATCAGTTTGTGTTTTTTAAATATTTAACCATAGATTTTTAAAATATTGCATGACACATCAAAGGATTAGGTTGACAGAGCCCCGCTACCAATGCTTATTTTTTAAGGGTATAGAGTTAAGGAGGATTCCCTTCCCTTCAGATTAGCTAGTATTCCTTGATAAGATGACATCCTACCATCAAACCGAAGGAAATTTTCTTCTGAAATGGTTTCATCAGTCATGTGCCAAAAATGTTCGATATCACTGATGTTAATACTGACAGTAAATAGTTGTTTGAATTGCAGCACTGGAACCAAATTTGTTCAGGAATTTAAAAAAAATTAATTGCCATGACTTGAGTAAATCACTACTTGCTATCTAAAAATTAATAGAGTTAGCAATTCCAATGTTGTCATTCTTTAGGTCACTAAAGGAATGGTTAGAGCGTTCGGCAACAAATTTAAGGATTCTGAGTTCCAGTCTAGGCGATAATTTTGGGCAATTCCAGCTCATAAATATTCAGCGTCGTGATTTTTGGTGAACCGGAACTTTGGGAGAAATCATAGAGGTAAAGTGTAAGGAATGTAATGTTTCACCAACCATTTCCATTTTTTAAATATTCGTACTCTTAATCACCTGTAACACGTGCGTATTAATTTCGAACTTTCTAGAGCATAGTCCCTGATTCGGTCTGCCCTTAAATCATGAACATCACCTTTGATGGTATTTTGAAGGAATTAAAACTGAATTTTCTTCTTAAAAAGGTAGAAAATATTAACTTCTCTAAATAAGAATATACCTCGTTTACATATGTCAAGACAGACGAGGATGGTGAAAAGTCGCCGCGTACGCTGGGTACTTCTAGTAAAAGCAAAGGGCTTTGGATTGGAGTGTAAAGAATCTAGCATTGAAAAAATTGGCTAAGCACATGTTCTAAACCAATGAAAACTAATTACAGTAATAAACTATCAACCTTTGTAGAAGAGATGATTCTAAAACCGTCGTACTTTTCCACATTTAATGGTTAAAGTTAAATGGAAACCCGTTAACGAACTTTTGCCGAAATATTTTTAACTCTCGGAGTGCCTAATGTGAGCCTTTGAGGAATAAATGTCGTGCGAACATGGTGTAGGTACACTATGAAGTTGTCAACGCAGTTGCTTTTAGACTAATTGCCAAATAAATGGTGAAAGGAGACTAAGCTATGCGAACTTTTGAGCTCATTCATAAGTTCGGTTGATTTAATTGAGGAAAAATGGACGAAATGTTGACCTAATTGGTGCCGCTTATAAAAAAATTAGACGACCTGAATCCTGATAGTGATCTCCTTCAAGCACCTATCTGTTTTGTGCACCAAAAAAACTCTTATCGCGAAACACGTTTCGCGCACTCTCACCAAAGGGTGCTTCACTGAGCGACAACAAAGCCCTCAACATAGAAACGGAAACAAATATCGCATTTTTGTATTGCATACGATACAAATGTTGACCTCATTTATCCGAATGCGTTAGGCAAGCCGCCCTCACGTTCGCAACGTATTTCGCCCGGTTGAACCCTCTCTGCTGAACTCACATTTCATTCCCTGCATTCTCACCCTCGTTCATGTCCTAACCACTCCCAAACCCCTCTCTCCTCCCTATCTCTCTCTCTCTCTCTCCCTAGGCCTCCTAACCTCCTCGGCCCACTCTAAACAGCTTTTTGCCTCCGTTCCACCGTCTGGTTCCCTACCCCCTAACCCCGACCTTTCCTTACGAAGTTGCCGCAACAACTTAATGAATGTTGCTTGAACTATCCCCATAAGTCGTCAGAATCATAAAAGCCCCTCATAAGAGTCGCTCTGATTTCAATAACGCTCGACGAAAAAAGTTTCAGCAGTAGCAAAGGAGGGATGGAACAATATTGCTTCAGGAAGGAATTGATAGAAAAGTACTTTTCATTCCGGAGAGTTCATAATACGTCAATAGCTCTTTTTCGATTATAAAAGCATTTATATAGATAATCGTAGGTGTACGCATTATCGCCTAAGTGTGTGTGTGAGAGAGAGAGAGAGAGGTCCTTTCTCAGGGGCCTGATTCAATATGTTTCTATCTATATGTGAACTCATACATATACACTTATCCAATACCGCTGGGATTAGAACGAGGTAAGAATATCTAATCTAATCCACCGTTACCTAATAAACCAACTCTTAAATGGAATAATAGAATGGTTATATCTAATTATTATCTATTTCCCATTAATATTTACATCTTTTTAATGCTACTTTTAGATAAATGATTTTCTGAAACAGGCAGTGCTTCCCGCTATTAAGGTGAGCGTCTGACTTCGATCGGGGGTGATGGGGCAACTAAAATAATGATAGGTTTTATTATTTCGCGCAAAATTAAGCTATAAAGAATGACCGTACGATCTAAACAAAAGTTTCATAAGTTGAATCATTAAATTCTGCTTAATTTATATTATGAGCATTAAAAAAATTACTTGCCTAAAATTCAGCGCTTTTGGAAATACTAGTAGTACGCTTAGCAACCTGTGATCTTGTTAAAGAATATTTGGAGGGAAACGCAAAAAAAGTAATGAATGGGGATATAATTTCGAATTATTTATTTAATCACTGCTCCTTAGTGTCAACTCGTCGCTCATAATAAATCTCAAGGACTGAGGTTAAACAATGTTTGTTGTCAATAGAACAGTAAGTTTGATGCTACACGCAGCTCAAGTGGTACTCAAGATGGTAGGAGGGAAAATGAGTTCTTTTGGGATGATAAATATGGTTTCGGAAAGGGAAGAGAGACGCGTGATGCCATAGCAGGACGTAGGTGGAGAAGAACAGAATACAATCGGGATGTATTTGTTCGTTTTATAAATTTAAAGAAGGTGCTCGATATCCACCATTGGGTAGACTGAATGAGTTCATAGCTGAAAAGAAGATAATATTAGAAAAAAAAGGGGGCATCCGCAACCTGTACATATGGCAGACTGCTAGGGGTCGAGTAGCTGACGAGGAGTCTGGATTAGCTTGTTCGGAATATGAGAAATAGAGGGCTTTCAATAATCAGCTATGCTTTCCAACTTATACGCAGAGGAAATTTTAAAATTGCCATAGGAATGCCATGCTAATGCAATGAAATTGCCATGCCAAATAGGAATGAATGTCTGTGAAATCCTATTACATTTGTTATATTTGCGGGTGGCCGAGCTTTAGTTTACTACGCAGCTAAGGAATTTCCATCATTGCTGAGCGCACTGGAAAGTAAGTATGATACGAATGAATTGATAATCAATGTAAACAAAGCAATGGTAAAAAATATTGAATCAAAAAGGTGAATTAGATAGGTATATAAGAAAAATAATTGCATTAGGGATATAAACATTCATAAGAAGGAGGTAAGTGATGACATGGACTTTGAAAATGGATGTTAAGAAAATACTAATTAAGTTTTAAAATGGAATGTAGATTTGTACGGCGTGGAAACATAGAGGTCCAATGAAATTGACAAATAGGAAACCATTCAAGGATATACTAGGCATGGTAGAGGAGGAAAGTGTAGTCTTGGGAAAAATCCAAGGGAGGCAGGAAAAAAGACGTAGGGCATTCTGATTAGCATTTAGATGCTGAAGACTGCCATAGAGGGGAGAATGTTAGGCAAGCGAGGAAGGAATAGAGTAGGGATGTTGGATGGAATGAAGGGAGGAAGTATGCGGAATGGAAGAGGGGCTTATTATTGTGTCGGATGTGAGGTGGTTTTGTTAGTAGACACAAGGGAATTGTCGCTGTACCGTTAGGTACCTCGTGTCCATCCAAAACCTACTTTAACCAGAAGATTCCGATAGTAATAATAACTCGCATATCATACCATGCTACGTTGATGGCTGATGAAGTTACCAGTGAACAAGTAGGTGACGGATTCAAATTTACGTAGTAATGGCCTGTATAGTGCCAATATTAATAAAAACATCGAAAGACTTTTCATTAGCCAAGGACATGTTCTCAATACTATCTATATTTCGTTCAAAGACAGGCATAAAAAGACAAAGTTCTGATAGCGTTACCAATATTTTTATAAAAATTCTTGTACGGGGGTTCTTAGAAAAAGTATTATAAACTGGCAGCTCATTAGAAGTGTTAAATAGGAATTTATTATTACTACAAAATAATGCATAGTGGAATTACGTATGTGTCCATTCAAGGAATTTGGGTTTACACAATTACAAAAAAAGCAAACTTTCAGATAAAATATAAAGAAAAACACTGGTGTTCGAAAAAATATAGCTTTTTCTGTGCATAAATAGTATTCCGAAAATGGTATTGAATAATTGAATTTTTCATGATTTTACGCTTACTAAAGTATTCACACAATTGATACGGAAACCTATTCTAAAACCGAAACAAATCGGCAGGTTGCTCACAAAACATTCAAAAGGATAATGTAATATTTAGGAGATTAGTAAAAATATTGCGCTTTTTATGTCAAGAAACTCTAAGGCACCGGCACCGAAAAGGAAATTCATAATAAATGTTACACGTGGAGTTACTAAACGTAATTTGTCTCGGGCACAATGAGGTGGTGGAGTAGAGCTAGAATTGTTGGCTACCCTGAATTCCTAACTTCTCGTTATCACACAAGACTTCCTCACGGTCCTCACTTCCTCCCAATGCCCCCCTCCCACCTATCTCCACGTTTACTAATGCGTTTATTCCCATTCCCAGGCTTTCAAACCTCCATCTCTAATCTCTACGCCCACTCAAACCGTTTCCCAGTCCTTAAACTCCCTTCTTCACCTCATTTACTCCCAGTTACCTTTTCCACTAAACCCTTCTCATTCTCCTACTTTTCCTCTGTCTCGCTCTCCCTCCGCCAACTCTCAACTTCCAACCACAAAACCCACCGCCCTACACCACTCGAACCTATCTCCCTTTCCAGCCACCGCTCACTCCTCACCCCCTAATTCGCTTCCATTTCATTTGCACATTCGGTCTCCCGCCTTGACAGTTATCTCGGGGAGTGAGCGTGCAGGGTATATCCACGCATTAAGTTCCCCCCCGCCGTGCGACTCCCCGAAATATATAGCGTTCGATGCGGTCGTAGTTCTTCGCGTGGCCCTGAGGGGCGGGCTCCAGAGTGTCATCCATAAACCACGAAACACAGTTTTTGACCCCCGCTCATATAACATCGTGCAGACATCAGACTGACCCCTCCCCCAAAACCCCGCCAGTTTGCGTAACTTATGGTTGGGAGGGTGAATTTCATTGTTTGTAAGCAAAAGGTTCCGAATTCAGGTCCGACAGATCAGACGACGGTTAAACTTTGTCTGTTTAAACAGGAATTTTGACGACTTATTTCTTTACTCCTGTACTGAGGTGCTGTACAATAAAAGGGGACAAAGGTTAGAAAAAACCAACAGCCTTTTTAAATAAAATTAGGCAGTAAACATGTACCAAAATTAACAGAGCCTAACTCGGGGGTTTGGAAGAAATTGATATTTATTCATTTTAAAGATAAATTTTGTAGAAATTATTAAGTGAAACCTTTCTTAGTAATAATACTTCGTTTCTATTTTTAAATTTAATCTCAAAGTAATGATAATATGACACAATCTAATCACATTTTTTTTAACAAGTTTGCCATTCTAAATGTTCTTAAGTGACAACATAAAACTCTTTTGTTGAAATGAATTACGTGGGTATATTTGCTGATTGCTGAAAAAATGTTAAACAAAAAAAATTGTGTATTGCAATACTGAGAGGCAATGAGGCACTGAAAGCGTTATTTGCTGTAAAAATGAGGTAAACGGAGGAAAAACTAAGAGCTCTGAATAAAATTAATGAACACAGAAATAATCCAGAGCTAAATAACGAGTTATTTTAGTGTTTAGTATAAACTTTTATAGATTTTTTTGGGCCAGTTAGGACTAATAGCCACCGTAATGTGTATTTCCAGGGTCCATCAAAAATATAAGCCGGTAGACTGAAATAAGGTGTAATCCATAAAATTTGTATTATTGTGTGTGACCATATAAAATTGATTGTGTTCGCAGTGGTTTGATTTAAACTGGGTCACATCGTAGCATGGTTCATGGATTCTGAATGGGCAAGAAAATGTAACTTTTCATGGGTTAAAATAATTAATCCTGACCTACGTTACGAGGAATTGCATCATCATCCGGCTCCAATGAAAATGGGGTTCATTGATACCTAGGTCCCTATTAATTATTTTTCCTGACGGGAAATTGAATTTTTTACGGTCATTCAGGATTCTAAATCCCACCAAGTTAGATTGTTCTCCGATTGGTCAATCGCAGGCCACCTGCTTCCCTCGCTCGCAAATCGTGCTCTCTTACTGTAAACTTAAAATGAACGAACCTCCGGTCGTGAAACATACTCTCTTAAGACTTAGGGTTCTCACTAGCGAATATTTCCGTCGCATAGGGTACGCCTCAGCTCACTTGCGAAAGCGTATGTACACGAGCT